>CM064345.1:13448623-13569678 GCA_032595735.1 Pelochelys cantorii
CCGCCATTTTTAAATCCCCTTAGTTCGAATGAACTGCACACGCAGCAGTTTAAAGTTAATCCGAACTAAGTCCTTAGTTCAGATTAATTGTTACACCTCGTGTAAACTTTAAATCTCGGGCTTGATTTGCAACTTTGAATGCCTACATTAGCCACCCTAGTTCGAACTAGGGGGCTAGTATAGACATATCCTCACTTTGTTTGCTGCATCCAATCAACTCCAGCATTCACAGAGTACTCTTCACACCAAGGGGCAGAACCCCCTTCGTTTTAGGAAAACCCATAAAACCGGACAGACGCGGGTGCCTAGTGACTGGTGAGCAGAGCCATCTTTTTTCATCCAGTCTGCATCTGATGCCTGCCACACACCCCTTCTACCAGGTCACCAGCCCACCTCACCTTCTCAACTCTGTGTATTGTCCTTGTGGGGGCTAACATGTGGATACCCCGAATGGCTATTCTCCCAGACAAAAAGAAAAACAATAATTCACTGAAAAACCCCTCAATAGCAGAGATAAAGTTGATGTGTGGACTTCAGTGTCAGGACAGGTGTGGCAGTTGGAACACTTGGAGTATCTGTTCTGTAAATAAAGACATTGACACCAACAATCGATCTGCTCTATATTGCCTATTTCCTCATGGAAACAACCATTGTGTGCTGCCCAGAGTGGGCCATGTGTCGCCCAATATAAATGCCAACAAGGCCTAAATGAAGAGTGAAAAACTTCTCAAAGGAGAGTAAGGTGAGATGTGGGATTTCCCAGAGAGGACGAGCAGATGACTGGGGACTGGAAGGTCCGATCTGATAACACAGTAACTGGTTAAAAACCTGTTCTAAGGATTTTTCGATAAAAATGAGTTTTAGAAAAGCATTGCCATTCATTTTCTTATGAGCTGAATGTTTCTGTTTTTTCCTGATCATTTCAGTGAGAAAAGAGACATTTCTCATTGATTCAAAATGGGAATCCTAATCAAGTAAATTGAAAATATTTTATTAACTCCCTTTCTTATTCTTGCTAGGAACATCCTTCCCCTCCCAAAAATTGAAATAAATAGATTTTAGATTTATTTCCATAATATTTGATTAAAATAGAAAAGTCTATAAAATATTTTAAACAAAAATAATTTAAATTTTCTATTTTAGAACATGGATTCCATTTGTTGACTAGCTTTAGCCTGACAGATTTCCCAAGGTATCTCCCTTCCAATGGTTGCTCACACAGTAGGAGATACTTGTATATCAAGGTATAAAATACCTTTTTTAAAAATTACTTATATCCAACAGTACAACTGAACTGAGATCTGCTTTAGGCACGTGCTTGGCTCCCTCTTGTATCAATAGGGGAACAGGATGAATTTCCTGTTTGGACCTATTGTGGAAATAATTGTTTCTTTTCCCCCCCTTAAAAGTATCAGAAACAAAGGATTGGAATGTGAACAGGCAGAAGGGCAGCCTGACCGCAGCTGGGTGAGGCACCGTACGTCTCTGACAGTATTTTAAATATAGGAAGTTATTTTGTGACAAATTTTCCTCAGACACGACTGAGAACAGGATCAGGCCCAGTGGCCTAAAATGAAACACAACCTCCATGGGTGGGGGGGACAAATCAATGTTTGGCTTGGGAAGGCAGGCCCCTTCCGCCCAAGGACCTGCCTTTTCACACCACCTGGCCGCTGGCTCCAACCCTGCACCTTCCATTATGGCTGCTGCTGGCTCTGTCCAAGGTTAGCAGTAACCCCCCCCCACCTCAATGCTGGGCAGATGTGTGGCCCCATCTTCCCCCAACACACACACTGAGAGCACCAAGCAACCCCTGTCTTTCCATGATCCCTACAGCTCCAGCCCCGGGAGCAGCTGGACAGCCTTGTTGCCCCAGCAGCGCGGCTCGGATGGAGTAGCCAGGCAGCAATGTGGCCCTCCACCCTGGTCTTTTTGGGAAGGTGACGCCTCCCCTTGCCTTTGTCACCCAGTGCCCATGAAAGCCGCAAGAGAAACAAACGACTAATTCCGCCTGAGGCCCAACTCTTGATTAACATGGCTAGGAAAGCGATCTGAATCGCACCGGTGTATAAATCATTTTTAATGTACCCATATTGTAGGGGTTACAGAAAACACAAAACAAATCTCACGGGATTATTGAACCTTTGGTTAGTAGCAATCTGGCGAAGCAACACACAGTGTAAGTGAGGGGACAGAAGGGGCTTTGTGAAGCAAAATTAACCCACCTGATTGATCCTTCTGAGAATTGTCCCAGTCTTCGGGGTGTGAATAAACTTCACTGGTTCTGCTGCAATAATTGACACTCCAAGTCATTATTTCAGTGCATCCCACTGCACAGCCAAGCCCCTGGCTACAGAACAGCTGCAGAGTTCTCTGATTTCACGGCTTTTCCTCGCCCTTTTTACACGACATTTCTATCCCTTCCAAAGGGATTTCCCTGCCTACCACCTGCAGCCCAGGCAGAAGGAAAGCAAAAGTGCAGTCCTACGGGCAGGCTGTGCAAAGGGGCAATTATCTCACTCTGTGTCATGGGAAGAGATTGGAGGCGTCTCTTAAAGACACAGCCACGGCCCTGCTGGGCTGAAGGCTCCATGCTAGGCCTGCAGGCTCCTGCCTTCATGCCCAGTAATAATGGGGAAGGGATTTTTCTGCTGTCTGTTCTCTGGGGGACAAAGGGGGACAAAGGGGCTTTGTCCGTGTCCTGGACAAAGGGGCTTTGACCGTGTCCTGGAGTCCCTGTGACTGGCAGAGACCTATGTGGCCTGTTCTGCTTCGGATCCAGGCCGTGGGGCTGGGGCTGTCAGCCAGCAGGGACTCCACAGCTCCTAGCGACTGACCCTGGAGCTCCAATCCACAGCAGGTGGGGTGGGAGGATCTGAGCTCCCAGCTGCTGTGGTAGGGAAGTCCCACAGGCAGCTCCCAGCCACCAGGAGTGGCAGGGGACCCCAGAACTCTCACTCCCGATTTTGTTTGGTTTTTAGTGAAAGTCGCAGACAGGTCACCAGCTTCCCGGGGTTCCGTTCATTTTTCTCACGGCCCATGATCTGTCTGCGATTGTCTCTCAAAATAAGTTGTGACAAAATCTGAGCCTTGCTAAAGAGACCCTTGGATGTGTGAGCAGGGAAGTCGGCCTTGCTGAGATTGGCACTAGGATACTAGATACAGGGACTTAGCAAGGTTAGACCTTTGCTGGTCGGTGTTTTCAGGGCCCCTCTTAGGATTTATGGTGCCCTACATGAGATTATTAAACTGGTGCCCCTATGACTGACTTGCTCTTCCACCCTTACTCCCTCCCCTTCCCAGAAACCCCAGCAGCCAATCCCTTCCCTCAGACTGTGCTGCAGGCAGTGCATTCAGCTCTCTAGGACCCAGCCCTGCTGTTGCATGCTCTACTGCTTCCTGTCAGAGGCATGCGCAGCATATTTCATTAGGGTGTGCACCCAAACAATTTTTTTAAAATGTACTCTTTGATCCCCCATTAGCCACAACCCTGACCCCCGTTAGCCATGCCTCTGGAGGCAACACTCTCAGGGCAAGATGGACACATGACCAAAAGTTAAAGGTGTCATCTGACACCCCCCCCCCCCCCAGGACTTTTCCCACCATCCTCCTACCAATAGGGATTAGTTTGGCCCCCACCAAACCCCCCTCATGCAACTATCCTGCAATTGCATTAACCCAATGTGTGTGACATTAACTCGGGGGGCAGAGAGGCTGGGGGAAGTGTTCCATCTCAGGCTGTGTCTATATTGGTGTGATCTTGCGCAAAAGCGGCTGCTTTTGCGCCAAAACCTGCTGCCTGTCTACACTGGCCGCGAGTTCTTGCGGAAGAACACTGACGTTCTAATGTGTGAAATCAGAGCTTCTTGCGCAAGAACTCTGATGCTCCCACTCAGGAATAAGCCCTCTTGTGCAACTGTTCTTGCGCCAAGAGGCCAGTGTAGACAGGCAACATGAATTTCTTGTGCAAGAAAGCCTATGGTTAAAATGGCCATCAGAGCTTTCTTGCGCAAGAGAGTGTCTACACTGGCATGGATGCTCTTGCGCAAAAGCACATCTCTTGCTCAAAGGCACATGCCAGTGTAGACGCTCTCTTCTGGAAGAGTTTTTGCACAAGAAGTCTTCCACAACAGAGTTCTTGCGCAAAATCATGCCAGTGTAGACGTAGCCTAAGAGTTTCCTCCCATGAGCAAAATGAATTTTGTGTTGTGCACCAGTACTGAGTTCATGTGGCTTGTTTGGATGTGCCACTGTGGCACCCAAGTTATTAATAAATATCTTTTAAACCTCTACCTTTTCCCTCTGATGTCATGTCTCCTCCCCTTGCTCCATCAGCTCCCCTGGTGCCTGCTGACCCCAACCCCCCACCCTCCTCTGCTGTCCTGACTCCTGCCCTTCTCACTGCCCTCAGCCTTCCTGAGACCTGCCCCTCTCCACCAGCCCTTCTTTCCCCCCTGTGCCCACTCCGATCATGTGAGCTACCCCTCTTCATCTCCTCTCCTAACACCTCCCTCTACACACCTGCCCTGCCTCTCTCCTCTGGTGCTGGTCTCTCCCCTGCAGGTGTCTGCCCTTTTGTTTCACCTCCAGAATCCCCTGGCACCTACACCTTCCCTTACCCCTGGACCCTCCTGGTGCCTCCCTCTTCCCTTACTGCCCCTGTCCCCTTTTTCCCTGATGCCCACCCCCTCACCACTCTCTGCCCCATTCCCCTCCTGCCCCTCTGCGCCCTCACACATGACTTGCTCCATCCCCACCTTTCTCATGCCCACCTCTTCTTTTAAGCCTTCTCCTCTCCCCCTCCCCCTCTAGCCCCCAATGCCCTTCCCCTCTCCTCTCCTAGCATCACCCTGTTCCCTCTCCCACTGACACCTCCCCCTCCTGCCCTTTTCCTTATTGTCTCCACTTGCCCCCCCCCCCCGCATTTGTCTCTCCTGCACCCCTGCCCCTTGGTGCCTTCCCCTTTCTTCTCCTGACCTGCCCCCTCTCCCCCCGTCCCATCAGCACAAGCCCCTTGTGCTCCCACCCCTCCCCCTCACCTTGCCTCGCCTCGCCTCGCCTACCTTCTGCCTTCCCGTTTGCAGGGCTGGAGTCTGCTGCAATCGGGCTCCAGAAGTCCCCGCAGCCCGGGCTCCAGAACACGTGCCAGTGCTGGAGCTGGGCTGCTCAGCGCTCGCAGCCCTGGCCCATCACAACACGGCCGGTCCACCCTAGCGAGGCTCTGCTCCCCCATGCCCCACACGGCTCATCTCTTTCCGAGGTGCGGCTTGGCCATTTTTAAAAACAGCACCGCAACACCAAGCCATGCATGACCCCGCCCCCTCTGGCTCGCCACGCATGACCCCGCACCCAGCGCAGCCCCGGCTCCTCCCAACGCTGCCACCTGGGCTGACAGCTTCCCTTCTCCAGCCAGGGTCAGCTTGCCGGCCTCCTCGCTGGAGTCCCTCAGCCCGGTGGGGTCTTCTGGCGGGGCCGTAAGAGCCGGCAGCGCCCCTACTGGCTCCGGTGCAGAGCACACGCGTATGCTTCCCCTCTGTGCTGGGCTGGCAAAGTGGTGCCCCAGAAAGTGTGGTGCCCTACGTGACTGTGTACTCCGCGTATGCTAAGAACGGCCCTGGGTGTTTTTCTCCATACAGACGGGCGAAGTGAGGAAGAAGTTGCTTGAGAACTTACTAGAGCAGGGGTTCTCAAACTTGTGATACCGCGACCCTCCTTTCAGTTACTCGCGACTCCCCGGGAGGTTGGACCCACAGTTTGAGAAATGCTGCACAAGAGGTTTGTTTAAGGATATTCACTTTGTGTATTTTGCATATGAGCGTGTATTTTGTTTTGTAACATTTATGACCTTTTTGAGTTTCAACATTTACTGTTATCTGATCCCGCCCCCTCAAAAAAAATCCTGCAATTATGAAATTTAAAATCAGGAAAAGAAATGCTTAAAACACATAATTGTTCACAATTCTGAACATTTAAATAGATAAAACTGGGGGTAGGATGCAGTGGAACATTGAAAAATTAACACCAATATTATCAATTGAAGTTTTATATCTATTTATACATCTAATCTAATCTATATCTAATCTATATAATTCTACCAAGCCTATGTATAACGTTCTGAAGTTCACAAGCCTTTCAGTGAGAGGTGACTTAACCTTCATTAACAAAAAATAGGGATTCCTAAAAGGCTATTTAATCTGTATGGCTACGTCTAGACTGGCAAGATTTAGCACAAATACTCTAAATGCAAGAGTTTTTGTGTTAGAGTATTTGAGTAAGAGAGCGTCTATACTGGCATGTGCCTTTGCGCAAAAGATTTGCTTTTGCGCAAAAGCATCCGAGCCAGTGTAGACGCTGTCTTGCGCAAGAAAGCTCCGATGGCCATTTTAGCCATCGGGCTTTCTTGTGCAAGAAATTAATGTTGCCTGTCTACACTGGCCTCTTGTGCAAGAACACTTGTACAAGAGGTCTTATCCCTGAGTGTGGAGCGTCAGAGTATTTGCGCAAGAACCACTGATTTCATACAGTAGAACGTCAGTGTTCTTGCGCAAATACTCGCGGCCAGTGTAGACAGGCGGCAAGATTTTGCGCAAAAGCAGCCGCTTTTGCACTAAATCTTACCAATGTAGACACAGTCTATGTGAAAACCAGAACAAGAACCACTGGAAGCAAACTGAGGCAGACAAGTGAGTATTAGAAACCAGGCTCACAGCTTTAGCACCCAGCACCATTAACTTCTGCAACAAACTGACAAGGGACGTGGTAGATTCTCCATTTCTTGATCTTCTAAAAATAAGATTGGAGGGATTTTGGGAAGACAGGCTTTAGCCAAACACAGATGATTCAATTCACTACAGGGGTAAACAGGTGAAATGTTATGCATGTAACATACCACAGATTAATATAGCTGCTTCCAGAAGCCAACATCAATTGTGTGGTCTCTGCCTTAGTTAGTTAGTTTAGTTTTGGACATTCAGTTTACTTTAGTCCACAGACCAGTAGGAGGAAGACTCTTGAATATCCTTACCAGATTCAGCTCACTTGGGACACCTGGATACCTGAGTGTGCTGGGACAGACAGTAACAACCCAGAAGGCATGTCGCTGTTGCTTTAAGGGGAAGATTCATCTCTCCACATAAGTGGTGACTCCCCCTTCCCAGGTAATGTGTTACTTTTGCTTTGCAGCTCTTTGCCAAGAAGGAAGCACATTCACAGACACGAAGATACCTGTTTGCAACTTGCTAACTGACATTTTAAGTGACTATTTCAGATCATCTCCACAAAACGCAGGAGGTCTGAACACACCTTAAGACTGTGAAAGCTTCTCAGAACTTCAGAAGGCTCAATCAGGTAGGTTATTTTGGCTTCAAAGTGTCTTCTTAGAGCCCCTCCTACATACTGCTTCTTCCTTGGAAATAAATATTCTAGCAACAAAGATTGAATAATCCTGTGATGATTTGTCTTGCTCTTTCTGTAAATGCTACTTCAGCAGTGCATTCAAAGTGATTCTACATTCCAGGAAATATAACTCCAGATTTGTGCAGCATATTGATTTAATAACTTATTTCTTTTGCATCTGTGTTTTACTCAAGAACCCTGGCCCCAACCAGATCTCAGGGATGCCTGAAGGAGATTTATAACAAATTAATTTCTTATAATTAGGATACAGAAGATTGTATCAAATCCAAGTATTATTAGTCTAGTTTTCTTTCTGTTGACATTAGTTTCCTCCCTCTGATTTTTAATCAATCAACATTAAAGCAATTTTTCTATCTTTTTTTTTCAGCTTTCATTAGTTTCTCTTCTTTTTCTCCTTTTTTGGCAATGGGGGAAGGGTGAATTAATAAAATACTTTGATTTCAATTTGATTTAAAAATCTAATTTAGCATAATTTCATTGAAAAATGGAAACATTCAAATTGTAGGAAAATGAATTTCTAATGTTTTAAACATTTGTTTTCTATTGAAGAGGCATTTGTGGTCAAACATTCTGATGAGCTACAGGGTTGTCAGGTCACACATTGCTATAGGGAGTTTTGGCATTTTATTGTAAATTTCACCTTCTCTGCTAATTTTCCAAAAGCTCCAGGTCTCCTGTTTTAAGAATAGGTGAGAACCTCAGACTTCACTGAAGAAAAAGTAAATGTTTAGCCCTCACATTTGCAGAGAAAAGTTTAGGACTCTGACCTGAGTGCACTGTCAGAGGTCAGACATCAAAAGGCAAAAAAATGAGAATCTGAAATCTATTAATAGTATTTTAATTTTAAAGCTAATGATTTTAAGTCCATTTCATATCTATTTTTGTACCTGAACTATGATTATTTTTATTGGTTTGCATAAAAAAGAAACTGAAAAAATCTTAAAGAACATGGTAACCAGAAACATTCAGTTCAATTCACTAATACAGATAAGAAGCAAATAGGTTTTAAATACAAAGCAAGTTTCTAACTTTTCCCCTTAATTATCCAGAACAGTGACTGTAGGTTTTTTATTTTAATTTATAAAAAAGTTTTAATTTTTTTAAATGAATTCCAATTTCCATCCAAATACAGCTTGAGGTAAACTTAATAAAACCCTCCCGTTAATAAGAAATGTCATTCTCCGTTGTTGCCATAATAAAAAGTATTAAAATTTAAGATTCTGAATAAATTATACAACACGTGTGTATGCTCCTGGCTAGAAAGGATTACCAAATTTAGTGTAAAATTTACATTCAATTGTGAATCAACATATTTCAATGGTTAACAATCAATGAGAATCCCTGTTTCTTTAGGAAAATAATTAAAAACTCCAGATATTAAAACTGCTTTCTTTAAATCAATGTTTCCTGCTTGCTGGCTTCAATCATGATTAAAATTAGTGATTTAATTGATCCTAATTTAAAGGACAGCTGCCCTGAACTATCCTATGGATGGAATTGAACCTGAGAGTCCCACATCCTTGGTAAGACTCTGCCCAGCCAGCTAAAGTCTCAAATTTGGCTCCACTGAGATCCACAAAACTCCTTCCAAATCCAGGGGACACTTCAATCCCCTTGTTACTAGCAGCCGGGCTTTTCAGTGTAGAATCTCCATTGGCACCTGTGTCTCTGTGTCTGGTCAGGCAACACTGCTGCCTCCCTCCCCGAGCAATTCACAGACTGGGAGGCGAGAGGCCAATGAGGGCCTGGCCTGAGTGTGGAGCCCCAGCCAAGAGGCCTGCTCAGAGACGGCTATCCAGTCTGCTCCCTTTCAGACTCCAGGAAAAGGAGAAGGTGCCAGCCAGCCATAGGAGGCTGGGAAGAGCCTTGCCAGGGATGGGGGAGTCTCAGGTTTAATTCCCCTGCTCTCTGGCCGAGGGTAGAGAGAATTTCAACTGGGGCCTCCCACAAATCAGCCGTGTGCTCTGATCTCTCAGCTGTTCAGATTGTGGGGCTCTCCAGAGCCATCCTGTCCAGGGGGCCTTGTGCTTTGAGGGCACCCTGAGGGACCAAGGTAGCCTGGGTTGTTACTGGGGACCTGGCATCAGGGCTCAGGTTTACCCAGCCTGCTCCACTTGGCCATCTCCCAGCCCTCCCCAGCTATGGGTGAGCTGTGGCCTGGGTTTTACAGGCATTTCTGGCATCTTGTAAGTCCCAACTTCTGTACAGTGGGGCTGCAGGATCTCCAGCATCAAGAGCTGCTGCCCCTCCACTGCCACAGGGCAGTGAGCACCGGGCTGCCCAAGAAAGGGCTCTTTGGCTGTGTCTGCCCAGCAGAGTTATTCAGAGATAGATTTGAAATAACGGGCTCCTGTGGCCCTCAGGCTACGTCTTCATTGGCATGATCTTGCACAAATACTCTTTAATGCAAGAGTTCTTGCGTTAAAGCATTCGCACAAGAGAGCGTCTACACTGGCATGTGCCTTTGCGCAAGAGCATCCGTGCCAGTGTAGACACTCTCTTGCGCAAGAAAGCTCCAATGGCCATTTTAACTATTGGGCTTTCTTGCACAAGAAATTCATGTTCTTGTGCTACACTGGCGTCTTGCACAAGAACAGTTGCAAGAACGGGGGCAGAGAGCTCTGTCACAGAAGCACTGCTGCATAGACAGCGCCCAAAGCCGAAACGAGCTATTTTGACTTAAGCTACACAATTAGCCTAGCTCAGGTTGCCTGGCTTATTCCCAGTGTAGCCCTGCAGTGCAGATGTGCCCTCTGTGATTGATGGAAGTGGAGACCTTCTCTGTTCTGGCTTTCAGATCTTACCCAAGCCTTAGCTCAGCCTATGTCTAAACTGCAAGTTTCTTTCAGAAGAAACTTTTCTGGAAGAGATCTTCCAAAAAAAAGCGTCCACACTGCCAAAGCGCATCGAAAAAGCGATCTGCTTTTTCGACAGATACAGTCCATTCACTGTGGATGCTCTCTCACATATCAGCTATGATTGCTATGGGCAGAGTGGCCACCAAGGCACCTGTGCTTTTTCCTCTTCTTCCGAAAACTCCATCTTCCCTGTCCACACTTGCCTTTTCCTGAAAGAGCTCTCTCAAAAAAGGCTTCTTCCTCCTAGAAAGAGGTTTACCAATGTTGGAAAACCCCTCTGTTTTTTCAATTTCTTTTTCAAAAGAACGCGATTGTAGTGTGAGTGTAAATGAAGTATTTTTTGATAAACGGCTGTTTTTCTGAAAAAAGTCTTCAGTATAGACATACCTTCAGTGATGGAAAAAATTGCCTGGACTCGCTGATACATCCAGATCAAGCATTGTGTTCCTAATGGCTGTGTTCTTATCATTGGGTTTTTTTACATTGTGTATGGGTTGGTTGGTGGTTTTTTTTTTTTTTTTTTTTTTTACTGTGAGCAAACATTGGGAACTCGTGTGTGGCTTGTCTCAGTGCACCCAGGGAAGGACTTTGACAGGAGTTAACCGTAGTTATCTCATCTGTGGGGATTGGGCCAATGTTCCCTTCATCTATTTCCTTATTGCACTGCCGCTTTTGTAGTGTCCCACAGATGAGCGGGTCTCTTAGTGGCTGCTTTCCAGTTTGCAAACTCCTTCCTTAGGGTGTCCTCTGCCTGAGAAGTCTGTGAGTTAGCACCTGTTCACACACCCCCTCAGAAGCCATCTTCCTGGCTATCCATGTTGCCAGATGCTTTCCCGATTCGTCGGCTGACCTGTGTGGATGGTATTTCACGTTTCAGCTTGTCTGGCCATGACATGCAGGCGCTTTGTTAGGGATGTGAAGGACTAGTCAAATGCTTATCGGATAGTCGACAGGATAGTCAACTAGAAGGAGGAAGGGGAGAGGGAAGCAACTATCAGAAAGAGGCCTTGTGGACCAGATTCAGAAGCATCTGAATCAATTTGTTTGGAATAGTTGCCATTTGTACCCTGCTTAGCTGTTCCTGCCATTAGATGGCTAAACCCAGGGGCTCATTAATTTTGACTCCTACCTATTTTTATTAGCACCCAGTTGATAACAGAGTCTAGATTACAATTACAGTCCAAGTACAGAGTCCAGTTTGTAACCGTCTTTTGACACTGGGCACTTTCTGATTTATGGCTCTTAGAAGAGGCACTTTTTTTAACCCTCTTTTCCCCCACTGAATCTCTCTCCTCAGGGTCCTGTTTTCTGCCTTTGCTCAGGCTGGGTTGACCCAGCTGACTAGCTAGAAAAAATTATGAGAGACACAATGGAGGTTGACAACAGCTCTTGCTGTTCAGACTAGAATCCAGTCTGTGCACTTCTGGAATAAGGGTCTCTCTGCCTTCCGGGCAGCACGCCTTGGAGGTTTGCTCAGGGATTGTTCTTCCAGCGGGGAATCATGTGTTCTCCTCATGAGCCATCTCCCCTTGTGAGCCAGGTAGACTGTTGTCCTGGATGGATTTGGTGAATGCTCTTTTGGAGCCATAACCAAGAAGCAGCATTGTGATGTGTGTGTCCTGGTTGTCGCATTATCCCACCCTTTCGGATCTCCCTAGCACAGTATGGAGGATGCCTCTGCTCCGGGTGACTCTGATGCTACGTCTACACTGTAACCTTCTTCCTGAAAAGCTTATGCAAATGAAGCACAGAGTGGAATACTGCTGCGCTTTATTTGCATAATTAATTAGCAGCAGTTTTTGTGCAAAAAGGAACAGTGTAAATGGGTCTGTTCAGCGCAAAAAAAAACTTTTTGCACAAGATCCCATATACCTTCTTTTTTGAGGCTTGCGCAAAACTTGCGCAAAAGGGTTGTGGGTTTTTTTTTTCAAAATGGACCCATCTATACTGCTTGTTTTTGCGCAAAAACCTCTTGTGCAAAAAGCATCAGAAGTGAATATGCAAATGAAGCACGAGAAGTTGCTAATGAGTGCTTCATTTGTATTGCCTCGTCCGCAAAAAAGAGGCAGTCTAGATGTAGCCCTAGAGTTCTTTGAGAAGGTCAACAAATGTGGACAAGGGGGATTCAGTGTCTCTAGTGTACTTAGATTTCCAGAAAGTCTTTGACAAGGTCCCTCTCCAAAGGCTTTTACATCAAATAAGTTGTCATGGGATAAGGGGGAAGGTCCTCTCGTGAATTGATAACTGGTTAAAAGACAGGAAACAAAGAGTAGGAATAAGTGGTCAGTTTTCTGAGTGGAGACTGATAACTAGAGGGGTCCCCCAAGAGTATGTCCTGGGACAAATCCTATTCAACTTATTTATAAATGCTCTAGAGAAAGAGGTAAACAGTGAGGTGGCAAAATTTGCAGATGATACCAAACTGCTCAAGATAGTTAAGACCAAAGAAGACCATGAAGAGCTTCAAAAAGATCTCACTAAGCGAAGTGACTGGGCAACAAAATGGTAAATTAATTTTAATGCCAATAAATGCAAAGTAATACATGCTGGAAAATATCCCCACTGTACAATAAAAATGATGAGGACTAAATTAGCTGTTACCACTCGAGAGAGATCTTGGAGTCATTGTGGAGAGTTCTCTGAAAACATCCACTCCATGTGCAGTGGCAGTCAGAAAAGCAAACAGCATGTTAGGAATCATTAAAAAGCGGAAGGAGAATAAGACAGAGAATATCTTGTTGCCTCTCTATAAAACCAGGGGATGCCCACAATTTGAATCCTGCATACAGATGTGGTTGCCTCATCTCAGAAAAGATCTCTTGGCACTGGAAAAGGTTCAGAAAATCGCTGGGGGCAGTGCAGGAGTTGAGCATCCCTGGGGAAGCGATTGTGGGAGTCTGACACACGTGGCTCATGGGTGCCCTGAGAAGAGTTAGGCTGGGCCTGGCAGTGGCATCCCTGTTCCTGGGGGCTCTGAGGGGAAAGGCAGTGCAGTCGGGGAGCACGCTGCTGACGGTGGTTCTGTGGCTAGAAGCCTGCTCTGGGCAAGCCATGAATGGGACTTTGGGAACTCCATGGTCCTTTGTCAAGGCAACAATGACCTGTAAATGGACTTGTTTTTCCTGTAAGCTTCTGTGGAGGGGCTAGGAGGGGCCCTGTGAAGCAAGAGATAGTGTCACCCGACACCACAATTTTGGGATGCTGGTGTTTTTCTCCACCAGATCAGAAGGAAAGAACACAAAGAATTCCTGGTTTTGGAAAAACCTATGTAAGGGCGAGCAGCCAAACAATAAGGGCAGGTGCTGTCAGGTGTCAGAACACCCTGGCTTACCCCACAAGAGGTCATCTGGAACTGAACAAGGAGAAAGGTCCGAGTCCAGACCGGAAGCGAGCCCTCTGTGTGACAGTGCTTATTACAACAAGTGTTAGGGTGAGAAATTACATCTAACCAGTTTCTGTGGTGTCTTAAGTTTAGGTTGAGTGTTCTGTTTTGTTTTATTTAGCAGACAGAACTAAGTAAAATACAATCTCATCCGGACACTTAAATCCTACCCTGCACACTTAATAAAATCACTTTTATTGATGAATGAAGCCAGGGTCAGTAATTGCTGCCTGAGGGCCCGGTCTGTGCATCTCTCAGTGGTACTGCGGCACCTCAAGTGACAGTCCTAAGGGGGTCCCAGAGCCCAACCTGTCATGGCTGCACCTGCTCAGTTGGCCTGGAAAAGAAACATGCAGAGCAGAAGTTGATGGGCCACTTCAAGAATTGTTTATGTTCTGTGGGGATCAGGAGCTTTGCTGGGATTTGCTCCGTGATGTACAGAGTCTGAGAGTCCATCTGAGACTCAGCAGCCCCTTGAGACTTCTCCTAGGGTTTCAGAGTTGGATGGGGACAGATTGGAACAGACTTGACACACTCAGAATTGACTTCTGCCCGACATGGCTTTGCTCTAGGTAGGACACCTGGTAATGTTGGTTGCCTGTTGAGTTTTGCAGGGCTCTTTGAACTCCCCTTGGGCCTGACTTACCCCAGGTTTTTCAGGAGAGCGTCAGGGAGACCCACTCTGAGCAGTCCTCACTGTTTTGCCTTAAAAAAGGGTACCTAGGGGAGGAGGGCTGAAGGATTGGAGATCTGTGTGCCTGCGTTGCTCTGACTATAAACTTTTCTCAAAGGCCTTGGTAAAAAGACTGGAAACTGTGATTGGGTCAGTTGTGCACCATGGCAGGCCCCTTGCATCTTCTACAGGCCTGTTTTTAATAACATTTTCCTATTGTGGGATGTAGTTTTGGCTGAAAACAAATTTTTTTGTACACATGATTGGTTTCTCTTGATCATGAGACGGCTTTTGATCAACTCTGGGAATCTTCCACGAATTGCTGATCCAACACGGCACATAAAAGTTATCGTCCTACATAGAAACAGAGAAATGTATTCCAGTCGAGTGAAGAGCCTTGGTTTTTTCGGCCAATAATGCATCCTGTTCATCATTTTCCATTGTGTCTGTACCCAGGCTATCTGAAATCACTGTGGTGGTGTTACTCAACACTGTTGTTGTTGTTGTGGGCTGCCCCCATTTCCTGTCGTCTGGATCCAGTTCCAGTGAGATGAAGGGCCTCTCCCTCAGCCATAGCTCCAGAGCCAGCTCCTCCCTACCTGCTTTTATCATTTTCTTCATAACGTTTTACGTTCACAAGCTGGAATCAGGTAGGAACGTCCGTGGGTTCGGCTGCTGCTTGCAGGATTTATTCATTTGCTTTGATTTATATAATTGCCCTGTTTCACTAGTTATGCAACACTGCATAACAATTAGCACAATTGTATCGACATAAGTAACAATCAATGAATTGTTATGAGCTGGGTGAAATCTCGTTCTGGATTGAGCTGACCTTGCTCAAACTGGTGTCTGACTGCACCTGTCACGTAATAAAGCCATAAAAGACAGTGAAGTAGCTGCACCTAAAACAAAGCTAAATAGAGTCTGCACAGAGGCTAGGGCTACATCTACACGACTGATCCTACAGTGGTACTGAAAAGCCTCCCATGTAGCTGCTCTATGCCAATAGGAGAGAGCTCTCCCATTGGTATAATTACACCACTCCTAACGAGCAGCAGTAGCTACGTCGGCAAGAGAGTATATCCCACCATCATAGCCCTGTCCACTGCAGCACTTCTGTTGGTGAAACGTCTATTGGTCAGGGGTTCACATCCCTCCCCAACAAAAGTCTGATGGACAAAAATGCTCATGTAAACACAGCCAAGCACTGTGGATATGTTGGGTGTGAGAAGGGGGTGGCAAAGAGAGGAGGTTTTCCACTGGGTTTTGTGACCAGGTGTGTGTGGAGGGTTTAAGGCTATGTCTAGACTGCAGGCTTCTTTTGGAAGAAGCTTTTCCAGGAAAAACTTCTTCTGAAAGAGAGTGTCCACACAGCAAAAGCACATCGAAAAAGCGATCTGCTTTTTCAAAAGATAGTGTCCACGCTGAATGGACGCTCTCTCACATGTAAGCTGCGATTTGCTATAGATGGAGTGGCCACCAGGGCACCTGTGCTTTTTCCTCTTTCCTCTTCTTCCAAAAGAATTCCCTCTTCCCCGTTCACACACGCCTTTTTCCGAAAAAGCTTTTTCCCAAAAAGGCTTCTTCCTCATAGAAAGAGGTTTACCAACGTTGGAAAAACCCCTCTGTTCTTTCAATTTTTTTTGAGAGAACGTGATTGCAGTGTGGACGGAAGTGAAATTTTTTTCAGAAAAACAGCTGTTTAGTGTAGACATACCCTGTGTGTTCTCTCTCAGAGAATCAAGAACAGAGAGGGAGGTGGAAACAAAAACAGAAATAGCCAGGAAGCCAACAGGACCTCAGTGGGATCCTGAGAAGAGAGAATGTTTGGGTCTGCTGAGTAGAGAGGGTTGGGGCTGTGTGCTATGAAACAGCTCCTTTTCCTGTTTCCTTGCTTCCTCTGGGTCTGGAGAAGTAAGACTTGTACGTTCCTTGTAAATAAAGAAGATTGCATCAAAGAGAATACCAGGGCTCTGTCAAATTCTATGGACACTTGCTAGCCAGAGACAGAGCAGCACAACACCTGTATGGAATGGGACGTACGTTAGAATTGTGGGTGGGTGGGAGTGTCATTGATTAAAAGGGAATCTGATTTAGCTCCTTTGTGCCTTTTTCAGCTCGGTTCACCGTGGCTGGGCCTGGTCACCCTGTCACGGCCGTGGTGGGGGAGGACATCGTGTTACCCTGCCGCCTGTCCCCCAGTGTGAGTGCGGAGCACATGGAGGTGAGATGGTTTCGACATGAGTTCGCATCCTTCGTGCACCTGTACCAGCATGGGAAGGATCAGTTTGGGCAGCAGATGCCCGAGTACCACGGCAGGACGGAGCTTTCCAAAGCTGGCATCACGGATGGGAATGTGGCCCTGAGGATTGCCAATGTCAGGCCCTCCGACGAAGGACAGTACCACTGCTTTGTCCAAGAAGGTGTCTCTTATGAAGAAGCTGTCCTGCAGCTGGACGTAGCAGGTCTGTAACATGGATCTGTCGTCTCTTTTTAGGTGGCTCTTGGACCCAGACCCACAAAACTGCTTAGGCACCCACCTCCCTGTGTCAGGGGCATATGTCCATGCCCCTGAGAACCTGAAAAAGTCATTACATGAGCTAGCAGTTGGTTCAGAGAAGGAGAATGGTTGTGTAATGATCTGTCTTAAACACTGGAATAAGTTGCTTATGGAGGTTGGAGAATCTCCATCTGTGGAGATATTTAAGAGCAGGTTAGATAAATGTCTATCAGGGATGGTCTAGACAATTCTAGGTCCTGCCATGAGGGCTGGGGGCTGGATTCAATGACCTCCCGAGGTCTCTTCCACTCCTAGTGTTCTATGATTCTAAGTGAAACAGCGACAGCAGGAGAGATTGAAAGAGCCCCCCACACTAGACTATCCCAGAACATTGGGGTCCGGCAGGCTCATGAGTACCAGGCAACCCCTGTTCAGATACTTTCTCCCCATTAGGCCGAGGAATGCTCCCAAATAGTGGATTTGCCTTTTGTTCCAGAAGCGATGGATCTCCTCCCTGGCTATTCAGCCATAGCAGCAGCTGGGTCTTTGTTACTGGCCCAAGCTCCGTTTGTTTTAGACGCTTTACTCGGTCCCTCTGCAGAATTCAGGCAGAAAATGCCTCATTTCACACATCACAGTCAGAGGAGGAAGTGATGGCGTCTAAGCCAGCCAGTGGGAAATGGCAACTACCTGCGTGTGCCCTAAGCTCCGCCCTCGCTCTGAGAGTCTAATGTGGGGCTCCCTTAATCTCTTCTGTTGAAGTGTTTCCAGGTGGGATAATGATGGAAGAGTGACTGGAGCAGGGGGACCAGACTCAGTGTTTCCCACCTCCCACGTGGGTGTACTAGCCACTGGGCAACACAGCCTCCCTGGTGCACAATGACTAGTTCAGTATTTACTAGATGAGAGACAGAGGCAAGATTTTTCTGTGTCAAGAATCTTTCACTTTATCAGTCCGTGCTAAGAAGTTCCAGGTGGCTCTCCAGTGAGACAGCAGTGAAAAACACATATTTTCTTCACCTCCATAACAATCAAAACAAACTTTGTTTAGTGGCTGTTATGATTGCATCAGGACACACTGCCCAGGCACTAGCTCTAGTCCAGCCACAGCGTTTGGGCTTGAAATAGGAGTTAATTAATGGATGGTTTATGGCCTGTGTGATGCAGGAGGTCAGACTCGACAATCACAGTGGTCTTTTTTGGCCTTAAAACCTAATGAATCTGGGAACACAAAACCAAAGCCTAGACATGAGAAATCAAGGGGAAAACATCCTGCATTCCTTAGCCCCTTTGTATCGCCTGCACCACTGCAGCGAGCTGCGCTCCCGTATTCTGTAAGGCATCCTCCTCCATCTCACAAGCCCCAGGACTGTGGCACAGTTAAGCAAATGCTTAAATCTCACTACAGTCAAGTTTCCTGTTTCCATGAAAATCAGTAAGGAAGAAAGTGTGTTCAGTCAGTTATTGGAAATGTCAGTGTTTGTCCTCTAGGCTGTAGAGATATTTCATTTCTCACTGACTTACTCACTCTAGCTTCAGGCTCTGCACCTCAGATCTCTGTGGAGGGTTACCAGGACGGAGGGATCCGGATGGTCTGTCATCTGGCCGGGTGGTACCCAGAGCCCGAGGTGCTGTGGAGAGATCTCAGCGGGCAGCGTTTATCTTCCTCGGCGGAAACCAAATCCAGAGACGCCCAGGGGCTCTTTGAAATAAAAAGTTCCCTCGTTGTGACCGAGCGCTCCAACCAGAATGTGTCCTGTTCTATCAGAAGCGCCCGCTTCAGCCTGGAAAAGGATCCCTCGACTTTTTATATGTCAGGTCAGTGACCACCCAACCTAAACGCTGCCATCCCCTACAGGAAAAAAACCCCTCAAAATATTTAGTTCCTCACAGCAAACTACACTGAGGTGCAGTTACAGCAGAGGACAGTGTCAGGTGAAGCACATGCCAGGGATATTGTGATTATCTCAGAAACAAACGTTTTAACCTAGGAAATTCGCGTTTAAGGTTAAACGAAACATAAATGTATTTCAGCCCAGAAATTGCTTTTGGACATGACAATAATTTAAGCATCTTGGTTGGTGTTTGAAGATCAGCTTACAAATTGATACAGTGATTTGTAATATATATTTAAATTGAAATTCAATTCCTTCTTCTCATGCATTCACCACAGGGCAGTACTATTGGGAGCACTACTGATTGGTTGGACTGTCTGGCTCCTAGTGGACTGATAGATCAAGGACTAGGTTCC
This sequence comes from Pelochelys cantorii, assembly GCA_032595735.1. NCBI lineage: Eukaryota > Metazoa > Chordata > Testudines > Trionychidae > Pelochelys > Pelochelys cantorii. Next base: position 13,467,704 of record CM064345.1, read on the forward strand.
TTGCCCCCGTGACTGTGGAGAGGGAGATATGATCTGCTGAGATCTGTTCAACCTGAGTAAATTTGTGGCTGTTGAGTCTCTGCTCACAGAAGATCAGGAACCAGACAGGGCCAAGAAAGTCTGGAGCCCCGGGAACACTCATTTCAGTGTGTCACTGCCTACAAGGTCCAAGTTTTCATAGGAAGTCTCATTCCCCCACCCCCCACCCCCTGTTACCAAATATCACCCAGGGAAAGGGGTGGCCATAACCACAAAGCCCTGTGGGTCTCATCCAAAGCCTGTTACCAACATCAGTGGGATTTGGGTCCAGTCCTGAGCCAGCTGAATTCAAGAGTTTTGGGATATTTCTCTGCCCTCCCTGAGCTATTTATTTCCTCTCTTACTGCCTCAGATTTCCATTTACTCTGCAATTCCCTGATGTTTCAAAAGTTTGTTTCACCTAAGGGGCAGTTTTCTTCTGGGAAATGTAACGATACAATGATTTCTCTTTTAACTGTGCTACTAGCTCCATAGAAAGGAGACTCTTCCTTTGCTCGCGTTCCCTGGGGTTGGTTTCTAGTTTGGGTGATGGGTTCAGAAGCCCCCATTATCCAACATAGTGAAGAACCTGCACAAGGACCAGCAGAATTAAGATGTAAACAAACAAATTCACAAGGAGTTAGCCGCATGCGCTGCCGCATGCGCAAACACATACAAAACACGAGACCATCATTACAGCAGGAAAGGATTCAGACATTAGAAATGACGGTATTGCGGTTCCCTGTGCATTCAAAATGTGGCCCCTTTGTGTCTGGGAATGAGGATACAGGTTCTACTACCATGGTCGCGTATTATCTTCCCCTCCCCCACTTCCCAAAGCACCATTCACCAACCTTACCCATGCTGCTCTTTCGAAATAGCTCCTCCCCAGAGTCATTCAAACTAATTACTCCCCAGTGCCTCCAAGTCGAGGTAGCGCATCCACATAAAGGGAGCCTGGCCTGGACTCATTTCAAGGCTGCCCCATAGTGGGGACCCGCTAGTTGGATTTTGTTATTTTGGGAGTTCAAAGTTAGTTCTTATTAAATGAGTTCCTAGTGTAGACACGCCCTGAGAGCACAGGAGAGACAGACCCCCTGCTGGCCTTTCTAGAGCCCCACCCCTCACAAGCTGGGAGCCGCCAGCAGCAGGAACTGTGGGGAAAGTTCAGCTTTGTCCTTCTACTCTTGAGCAGGAGCATGGGGATGCCACGTGTGCAGCATCAGGGGCTATGAGCGGATGGAGCAGGCTCAGTGAGACACGATCTTCAGATAGTGAAGCTGCTGAACTCTAAGAACTCTACCATGTGTGCACAAACTACAGCTTTTCAGAGGCTTAGCACTTGGCCAGTTGTTGGGTGGATTTTCCCAGGGAAAAGACCCATCCCTGCCATGAGGTTGCCCGTTACTTCATCTCACATCTCTGCTCCAAAGCTCAGGCCACTCAAGTTTCTCCTAGAAAAGCTCATTGGATTTTCTTTTTGATGTCAATAAAACCTGTCATTCTCTAGCCTCATTCTCAGAAACATTTGAACCACTTTGGCTGAAACTTGCCAGAAAAGTTCAGTCTGGGGCAGCCACCCAGCATGGAACTTTTCTGCCCAGAGAGTTACAATTTGGCAAAATAGCAAGCAACTGAATATGAGAAGGATGGAGCCACCTTAATCCTAGGGTATGTGACCAGGCCCACTTACCTGTGCTGGAGAGGGGCACACGGAGAGAGACTGGTAGCAGGTCCCATTGTATTTAATACACCATGCACATTTAATGCACTATCACAAGTGTGTGAGCAGAACCTCTTTCTCACGTTGGTTTCTGCTCACTTTTAGATTGCAGGGAGCATCCCCACACTTGTTCCAAACAAATCCTGATTAGATACATGATACTAAAATACGAGGATGCTGCTTGTGCTTCCAAACTGAAGAATATCATTTCTTATTTCCAACCTAACGTAGGGTCTGTGTTTCAGATTTCTTTTTCCCAAGAACGTCACCATGGCTCGTGGTTTGGAGTGTGACTCTGGTGATTTTGTTGGTGTTCATCGGCCTGACACTTTTTCTGTTCAGATTAAGAGGTAATCTTAACTCATCTCAATCTTAATCTATTGTGGAAAACACGGTGTGGTCAGAATGAGCTCTCCAGGTTAGGAAAGACAGTTATAATTTTTCTACATGAGAAAGTCATCCCAGTTTAAGGTGTAAGATTCAGCTGATTTTCTGAAGTCAATGCAAACCTCTGTGTGGACACATCGATTACAGTGTAGTTTATTTCAGGGTAACTTAAACCTGTTCTTATTCCTCCTAAAATAAGCGTAACTCTTGAACTGCACCAGTTGAATTACATTGAAAAAGGAGCCTAAGGGAATTAACTGTCCTGCTCCTGCTGAAAATCGATGTGTTTGGGACTCGTACGTCCCCTTGACTCCAATGAAAACTCTTGCCTGAGGGCTGGTCTTCATTCTGTGGAAGATCAACGCTTCCATGATCAATCTTTTGGGGTTTGATTTAGCCAGTCTCATTAAGACTTGCATTTGCTCCCATTAGCTTCCCACTCTGGGGATGCCCCCCACGCTTGGCTAAAGGTAAGTCAGCTCCAGCTACATAATCTACATAGCTGGAGTTGCACCCCTTAAACCGAGCTGCCAGGTCTAATGTAGACCTAGCCTCAGAGAGTTTGAGGTTTAATTCTAATCTAGTGTGTTCAAAAGATGATTACAGCACTAATGAGTGATGTATTCTGTTTGTGGGTTTGCCTGGCTCCTTCTAGGGGAGTCACGGTGCAGAATCTTCCTAGTTTTTTGCAGTTTTATTTTTGTTTTGAGTGTGTGCGCTAATGTTCAGTCTTGGGGCCGGCAGGCTACATTCTTGGTAGTTTGGGGTTTGGCAGAGTTTCAGGAGAAGGAAACCAAACGAGAGTTCTGGATGAGAAAGGTTCAACATGTACTGATTTCTGCCCCCTGGGAGCACCAGCTTGAGAGAGGAACAACATTATTATTAGGCAGGGGTTCATAAATGAGAATATCCTAATTCATGGTGTGAGACTGAATAAAAACACCTTTCAATCTGGAGTCACTGGAAAAGCCCTTAAATTGTGCCCCTTTTGTTTTCTAGGGCAACATCTCGACGAGATCAGTAAGTTCCATTTTTCTCCCCGCAAGACACGTGATGTTGTAAAGAATTTTGAATGTGAACATGTCAACTAGAAAATCCTAAGCAATGCTGCCCTGACTCAGTGCATGGCATGTTATGACAGGAGCGGGTAGGAAGCCAGCCTTGGGCATGTGTCTCCTGGAGTGAGCGACGGGGGAACTGGGCATGTGATGCCCATGGCAGAAATGGCTCCATGCTAGTTGCGTATAAAGAGCTTCCCAGAGGGGCTGGTGGCAGCCCTGGATGGAAGGGAGGATGTGGCCACTGGGGGCAGGATCCTGTCCAGGTGGTATGGGATGCGTGAGTTAGAATTGCCACTTTTCGCCCAGACTTCTGGGTTCCTTCTGCCTTTCTGTGTTGAGCTGCTGCAGGTCTGCCCCAACGCAGTCACACCCCACTAAAAAGTGACTTGCGTTGGTGGGTTTACCCTGTGCCCAGTGCCTAGGGGTGTACCGATGTTAAACAGTGCCCAGCAGACAGGCTGAAATGATCAATGACTGGGGACCAGGAGGAGGTCAATTCACCCGAGAGAAGCTTTTAAAGGAGCCTTTTTCTTTGTTTTTTATTCAGGTAAACTTCACACAGAGCTAGGTAAGGGCATGTTCTGTTTGGCTTCTCTCTACTGCACCCCTTTCTGTGGTAACTCACCCTACTGGTACTGAATTTGTTGGGCTTCCTTCTCATCCCCACCTGTGTCTTTGCTTTCAGAGCAGAGGAGATCCCTCAGTGACGCAGGTAATTCCAACGCTTGTTTAATCGATGGGAGACCCTGCTCCCTCTCACCGTGCAAAACACAAGGAGGAAAAGGGAATATAATATTTCCTGGGCCAAAGAACAGAGGGGCCCTGTGGTTCAAAGGAGGAAGAGGAAGGGATCAACACAACAACACGCCCTCCTGACACCTAGTTCAGCTAATGCTGTAAATGATCCTGTCTCCGAGTGACTGAGCTGTTGTTGTCCCGTAGGATCCCAGTCCTATTGTCAGGTCCAGGCACAAGAGTGACCAGCCAAAGTGTTCAAACCAAAGCCCTCTTGTGATGGGTCAAGTTCTGCTTTTCTCCTCCCTTTTTCCTCTCTCCATCAAACACCAACTTTCTACTGTGTTAAACCATATTTTCTACTTTCTCCTTCATGGACTCACTTCCTAACTCTTTCTCCTCCCTCCGCCACACACCTCCTTCAGCTCTGAAAGCTCTTTGCTTGTAAACCAAAATCCTAACTTTAGACTCTGAAATCAGAGGTGATAATTCTCTTTGGCTGGCCCAGATGATGAGCAACAGAACTTTAATTGGGGATTTGTTTAATTTTGTCATGGTCTACAGTGATGGCCCCATGACAGACAACGGATGTCTAAGCACCAAGATTTTAAAATGAAGGAAGGGCGCATCAGGGAAAAGATAATTGTGAATAATGTGAGTGGAAGTCTCCTGGGGCTTCCTGAAATGTTAAGGCCTTTAATCCCCTTCAGAGGGAGACATTCTGTGTGTCAGGCTTGACTTTTTTCTCTCTCGCTTCCCTGTCTGCTGGTGAGTGAGTCCTTCCATCACTGGGCTGAGACCTCAGGGCTGCTCCCCACTCAGAGCCAGGCGCCCCCTGGAGGAAGGAGAGTCCCTGAGTCACTGCCCAGCTGGGACAGATTCTGTCCCTGACCCCATCAAACCCTCCCTAGGGCCAAGCTCTGCCCTTCACGTTCTGATTCTCTCTCCCCAGCCAATGTGATGCTGGATCCTGCCACAGCGCAACGCGACCTCGTCCTGTCGGAGGATAGGAAAAGCGTGAGCCGGGCAGAGGCACAGCAGCTGCTGCCCGACAACACTGAGAAATTTGACAGTGATCACTGTGTGCTGGGCCAGGAGGGCTTCACCTCAGGGAAGCATCGCTGGGAGGTGGTGGTGGGAAATGGGGGGCACTGGGCTGTGGGAGTGGCCAGGAAGTCTAGGAGGAAGAAAGGACAAATCAGCCCTGAAGGGGGGATCTGGGCTGTGGGGCGGTGGGGGGATCAGTTCCAGGCTCTCAATGACCCTGTGACCCTCCTGACCCTGAGCCAAGCCCCCACCAGGATCCGGGTTTGTCTGGACTGTGATGAGGGGCAGGTGACATTTATTGATGCTGGTACCGAGGCCTCGATCTTCACTTTCTCGCCGGGCTCCCTCCCTGGGGAGAAAATCCGCCCCTGGCTCTGGGTGGGGTCAGGATCCCAGCTCAGCCTGAGTCCCTGATACATGGGGGTGGAGAGGGATGTCCTATTGGGGACCTTTAAATCAGCCTGTCTAGTCTCCATGACCCTGGAGGACTCCCAGCTCCTCATCTCCATAACCCCAGACTCCCCCCTTTCTTTTCCTGTAGCCCCAGGGATGAGACAGGAAGGGGGGAGAATGCCTGGGCCTGGAGGAGGAGCAGATGTGGGGGCTGGGTAGGGAACAACTAAAGCCGGGCTGGGGACAGGCTACAAAATGCGGGGGATGGGGGATGGTACGGGAGGAGCTGAACCTGAGGTAACAGTGAAAACAAAAGGAAAAGTTCAAGTACAAGGAAATAAACAGTGTGTCCTGGGAAAAGTGTAAAAGTGGATATAAAAGCAACAAAAGAAACGCACTCCTGTGGGAGAAAACTGCCAATGGCTGTGGGAGGGGAGGGTATAAATGTAGGGGAAAGAAGGGAGAATGTGAGGGGGGTGGGTGTCTGAGAGGGATTGGGGGAGAATGGAAGAGACACCAAGAAATAAACAGGAACGGAACAGGGTGCCTAGAAATAAAACGTGTGGAAGACGAGGGTGAACTGAAAGCAGCTCAAAAGGGGCAGAGAAATGTACCGATCCTGATGGAAGGGGAGACGGCCGCTCATTAATTTCAGGTTTCTACCTTGACTTGGCTGCTGTATCGGTGTCATTAAAACATAAACTGCTTCTCACATCTGTGCGCCTCTTTGCCATTGGCGTGGGTATTAAAGCTGCTTCTCAGCTCATTTTCACTCTGACGGGCTTTTACAGTATTAAAAAATGGGGGGCAGAAAAGACATGTCTGATTTGTCCCTTTTTAAATGTCCCTCCCTGTTGCCATTGCTGGGTGGGAAGGGGTTGGATTTGTTTCTGTTCTGGGTTGGGTCCTCCCGGCCTGTGGTGTCCAGGGGGGTGTTCGTGGGATGGGACCTGCTCCCACAGACCATCTCTGAGCATCCACACTAGGAAGCAGGCAGGGCTGTCCCTAGAGCAATATGAGGACCAGAGTGAACCCCTCCCACAATGCCCCAGAACCCCTCCGCCTCTTCCCCCAGCCCCGACTCCTGCTCTATCCCCTCCCATTCCCACTGCCCCCCTTTCTCCAAGCCCCCTCTCCTGTGTGACATGAGCCAGGAGATTACTGGGGGGCCAGGCAGAAGGTGGGAACAGAGGCCAGCCCCACACACTCATCAGGGTGGTGCCCCCACCCATGTCCCAGCCCCACTGCGCTCTGCTCCACCGTGGGGGCGGTAAGCGCGCACCCTGGGGCCAGGCGGCAGAGGGCAGCAGGCTGGGAGCCAGGCAGCCGGGTGGAGCCGGGCTGGTGGGGACAGTGTCGCTGCGGCTGGGCACTTGCACCCGCACTGGGCGGGGGGGGAATGGCTCCGGGGCCCTGCGGTGAGGGAGCCGAGCGACCGTTGGGGAACCGGTTTTAACCGGATTTTCCCGCCTTGGCGAGAGTTCCGCTCCCCTCAGGGCACCCGCCAAGGGGGCTGTATGAGACAGGGGGTGGCGCCGGTCATTGCTGTCCGCCCCGAACACCCCCCCCACAGCTCTCTCCTCTCCCCCCATAACATCCAGGGACTCCCCAGCCTCTGTCCCACAACCCCCGATTCTGGATCATTCCCCAAGGCTCTTCCTCTGGGTTCACTTTATATCTCGTCTCCTCTTTAGCCAGGAAGGGGAGGGGGCAATAAAACACCCAAGTGAATCACAGATGACAGACCCTGGACCAGAGGAACAGGACCGGCGCCTTCCGCATAGAAAGATCAGACGCCTCCCACCTATTGTACCCTGCCTATCGACCCATCAGGCACCTCGTCCACACGCATCCCTGTTCTCGCTTTTAAACTTCTCTCTGCTCACTGTGGGGCCCCTTTTATTTCTTGTGTCCTTCTTTCATTGTGAGGCTGCTTAACTGCAGGGAGAGGGATAGCTCAGTGGTTTGAGCACGGGCCTGCTAAACCCAGAGTTCTGAGCTCAACCCTTGAGAGGGCTGTTTAGGAGTCTAGGGCAAATTTGTCAGGGATGGTATTTGGTCCTGCCCTGAGGCTCCATGACCTCTCCAGGTCTCTTCCAGCTCCAGGTCTCTTCCAGCTCTAGAGAGCTGTGTATCTCCGTATTTAAAACCTCTGTAACACGTGACCAAATACTGAGGTGCTGAATGAAGCAGGATTAGCCAGCTCAGGAGGGAAAAGAGGTGAATTTGATTTCCTGATTTGGAGTGAAAAGGTCCCCTGCAACATTACTTTCTGAGCAGCAAAGTATGTAAGTATTGTACTCTCCCCCTTGTGAGCCGGGGGGGGGGGGGGCAGCCCACACTGAAAATGAAACAACTAAATGGGCAGCTCTGGGGAGCTACAAATCCTGCACCTACCTTTAGTGGGGCCAGAAACTGCTGCCCCCCCCAAACCGGGAAGGAGGGACCCAGGGTCCCCATTCCCGCAGGTGGAGCCCGGGGCAGCAGAAGGTGCCTGTGTGTGTCCTGAGCCAGTTGTGGCCTGAGAGCTGGTTTTCTCTTCTAGTGTCTCTTGCTCAGACCCCACACAGAGCAGGGGGCTGCCCGTCTGAGAGGGTTGGTCTGATCTGCCCTTGCAGCACAAGGAGACACCCTGGACCTTCTCGCTCCAGAGCTGGGCACTGAGGACGGGTCCCACACGGGGGGCTGCCAGGCTGGTGCAGGACCCTCTGCACCAGGTTAACCTCACGGATCCACAAAGGACATTCAGTCCCAGCACAGGGAGGTGGAACTAGAATGGCGACGGGGGGGGGCGACATTGCAAGTAGGGGGATGGGAGGCTAGGGGGGTGACCCATGGGGCTGGAGGCTGCAAGGGACAGGGGAGCCCATTGCCAATCTGCAGTAACAGCTGCAGTAACAGCTGGGCCTGGGGGGGGGGGAGTGTGTGGGGCTGGGGGACTGGCCCACGGCTGCCACAGCAGATGCCTCCAGCCTTAGGTACAAAACAGCACGGGGCAAGGGTAGCAGCACGGGGCAGGGGTAGGGCAGGTGCCAATTGCCCCCCCACAGGCCCGACCCGGCGAGAAGGGCAGAGGGGAGGTGCTGCGAGGTGGGTCTGGCACCACTGAAAGCCTCAATCCAGCCCACCGAGCTCCAGGGCAGGGCCCTCAGCGTCCCAGTGACACAAGCTCAGGGGTCACCCTGTTTAGATGGCGGTGGTGTCTCTCTGGCAGACCCGTCTGAGCCCCGCGTCACATGCCTCCGAGAGGAGCCGTCTGCCCCAGTCCGAGTGCCCCTCTTCCCAGCCGCAATGCCTGAGACTGGGATGCTGCGGGACGGAGAGTCTGTGTCACTGCAGCTCTCTGGGACGGGGAGGCCCCGGGCGGCCCCTTTCCTCCCCCCTGCGCCACTGGGAAGCTTGGCAGGGTCAGGGAGGTCTCAGGCTGAACAACACTTCATAAGAACATAAGAACATAAGAATGGCCATACTGGGTCAGACCAAAGGTCCATCGAGCCCAGCATCCCATCTGCCGACGGTGGCCAATGCCAGGTGCCCCAGAGAAGGAGAACAGAAGACAATGATCAAGTGATTTATCTCCTGCCATCCATCTCCTGCCCTTGTTATGAAGACTAGGGCACCATACTTTATCCCTGGCTAATAGCCATTTATGGACCTAACCTGCAAAAATTTATCAAGCTCTTTTTTAAACCCTAATAGAGTCCTGGCCTTCACAGCCTCCTCGGGCAAGGAGTTCCACAGGTTGACTGTGCGCTGTGTGAAGAAAAATTTCCTTTTATTAATTTTGAACCTACTACCCATCAATTTCATTTGGTGTCCCCTAGTTCTTGTATTATGGGAAAAGGTAAATAATTTTTCTATAATCACTTTCTCCACACCATTCATGATTTTATATACCTCTATCATATCGCCCCTCAATCGCCTTTTTTCCAAACTGAAAAGTCCCAGTCTCTCTAGCCTCTCCCCATATGGGATCCTTTCCAAGCCCCTAATCATCTTAGTTGCCCTTTTCTGAACCTTTTCTAATGCCAATATATCTTTTTTGAGGTGAGGAGACCACATCTGCACGCAGTACTCGAGATGTGGGCGTACCATAGTTTTATATAGGGGAAGTATGATATCTTTTGTCTTATTATCTATCCCTTTTTTAATAATTCCTAACATCCTATTTGCCTTACTAACTGCCGCTGCACACTGCGTGGATGTCTTCATAGAACTATCCACTATAACTCCAAGATCCCTTTCCTGATCTGTCGTAGCTAAATTTGACCCCATCATGTAGTACGTGTAATTTGGGTTATTTTTTCCAACATGCATTACCTTACACTTACCCACATTAAATTTCATTTGCCATTTTGCTGCCCAATCACTCAGTTTGCTGAGATCTTTTTGTAGTTCTTCACAATCCCTTTTGCTTTTGACTGTCCTGAACAACTTTGTGTCATCTGCAAACTTGGCCACCTCACTGCTTACCTCATTTTCTAGATCATTGATGAACAAGTTGAACAGGATTGGTCCCAGTACTGACCCCTGGGGAACACCACTAGTTACCCTCCTCCATTGTGAAAATTTACCATTTATTCCCACCCTTTGTTTTCTGTCTTTTAACCAATTCTTGATCCATGAAAGGACCTTTCCTCCTATCCCATGACCACCTAATTTACGTAAAAGCCTTTGGTGTGGGACCGTGTCAAAGGCTTTCTGGAAATCTAGGTATATTATATCCACTGGGTGCCCCTTGTCCGCATGTTTATTAACCCCTTCAAAGAATTCTAACAGATTAGTTAGACACGACTTCCCTCTGCAGAAACCATGCTGACTTTTGCCCAACAATTCGTGCTCTTCTATGTGCCTTGCAATTTTACTCTTTACTAGTGTTTCTACTAATTTGCCTGGTACTGATGTTAAACTTATCGGTCTATAATTGCCAGGATCTCCTCTAGAGCCTTTTTTAAATATTGGTGTTATATTGGCCATCTTCCAGTCATTTGGTACCAAAGTGGATTTAAAGGATAGGTTACAAACCACTGTTAATAACTCCGCAATTTCACATTTGAGTTCTTTCAGAACCCTTGGGTGAATGCCGTCTGGTCCCGGAGACTTGTTACTATTCAGCTTATCAATTAATTCCATAACCTCCTGGTCTCACTGGCACAAAAGAGGGTTGCCCCCCCCGTTACCCCAATGACTGCAGTGGGGGCAGGGAGATGCCAGAGCTCTGGTATGGAACGGCTGACCTCCCCCGCCCCCGCCAGCATGGGAAAGGGGGGGCTGGGGTAGGGAGGTTCTAGAACTTCATCCTCCCTGGTACCAAGGCTCTAGAACCCAGGACTCCCTGGGAAGGGGATCCCCCTGCTGTGACGTAGATGCGGGATCCTGGTCTCCTTGGTAACGGATCCCCCTAGTGATATAGATACAAACGGGGTCCCCGCAGTGACGTAGCGCCGCGGCCCCGTCTCCTTGGTAACGGGGGAGGAGGTCCTCCAATGACGTAGGTCCTGACGCCGGTCTCCTTGGTCACGGGGGTCCCCCCGGTGACGTAGTGCAGGGCCCGGTCCCCTTGTGCCCCGCACAGCGTACAGCCCTGCGCCCGCAGCCCCCGCCCGGGCTCCAGAGCAGCGCGCGCTGGCCGCGGAGACGACTGCTGAATGGCTGGGCGGGGACGGAGGGGCGTGTTCCTTGCTTCCCATTGGCCCGAGCCTTGGGAAGCCGAGCGGTGATTGGCGGGGCCCCAGATGTCCCGTGGCCTTCGCCTGCCCTGCCGGCGTCTGGGGGCAGGGACCGGCCCCTGGCCCGGGCGGCTGCAGGAGCCTCGGGCGGGCCCGGGCGAGCGGCGGGGCCGGTTCCCAGAGGGACTCGGGAGCCAAAGGCCCCCCCCGAGCCTCCATAGCCTGCGGGGCGGTTCCCGGGCTGCCGGCGGCCTGAGCCCCGCGCGATGCGCAACCCGGCCGGGCTGTTCCTTTGCCGGGCTCCCCTGCGGGCCGAGCCGGTCGGGTTGGGTCAGCCTGTCCCCCGCTCGCCTCTGGCCGGGGGGGAGAAGGGTGCTGATGTCAGGCTGTCCCTCCTTCCTCCCTCCCCCCCACTCCTGTATCCTGTCTAATGGGGGGGGAGGGACGGGATGGAGGGAGCTTGGCAAATCTCCGTCATTTTCACAAACACACAGTGTCCCTCACTCTCATCTCCCCAGCCAGCACATACCTGGGTTGTTGTTACTTCTGTTACTGCTGGCAAAGTGGGGTATTATGGGCTTTTGACTGGACTCTGCTTTTCATAATTTTCTTTTCCCTCTTACGCTCAAATGGAATTCGTTGTGTGGTGAGTTCTAAAATGGTGACCCTGTCCTGGCTGGAGTAAGTACCCCTGTGGGAATTGCTGCTCCTGGACGTGGCTGGCATGTTCATGCGGCCTCCCAGAGGCAGTGCAGGGGGTCTCCACATGCTGTCCTTGTATGCAGACACTGCTCCTACAGCTCCCATTGATCAGTGATGGGGAACCATGGCCAAGAGAAGCTGCCAGCTCAGTGCCTGTAGATGAGCCGCAGCACATGGCATCCTGGAGCTACTGCTCAGCTGCTTTCAGGAGTAGTGCAGGGGCATGGCAGGAATACCCTTCCCTTAACCCCACTGCTTTGCCACCCGGAAGCCATCTCAGTTAAATGGTGCCCAGCCAGAGCCTGCTTCTTGAACCCCTGTCCCAGTCATGCTCCCAACCTCCTGCCCCAGATGTGAGTTCCCCTAGACCCAAACTCCTTCCTAGAGCTTGCACCCTGAACCCCTCTTGGACCCTAATCCCCTACCCAGGGCTAATCCCAGAGCCCCTCCCACACTCTGAATCCTTTGGCCCAAGTCCAGAGCCTGAACCTCTAGCCCAGCCTGGTGCAAGTGAGTGAGGTTGGGGGAGAAAGGGGGTTGGAGTGAGCAGGGGGAGGCCTTGGAGAAGGGGTGGAGCCTCAAAGAAGGGGCGGGAAGGAAGTGGGGCAAGGGGATTTGGGTTTGAGGTCGATCTTACATTTCACTTTAATCAAAAAAGTGATCGAGTGGTTAAAATGGTTGGAGACCCTTGATTTACACTCTTCCAGCCCTCCCACCCCCAGCCTTGACTAACTGCCTGACTCATGCTTGAGAATCATACCAGGCTAACAACACAGGTTAGGTACAGTGGCCGCTTCTGAACAGAAATAGAGTTATAGCCACAGGGGCCCTGAGCATAAAGAATATTTGGGTCCCACCCCTGATTAAAAACACAACAGTATCAAAATGTATTCATACAAAGTCTCCGTTCGGTGTTTACACACGGGATTCATAATAAAGTCAATCCTGTCCCAGGTCATTATGACTCAATTAACTGCTCAATTTTTTTCACATTGAAAATGAATCTGGCCAGATATTGCCCATTCCTCAGAGGTGTTCATAGCTAATCTGGACAACACTGGTGTTACAAGAATCAGTCATTCTCAGGTCTATACGTCATCCTTTCATCTCTCCCAGTTTTCTTAAACCCTGACCATTATGTTTGCAATTTCTCACATAAGCTCTGACAATATGTTCAAAAAAATCAGATGTGCACCAATCAAGTCTGAGGACTAACTATTTCAGCCAATCAGAAACTATCCACTTAGGCGTGAATAAAGATCTTAGCTAGTTAATGCACTACAAAGGCAATTTCTCCTGTTTTGATATTCACTTCTCCAACCACGAATGCTGTGAATGAGACACACCCGAAGCTTACAGAGTATCTCTGCCCATTGCCAATTAAACATCTTATCAATAATACAAATAATTATTCCTAACAAACTAAATAAGCCAACATAAACAAAGGCATGTTAATGGCACTTTGTCTGCCGGAAATATGATGTGTCTACTGCGGGGGTGATATTGCCTTGCATTGGCATGGTCCTTGGGATTCAAGCTTATTTTCTAGGAATAAAGCAGACAGTGAAAATAACTCCCGCGCAGTTTGTCTGGTACCAGCCAGGGCCTTATCACAGTGAGCCCCTCCTGGAATGTGGTTGCCAGGGAAACCAGGGTCAAGTGAAAGGCTTGTGCTGTATTCCCAGGCCTGGCCTCAACTTTAGGATTTGAATGGGAATTCTTAGCAAGAGCCCATGGACTGCCTCAGTTTACCCCTACAGTTCCATTTCAGGTTAGCCCACAATTCCCTCATCACATTCATAGCTGAGTGAGCCAGGGCTGGTAGCTGACACAGCAGGGCGGTGTCAGTCCATGCTGCATTTAGGGAGAAGCACCCTGAAAGTAAAGCCGGGGTCCATAGCACTGTCATCTTTTCTCCAAAGCCAAGTGGGAGAATGAAACTAGTGAAGTATTAGTTGAGTAATGGGGTAAATAACACAATGGACATGGCAAGACTCCACACTAAAAGCCCAGTGCTGGGAACCGTGAGCGGGGAGCATCTACAAAGGCCTCAGAGGTGCAGGTGGGGTAAACAGGCCTACACCATGACATATTAGGATGAGCTAAATCATCCTGCATTAGGACAGGCAGGGACAGGGGCATCCAGAGGCCCCCAAACTGTGGATGGAGGCATGAAAAACCCACCAAAGAAACATTTCATGAATTACTGGCAACGTCACCAGTTGTTGTGCTGCAGAAAGAAATATATGACAAATCAAAATACTGGCTTAATTTTTTCTAGAGTTTAAGGTCTGACTTGTTTTTGAAATTGTCCTTGTGTTTTATAATACTATTTTTAAGTAAATGGTCAAGTTGAAACAAAACATTTTGATTTTTGCCAAAAAAAAAAAAAATTAATGTGACGATGTAAAAAATCAAATTTGTGATTTGCTAATAATTTTAAAAATAGATAATTTTTGGTTCAACCCATTTTGTTAATATCCTGCCAGCAAAGATCTGGCCTTTGCCCAGCTCTACTCAGAGCCATGCTCACAGTGACAGGTGGGAAAAAAAACAAATAAACCTGTGAGAGAAAAAGCAGGCACCCAAGATGAACCACAGCAATGGAGAAACTGTCAGGGCAGAAAGGGTGTGTTTACACAGCAGCGTTATTACAGAATAGTGGCCCTTATTCCAAAATAACAATGTGAGCGTCCACAGAGCAATTCCATTATTTCTAAATAAATTCAAAATAATGGGCAGCTTATTCCGACTCTGTAAGCCTCATTTGACGAGGAATAAGGCCCATTTTGCTATTTCGAAATAGTGGTCATGTGGGATGCTCCACTGCTGCTATTTCGAAATAGCCCCTACCCAGGGCCATTCAGAGTAATTTCTCCCCAGTGCTTCCTGGGGCTCTACATCGAGGTAGCATATCCACATTAGGGGAGCCTGCCTCAGACCGATTTTGAGGCTTCCCTGTAGTGTGGACGTGCTATTTTGAAATAAGCTATTTCGGAATATCTCTTCTGGAACAGCTTATTCTGAAATAACTGTGCAGTGTAGAGGTACCCAAAGGGACTAAGCTAGGATCTGGGTCAACACCGACCTCCAACTGTGTCCCTGACACCAGCTCCTCTAGTCTCACACACCCCAGTCTCTGTGACCCTGGAGGAGTTCCCTGTACCAGCCCCTGGCTCCTCATCTCTATGACCCCAGAAGCTCGTCCCTCGCAGATCCAGAGAAGGGAGGTGGCAGAAACCTGCTGCAGCCCCAGGGAACAGACCGGCCTTGAAGGACAGGGGGCGGGGCGGGGGTTTGGCAGGGACATAACTAATAGCCGGGCTGGAACAGGAGCATTTACTTCTCGCATTAGCCCTCTCCACACTGTGTGGCCACCCGCCAGCTTTTTCTCATGCATCCTGTGAACTTTGGTGTTTGCTTTTCAGCCCCAGCTCCCAGAGTCTGGGGATTCAGTGAGATTCTCGGTTTCATTAGACCGAGGGTCTCCAGCCTTTTTATACCAGTATCACTTTTGCAATGTCAGGGCAAGCTAAGATCTTCTACCCCAGCCCTTCCCCAAGACCCCACCCCTTTCTTGAAGCTCCGCCCGTTCCTTGAGGCCCTGCCCTCTCTGTTCCCCACCTCTCCATCACTTGCGGTCCCCGACCCTTACTCACTCTCCCTGGGTTGAGACAGGATGTGTGAGCTCTGGGGCAGGAATGATGGATTTGGGGGTGGGAAGGGGTGAGAGGTCAAGCTGTGGGATGGAATTTGGGTGCAGGAGGAGGTGGAGAAGGGGATGCTGGCTCAGGAAGGGGGCTCCAGGCTGGGGATTATTGGGGTCATGTGGAGGGTTGGGGTGCTGAGCAAGCCACAGGCTTGTGTATGTGAAGGGTGCAGGAGTTTGGGCTGGGGTGTGTGAGAGGCTCAGGATGGGGGGTTGGGAGTATGAGGGGCTCAGGGCACAGATTTGCAGTGTGTAGATTATGTAGGAGTGTTGTGGCAGAAGACTGGGGATGTGGGGGTGCAGGAGGCGGGGAATGTGAGGGGTTCAGGGCAAGGGGGCTCAGGTGTAGGATGGGATCAGGGTTAGGGCTTGTAGAAGTGTTATGATGCCGTGGCCAGATGGGGGCTAGTTGGCCAGGCTTCACTTTTCAGTTACATATGATGTCCAACACAAAAGGTTTCAGCGTTGTCTGTATTTATGGGAGGGGCAGGGAACCTGTTTTGGGTCAAGGGTCACTGAGGTTCCAGGATTAGTAGATTTTGTGGGCCCCTCTACATTCTGGGGTGGGGCCAAAATTTAGGGATCCAGTGTGTGGGACAGGGCTGCCAGTGAGTGGGATAGGGATGGGGGTGCAGGATTTTGGTGGGAAGTAGGGGGCAGAAGCAAGCTTGGGGTCAGTGTCTGGTCAGGAGGGAGGGAGCAGGGTGATGGTGGGGGTCTGGCCAGGGGAGAGGAAGCGGAGCAGCTTGGCTGGTACCTGGGGGTCTCCAGGGATGAGGATTGCTGGGGCAGGATCTGCAGGCAATGCTGGAAGAAGCGAACATGTGGCTCCTTTACAAAATCCAGCCGCTTTGGATCCTGCACCGCCATCTTAACTACCCACTCCAGCTCCCCCTCTTCCTGGAGCACAGGGAAGGAAGGGAAGACAAGGAAGGGTGCGCACTGTTGTGGGAAGGGGAGGAACGTGAGCTTTCTTGTCTTCCTTTCCTTCCCTGTGCTGCCTGCCTTCCTGCGGTGGGGAGGGAGGGAGAGTCCCAGGCTCTGCACCAGATCCGAGAAGCCAGATCTTGTGTGGAGCCCTGGGACTCACCCTCACCCCAACCCCACACACACACCCCGCAGGAAGCCGGAGCTAGCTCCATGTTCACAGGAAGCTGTAGCACCAGTGCAGGCTCCTCATTGGGGGCGGAGGGAACAAAGGGGGCTGGGAACTCCTTCTTGCAATTGACTGGCCATGCCCCTGCAATCGACCAATCGATTGTGATTGCCTGGTTGGTGACTATGGCCCTAAGCTCTGACCCTTTCTGCCCTGCTCCAGCCTGCCCCTCACATGCCCCCTCACGCCCCCATTCAACCCTCCCTACCAGCCCCACGAGTGGTTACTGGGGGGGGGGGGGGCTGGGCTGGCAGTGAGGTCGGCCCCCTGCATTCACCATGGCAGCAGGGAGCGGAGTGACCCAGCCTGGCTCCCCTTGCCGGTGCTAGGCCCCCCTGGAAATCTCCCAGGTCTCCATGGGCCTCATGGCCTGCCCCATAGTGCAGGACCCAGGGCGGCTGCCTCCAACAGTCCCAGGGCTGGGATGGCTCTGCCCAGAGCCAGGCCTGAGCCAGACCCACACACTGCTCTCCTCCGCCTGCCCAGACTCTCCTCTGCAGCAGCTCAGGGCCTGGTTCCAGGGCAGCCCCATTAGCGGCACAGGGCAGAGCTACAATGGCCAGGTTCTGATTGGCCAGAGAGTACACCAGGATGTTTGGGGATTACTAAGCCAGTGACAATATAGATTTTCCAATAATACTGCAAAGCGAGAATATTCATCACTCCATTATAACAGGGCCTTATCATCAGTGTC
Source organism: Pelochelys cantorii (assembly GCA_032595735.1). Taxonomy (NCBI): domain Eukaryota; kingdom Metazoa; phylum Chordata; order Testudines; family Trionychidae; genus Pelochelys; species Pelochelys cantorii. The sequence continues at coordinate 13,484,998 of CM064345.1, forward strand.
ATGGAGCAGAAAAAGTCACTGGAACTGAAGTCCCTCACAAGATACATTTCTCCCACTTCTACAGCTATCTACGTTTGTCCTTTATGTTTTACTCCCAGCCAGGCAGGGCTTGGGCATGCACAGAGCAACAGACAGCTGAATCCACTGACCATTTTCAGCCAGTCCATTTCAGATTAGCCCACAATTCCCTCATGACATTCATAGTTGAGTGAGCCAGGGCTGGAAGTTGTATACACAGCAGGGCGGTGTCAGTCCAGGGAGACAGATCCTGAAAGTAAAGCCGGGGTCCATAGCACTGTCGTCTTTTCTCCAAAGCCAAGTGGGAGAACGAAACTATTGAAGTCTCATATTAGCTGAGTAGGGGGTAAATAACACAATGGACATGACAAGATTCCACACTAAAAGCCCAAGGCTGAGAACCACGGGGATGGGGGTGATCAACAAAGGCCTGAGGGGTAGAGGTGGGGTAATCAGGCCTACACCATGACATGTTAGGATGGGCTAAATCATCCTACATTGGGCGGGGCAGAGACAGGAGCATCCAGACGCCCCCAGACTGGATGGAGACATGAAAAACCCACAAAAAGTCTCTGCCTCACTGTACATTTTGCAATGACTGAAAGAGGCAGTGAACAGCCTAGCAGAAGGAGGGGAGGCAGGAACCCAGGCTGGGGGGGAGAGAAGGGACTGAACATTGAGAGGGGAGGAAGAGATGATTTCTGGGTTCCCACTGTCTGTGTGTGGTGGTTGGGGCGGGCGGAGGGGGAGACAGGGCTGAGGTTTCCATGCCCATGAGCAGGACAGCAGAGATTTCTCCCTGCCTCAGCGGCAGATATAGGGCAGGACGAGCGGGGTGGCTGCCCCGGGCCCCGCGCTTCCAGAGGCCTCACGCATAGGGCTGCCAGATGTCCTGACAGTCTGGTATTTGCATGCTCTGTCCGGTAAAAAAAAATAAAAAAATACTGGACATGTGCAATGTGCAATGTCCTGTATTTTCTGATTTTTCCGTCTGTGCACCAGACGGAAGTCTGGCGTGGGGGGCAGAGCGGCTGGGAGTCCCAGCTGGGAGGCGGGGCCGCGATTGCTGCCCGGAGCCCTCAATTGGTTGAGTGTGAGGAGGAGGGGAAGCCTCCTCCTCACCCGTGCGTCGCCAGGAGCCTGCGCGGGACAGGCAGCAAGTGCTCAGGTCAATCCCGCTCCCCGCTGGCCGATTTGCTCACCCCCCTTCTCAGCTGGCCGGTTCTCCCCCACGTTCCCTCCTGATCTTCCCCGGCCCCCCCCCTACACCTCTCCAGCTCAGCTTCCTGCCAGCCCGTTCCCCTTCCTTTTCTCCCCTGGCCAGAGCCGCTGCACCTCTCCCCGCCCCCGCCAGCTCTGCTTCCCGCTCCCCCCTTCCTCCTGGCCCCCCCCGCTGTATCCCCTCTGCCAGCTGTGCTTCCCGCTCCCCCTGCCTCCCAGCCCCCCCTTCCTCCCAGCCAGCACCGCTGCACCCCACCCCGCCCCCCACCAGCTCTGCTTCCAGCTCCCCCTTCCTCCCGGTCACACTCGCGGCCCCCGATCCCCTCCCAGCTGTGCTTCCCACCCCCCCTTACTCCCGGCCAACCCCGCCCCCTTCCAGCTGGTCCCCCCTTCCCCGATATCCTGCGGCCAGCCCCGTTCCACTTGCCCCCGCCCCCCCATGACCAGCCCTGCTTCCCGTTGCCCCCCCATCTCCCCCAGCCAGACCCGTTGCCATCCCCCCGTTAGCTGTTTCCAGGGCCCCCTCTTCCCAGTCAGCACCGCTCCCTTCCTGGCCGGTCCCCCCCTCCCCCCATGAAGCGTGTTTGGGTTTTTTTTTTTTAATGATTACCTGGTAACCTCTAGCAGTGATCCAGGTTCTAGGAGGTTGGTTTTTATTTATTTATTTGTTTGTTTGTTTATTTTTGCTCAACAACTTTGGTTCCCCCCCCCCTTTTTCCCTTCAACAAAATTTATTCCGGTGTTTTTTGGGGGGGGGGGTGTTCGGTATTTTTCTTTCAGCCATCTGGCAACTCTACCCGCACATGCACCGTGTCAAAGGGGGGCCCCCCGCGAAATTGTGCTGACGAGGGCCCCAGAAAACCCTCATCCGCCCCTGCCCTGCCTGCACCTTTTGTGAACGTTGGGGGAGGTTTTGCTGGGCATCGAGGTAGCAGGAATTCCCCAGCCCCCCTGAGTGCAGCAGCTCCCCATGACCATGGCGCCCGACCCCACTTACCATCCATGTTCTCGTGGGTGCTGGGGGGCTGCAGGGAGCGTCTGACCCCCCGGCTCAGCTCCACTCAGGGTGGGAGGACTCCAGCCAGGTGCGTGCTCCCCCTCGGCCTGCGGCTGGACAGGACACAGCAGGGAGCGGTGACCCTGTCACCCATCACAGCCTGGCCCTGGAAGCCGGGCCCAATGCAGGAGAGTGCAGGGGGAGCCCCTCACGAGCCACGGACAAAAAACGTGGGGGCAGGAGGGATTGACCATGAGCCTGTACACTTCTGACTGTGGGGCACAGACTGGCAGTTAGTCAGGGATGTGGGGGAGGGGCTGGTGGGGGGCGGCTGTCCGTGGGGCACAGAGGCATAAGGGATCGGCCTGATCCCTGTCTTGGCTGCCTCCCTGCCTGGGATGTGCCGGTGGCCGACAGGGGCTGCGGCTGCGGGGGGGGAGGGGAAGAGGAGGGGCAGCGAGAACCAAGCGGCAAGAGGGTCCGGCCACCTGTTTGCTGCTTTTTCTCACCAGAGCTGGATTCCAGGGCTGGTCCAAGGGGCTTCTCCCCAGACTCTCCCAGGGCCCCTCTGACTGGCCCCAGATCCCTCTGCAGCCAGGCTGGGTGAGTGGCCTGAGAGTCCTGGGGCCTGGAGTCTCTGGATAGCCCCCGCCGCCCACAGCGCTGGAGTCCAGTGCTCGTTCCCCCCACCTGCGGCCATTAGAGCTGGGGAGACTGCAGGGAAGAGACGCCGTTGCCCCCGGGCCAAGCACAGGGAAGGCAGCTGCTCTCTGGGCCTACAATGGATGCTCCATTGTCGGCGCTTCCTGAGATTGGTTGTAGGGAGCAAGCATTTCCAGTGTCACGTACTCCCCTTTGGCCTGTCATCAGCACCACGGGTATTTTCAAAGACACTTGCAGTTGTCACAGCACACCTACGATGAGCTGGTGTGATCATGTCCCCATACCTTGATGACTGTTTGATCAAAGGTCTGTCCTTCACTGATACGCTTCAGTCCATCACCACAACCAAAGGTGTTCGAAGCTCTCGGCCTGATAATCAACATTCCAAAGTTGTCAATTACACCACAAAAGTCTCTAGAATTCATTGGCACACAGTCAGATGCCATGTCTGCCCGTGCATATCTACCACTTCCCAGAGTCCAAGCCATCCAGGACCTTATACAGATACTAACTGTGAGCCCCACGGTTCCCATACTTCCCTGCCTACAGCTCCTGGGACACATGGCAGCCACCACATATGTGATAGACCATGAAAGACTCCACTTGTGCTTTCTGCAGCATTGGGTAGCTTCCATTTACATTCTGGGGAGGCCTGACATTCACAAGCACGTTCCGGTGCCCCTGAAGGTAATAGGGTCCTGAAATGAGGTGTACCGGTAGTTCGAATTAGAGATCCTAATTCGAACTACCTACTCCGTGCCATGTGTAGCCGTGGGCACGGAGTTCGGACTAAGGGGGATTTAAAAATGGCGGCGCCGGGGAAGATGCAAATGAAGCCCGGGATATTTAAATCCCGGGCTTCATTTGCAACTTCGAATGCCTACATTAGCCTCCCTAGTTCAAACTTGGGGGCTAGTGTAGACATACCCTTAGAGTTAAGGGCAGTTTTCAATGCATGCCAGCACTTTCTTGATATTATCTGCAGTCGCACCATTCAGGTACTACCCGACAACATGACTATGGTCTTCTATATAAACTGCCAGAGAGGAACGTGATTGCGTTCCCTCTGTGCAGAGTCACAATGCCTATGGAACTGGTGTATCTGGTGTGACGGACTGGGCCAGGTCTGGGCACAGCTGAGGGCGTCTACTCAGGGCGAATTGCTCAAATTCAGGGCTCCTTACAGCCCCTGACTGGAGACCTTCCCAAATAGGCCACAAACCAGTCACACAGAGTGCTTCAGCTGCCAGCCTGGCCAGCCAGAAGCCTCCCAAGCAAAACCCCTCTGACACTGCAGCTCTCTCTGTGCCCCAAACACCCCTGGGCCTACCACACAGGTGAGGGGTTTTAAAGCCCAATCTCACCTTCCCCAAACGAGTTCTGTCCTATTCCAAGAAACCAGCCACAGATCCCAGGTCAATTTACACTATAGATCTTATCCACAAATCACGCTGGGCCAATCCTTTAGAATCTAAAATCTAAAGGTTTATTACTAAAAGAAAAGCATGAGAGTAAGGTTGTTAAAGTATCATACATTACATGCATCGAATCTCTCAGTTCTTAATGCAGGCTCGCAGCAGAGAAGTTATAACTGCTGGCTTAAAAGTCCTTAGTGTGCATCCTATGTCAGGATGGGTCCACAGTTCTTTCCAGCTCGTTGATCCCTGCAAGGCAACCTCTGGGATGAAGAGCTGAGCTGAGCACCAAGATGGAGTCGGCCACATGGCCTATTTATATCCCTTCCTGGTCTCTTCCAAGCTGGAGACAGTCACATGGTCAGTGGCCAGGCACCTAGATTCCTTCCCAGATGGGTCTCTGGTACTTAAGAGACCTATTGTTCCTGGTGGCTTGCTAATTAGCATGTCCATAGGCTGTGCTTTTCTTGCCTATTGCTCAACCACATATAGAGAAACTTCCAGTTTCCATACAGAGTACGGCCGCTTTTCCGGAAAAACTTGCCAGCTGTCTACATTGGCCCCTTGAATTTCCGCAAGAACACTGACGAACTCATGAAAGATTGTCAGTGTTCTTGTGGAAATACTATGCTGCTCCCATTCGGGCAAAAGTCCTTTTGCGCAAAGTTTTTGCGCAAAAGGGCCAGTGTAGACAGCTCAGATTTGTTTTGCGCAAAAAAGCCCCGATCATGAAAATGGTGATCGGCACTTTTTTGCACAAAAGCGCGTCTAGATTGGCACGGACGCTTTTCCGCAAAAAGTGCTTTTGCGGAAAAGCATCCATGCCAATCTAGACGCTCTTTTCCGCAAATGCTTTTAACGGAAAACTTTTCCGTTAAAAGCATTTGCAGAAAATCATGCCAGTCTAGACGTAGCCTACATGTTTATAACTTTCACACAGACGTTATACAGGTATATGAAGAGCATATACAGAATCAGTAGACAGTGGACTTTTGTTTGACACTTCAGGTGGCCCCCTTTGTACCAACTTTTGGGGCAAACACCCCCCAGTGGGCACAGCAGTGATCTGGCTGCTCCCCTCAAAATCCAGTAACGTGACACTATATAAACCGCCAGAGAGGAACGTGATCATGTTCCCTCTGTGCAGAGTCACAATGCCTATGGAACTGGTATATCTGGCATGGCATCACGATCCTAGCATCATACCTCCCTGGCAAGGACAACATCATGGCCAATGCCCTAAGCCAGCGTTTCTCAAACTGTGGGTCCTGACCCCCCGGGGGGGGGGTCGTGAACAACTTAGAGGGGGATTGCAGTAAATTAGAAGGGGGTCTTGAGCAAGTTAGAGGGGGGTCGTGGTATCACAAGTTTGAGAACCTCTAAGCAGACACTTCATCAGGGACCATGAGTGGGAAATACACCCCCCAAGTTCTGCAAGATATTTTTTGTCTCTGGGGGTTCTCCACCATAGATTTATTCGCCACATGTCACAACAGGAAGTGCTGCCTTTACTGTTCAAGGGCGGGCACGGGTCCCAGGTCACTGGGAGACGCCTTTCTCCTCAACTGGGGCCATCAACTGCTCTATGCCTTCCCTCCTACACCTCTGATTGCTAGAGTCCTGGAAAAGGTGATCCTCCTAAGAGCTCCATTTTGGCCCCGACAAATGAGGTTGCCCTACCTCTTCCACATATCTCCTCATCCACCCTATCCACTAACAGTACGCCACAACCTCCTCACCCAGGATTACAGAGCCTTATTACACCCTCAACCCGAACATCTTCATCTCACTGTGCAGTTCCTGACTGGTTCCAGGACACAGAGATGAGCAGGTGAGTTAAAGAGGTTCTATTACGGAGCAGACGACCTACTACTCGATCTACTTACTTACATAAATGGCGCAGATTTTGCTCTTGGTGCATGGACAGTAACCTACAACCATCCTCTGCCTTGATACCTCGAATACTCAATTATATATTAGCGTTAAAACACTCCAGTCTAATCTTGTCCTCCCTCAAGGGCCACCTCACTGCAATTACAACTTTCTGGCATACTGTGCATGGTTATTCCATTTTCACTATCCCAGCCACCAGGTTTATGGAGGTTGGCAAATCTTTACCCACCTCATAGACAGCCACCTCAGCCATGGAATTTGGAACTGATCCTGGATGCTCTGACGTGACACCCATTTGAGCCCTTGGCTACCTGCCCGCTAATGATGCTAAACACCAAGGTGGCCTTTTTGCAAGCAATAACATCTACACGCAGAGTGGGTGAGCTTGCTGCTCTCTCGGCTGCGCCTCCTTATACGGTGTTTACGACTCACGGGGTAGTGCTCCAGCCTCAGCCAGCCTTTTTCCCAAAGATAAATTCTGAGTTCCATATTAACGAGCCTACTGTCCTTCCAACTTTCTACCCAAACCACACTCCTCCCAGGAAGACAGTCGGCTGCACACTCTGGACATACGCAGGGCTCTAGCCTTTTACATGAATAGAACGCAGTCCTTCCGGAAGTCTCAGCGCCTGCTCGTTTCCATAGCCGCCCATTCTAAAGAGAGCCTCTCTCTGCACAGTGCATCTCCAAGCTCATCCCTCAGTGCATAGTCGGAACAAGTCTCTCCCTGGGGGACTGAGAGCACACTCTATGAGGGCAGTATCGTCTTCCACAGACTTCCTAAAGGGCGTTCCCCTACGCGACGTTTGCAGAGCAGCTACATGGTCTTCCAATTATATATTCGTGAGGCATTACGCCATTCCTAATAGCTTTATCAGTGACTCAGCAGTGGCCTCCGCAGTACTATCCACGGCAGTAAAACCTTGACTCCGAGGTCGCCTACTTAACTCCTTGCCTACAGCCATGAAGTCACTTACAATGGAGCACCCACGGGGACACCACTGGAAGAAGAGTAAGTTGCTCACCTTGGTGCAATAAGGACGGTTCTTCGAGATGTGTCCCCATGAGTGCTCCACTTCCTGCCCTCTTCCCCAGCTCGGATTTCTCTCTTTTTTTATATTCTTTTCAGACACTTGGCATCTAGGAGGAACTGGCGGGAGCCAGACCGTGCGCTACAGAAATGGCACAAACAGCACAACGCACCCAATGTGCACGCGCAGTGCAGCGGACAACTGCTAACACATCTCTGATCTGTGGTGCCGGAATGAGCCCGACACCTACAGTGGAGCACCCACGGGGACACACATCTTGAAGAACCATTGCTACTGCACCAAGGTAACTTCCTCTTCTCAATAGGCCTCTTTCTTGGCTCCTGCATTACTTAACCACAGTCTTGCTCACTAGATTCCAGGCCTGTTGCTGTTTTCATGTTACAGGCCTTTATTCAGGCCTATTGACTCCATGTTGCCGACCTTCAACTTACTACAGTGTAGATGCTCTTATTTCGGGATATATCTTCCAGAATAGCTTATTCCAAAATAAGCATGCCCTAGAAACGTACCCTGAGTGCCTAGTCCCAAGTTCGGGGCCTGGCAGATATTTCGGAGGAGTTACTGTCAGTCTGGACTCATCACACTTCATTCAAAGGTCCTGTACAATCTGAAAAAAGAAAGAACATAAGAACACACCCAGGAAGGCAACACCTAATGATAGAAAGTGCAACCCGCCCATTTCCGGGCAGAAGGAAGTGAAACTAAACTCTCTGGTCTCCCCCACACGGAAAGCCATGGCTGCTGCGAATCCAGCAAAGACGCTCCAGGATGAAGTGACCTGTCCCATTTGCCTGGATTATTTCAACGATCCGGTGTCTCTCGACTGTGATCACAGCTTCTGCCGAGCCTGCATCACCCAGTGCTGGGGTGGACTCACTGCAAACATCTCCTGCCCTCAGTGCAGATGAACCTTTCCCCAGGGGAACCTCAGGCCGAACAGGCAGCTGAGGAGTATTGTGGATGCAGCCAGAGAACTCCGGTTGCAGGCAGGGAGGGAACCAGCTGCAGAGAGACTGTGTGAGAAACACCAGGAGCCTCTCAAACTCTTCTGCAGAGAGGATGAAATCCCCATCTGTGTGGTGTGTGACAGATCCAAGGGGCACCGAGCTCACACCGTGATTCCTGCTGAGGAAGCTGCTGAAGAATTCCAGGTATGGAAATGCCGACTGAGATTCCTGCCCTCATGGGACTTTTGGGGAGCACTGGGGAGCAGCTCCCGCCTTGGGAATCTAGCTGACAGGGTCAGGGGTGGGACTTCAGGAAGCAGGGACAGCCTGGTGATAGGGCACTGCAGCAGGGTCACTGCCTCCTGAGGTCCCCTTGTAGCATGGGGTAGACCTGCCTCAGTTTCCCAAAAAAGAGCCACAGGGGCATTTTTTGTGGCCACTAACAGCCCTGCTCTCCCAGCAGGGGCTCTCAGGACTTTGAGTCTGGAGTTTGGCCTTATCATCCTGAACAAGATCCAGGGTCTCCTCTGCCTGCTCCATGGGCCTCCTCCCTCTGGCTTTCCATGGGCCTCTGTTTTACCTACCCCATGTCGGGTTGGATCCCATGGCCCTCACCCTGCCCTTCATTGTCCCTTCCTGGGGAGGAGAACTGACTATGTCACTGGCAGGGCTGACAACCAATGTTCCTTCTAAAATTGTCCATTAGTGTGTGGAATAAATTTTGTTCTGTGCGCCAAGGCATGCATGACTGTGCACCACCCATAGAAACACCTGCTACCAGCTGTGGGTGACTGGACGCTCTGCTAATCAGCTGGGCAGCACTGGAATCTCTCCTGGGTGGCTGCCCAAGTGCCCGGCTTACAGGGAACCCTGCTGAGAGCTCCTCCCTTGAAAGGGCCAGCCAGGCTGTGCCCAGCCTTGTCCCCACCCACCTCTCCTGAGCCCAGACATGCAGATTTCTCTTTGGGATTTATCTCTTTAGACTCAGTGGGGGAACCTTGTGCCCCCCACGTGTCCATGTTGATGTTAATGGCAATGGCAATAATTTGTAGTGGGTAGAATGCACTGGTGTCTATAGCACTGGCCTCTCCAGGCCCCAGGGAGCAATTGGGGCCCCGTGGGGCTGGGCACCCTAAGGACAAGCCAGCAAGAGAGAGATCCTAGCCACAGCCACAGCCTCACGAACACGACACGCAGCAGGCGGGTAAAGAAAGAACCAGGGGTGGGAATGGGGGAGGGGCACTGAGGGCTGTTTGCAAACACCTGCAATCGCCAGAGCTAGGTCAGCACCGGTGGCTGCCAGGCCAGATTTCCACCCTGCACCTGCCTGGCTGTGTCCCTGCTCTCTGCTCCTCCACCCCACTCATGCAACCTGGTCTCTCTGGAGGTCCCTGATGCTCGCAGTGTCCCTCCTCTCCTCCAGCTCCCTCCCCTGCCATCTCCCCCCGCCCCCGCGCATGCAGCCTCTGAGTATGTGACCCCAGATCCCTACCGTAACAAGGTCCGACAATTTCAAACACTCTGAAAACACTCCCAGGGTCTATTACTGTGAATCTGTGTCTCTGATCCCATAAACCTGCAGGGCCCTGCAGTCGCGTGGTTGCGCTGGGCCAGCTCCTCCCAATCTTTTCTGAAACTAACAATAAGAGAAACAAAATTAAAAATCTTCGCTGGCAGGACATCAAAGAAATGGGTTGAACCCAAATTTATCTGTTTTTAAATTATTAGCAGATCTCACATTTGATTTTTTGCTTAGTCACATGAAATGTTTCTGTTTCTCCAGGAAAGGCTCCAGGCCCATCTGAAGACTCTGAGAGCTGAGAGAGAAAATCTGCTGGCACTGAAAGTGAGCAGGGAGAAGACCAGCCAGGAGTACCTGGTAGGTGCCCAGCATTATTACCCTGCCCTTGTAATGAGCCAGAGGCAGCTGATTCTGAATCAGACACTATGGAGTGCCTAGGACAATCTAGGGACTCGATTATGGTTTCTCGTGATCAGCCAGGGAATGAGCACCTAGAAATCACAATTCATTGTTTTAGCAGAATCCCTCCTTAGGGTTGGGCCCTAAACCAGCCTCTTCCACCCTCTGTGCGTTTGTGGACCCCTTTAGAAATGTCAAAGGGAGGTTCTGTGACCCCTTTGAAAATTGAACTCTGTCCAATTGTTTTTCAGTCTAAGTCTTTTGCTGCCATGGTCCATGGCCCCTGGGACACAAAAGCCACAGGGTGGAAACCACTGCCACATACTCTGTAAACTGAAGCTTCCAGGGTAGCCGAGTTAGTCTGTAACAGGATAAACTTAAAACACAACATATAGTCTGGAAGCACTTTAAAGACTAACAAAACATGTAGGTGGGATCATGAGCTTTCATGGGCACAGCCCACTTCTTCAGATGAGAAGAGGCATTATTCCTCACGGAATAAGGTTTACAGAAGTCTGAATAAGCTGCCCATTATTTCGAAGTTATTTAGAAATAACGGAATTGCTGTGTGGACGCTTGCTTTGTTATTGTGAAGTAACGGCCGCTCTTCTGTAATAACACTGCTGTGTAAATGCACCCTTTCTGCCCTGACAGTTTCTCCATTCCTGTCGTTCACCTTGGGGGCCTGCTTTTTCCTTCGTGGGTTCATTTGTTTTTTTCTTCCCACCTGTCTCTGAATGTGGCTCTGAGTAGAGCTAAGCAAACGCCTTCAGGGTCGGCCCACAACATTTTGGCACCTGAAGCGGGGAGCTCAAATGACGCCCCCATACCCCCTCGCTTGGGCCAAAACTTTGAAAGGTCTCAATTCTGCCTTCTTCCTGTTCTACTCCTCTCATGGGACTGCTCTGCTACCTGCATATGCACCAGCAGCAGACACAATATTCTACACTCTGGGTCCTAGCGGTGCCCCCCAACACACACACAGTCTGGCACCTGAGGTGGCCGCCTCACTTTGCCTCATGGTAAGGCCAGCCCTGAACACCTGATCTTCTTCGCTGGCAGGACATTAAAAAAATAGGTGGAACCAAAAATTATTTTAAAAATTATTAGCAAATCACATATTTGATTTTTTGCTTAGTCGAAATTTTTTGGGAAAAAATAAAAATGTTTTGTTTCAACTTGACCCTTTCCTTAAAAATAATTCTATAAACATCAAGGATAGTTTAAAAAACAAGTCAGACTTTAAAAATCTACAAAAATTAAGTAATATTTGGATTTCTCATGTATTTCTTTCTGCAGCACAACAATTGGTGACATCGCCAGTAATTCATGAAATGTTCTTTGGTGACAAATCTGCATCTCCCCAGGAAAAAAAATGAAATGTGGAAAATGTCAACAAGGGCTAGTGTTGAGTCCTGCTCCCTGCTGCTTTGGCTCAGTGTCACGGAGGCCATGAGCCACTCACGATCCAAAGCACGTCAGACACAGAAACGTCCTTTATGAGATTCTGGGGCCAAACGGGAAGACGTGAGAAAATTCTGTCTCTAGTAACCGCAGGAGACTGTTCACTGTCCGGTGACTTACAATTTGCAAAGAGATTCTCCCCACGCACTCAGTGCTCCGTGAAAGGGCCCCAGGCTCCATCCATGTCCCCCTAGAGGTGGTGATGTTCTTCCTTTGGTTCTTCCTCTTCCAGAAACAGACACGAGTCGAGAGGCAGAGGATTGTGGCCGAGTTTCAGCGACTGCGGCAGTTCGTGGAGGAACAAGAGCAATTCCTGCTGGCCCAGCTAGAGAAGCTGGACGAGATGATAGCGAAGGCACGGACTGACACTGTCACCAAACTCTCGGAGCAGATTTCCCGTCTCAGCGAGCGGATCCGGGAGCTGGAGGGGAAGTGCCAGAAGCCAGTGAGTGAATTCCTGCAGGTGAGACTGAGGGGGAAATTCCTCACCTCCCACTACAGAGACAGGACAGCTCCTAACAGCTGGGCACAGGAGTCAGAGGTCACAGGGCAGCTCCGTGTGCGCCTTCCTGGCATGTGAATTGTTGTTTTGTGCAGACCCACAGGAACAGAGAGACTAGAGATGGCAAAGCCCCATTCGCTCAGGGATCCATGGCCCTGGGGCCAGGCAAAGCCTAGTTTCCCCTCACGTGCAAAATCCCTTCCTTGGAATTCACAGTGTGTGTCAGGTGGGACTGAAACTCTCTCTCTCTCTCTCTCTCTCTCTCTCTCTCTCTCTCAGCAAGGAGTACAACTGAGGACGAAATGGAGGCGTTCCCAGGGCCTTTTCTATTTTCTGCCTGCTGAGGGAAGGCACCAGGGAGGCTCTCGGGACTCCAGGCAGTTGTACGTGGCTGTGAGGGGAAAGAGTCGAGGCTCCCAACTCTGCCGGTCACCAGGAGAATTGAAAAGATGGTGTCTCAGTGTTTGAAATGTGTTACACCTTCAATTCAATTTTACAATACAGCTTTGACAGGAGGTGAGGGCGGAAGCTGATTGGCTGAGGCTGGGTGAACAATCACTATATAAAGGCCGTAGTGGTGGGATCGGGACCTGGGGGAGGAGCAGAAGCTGCAAGAGGCCCATGCAGAAGAAGCCACGTGGGGAGCAGCTGCAGCCTCCCCACCCCAGAATTCCAAGGTTGCCCCGGCAACGGCTGCTTCAGCTCCCCAGCCAGCCCGGGGCGGCGAGAAGCAGCTACCCCAGTGGCCCAGCAGCTTCTGTCTCTGCCCCCAGGGGGCAGCATCTGCCTCAGCGGCTCCCCCCGGGGTCCAGGGCTGCGCTGTCTAGTCAGCTGCTTCTACTGGGGGGGAGGGGGGTGAGCAGCACAGCCCTCCCCACTGCAACCCCCTGAGAGGAGCTGCCATTGGAGCAGCTTCACCTTCTCTGCTGTGGGCAGCCCCATTAAGTCCCTGCAACCTCCCAGCTCCCTGCCCTGAGCCCCCCATCTCCTGCTCTGATGGCTGCATCCCTCCCCCCATCGCTTAGACCCAAAGATCTCCCAGAGCTCTTCCTTGAAACCTTCATGCCTTACACCCTGCCCTGATCTCCCAGCACCTGCCCTGACTCCTCACTCCACTCCCTGCCCTGAATCTCGCACCTCTCACAACCTGCCCTGAGCTCCAAACACACTCAGCTCTCTGCACTGAGCCCCCCCCCACCTCCAACCCCCTGCCCTGACTCCTGCGTCCCCCTACTAAAAGAATTAAGGACTCTGGGAACTCCGGGTACAGCTGCAGTATTGTTATAGACAGGGCTGGGCCTACCATGAGGCAAACTAAATAAATAATTATATCTGTTTGCAAAGAATTCCTGCTTTTCAGGCTCGTCTTGTTCGGAGTCTTACCTGTCTGGCGCAAGGGAATGGAGGGTTGGAGTCTGGGGGAGCTGCACAGTGCCCCACTCACTTTGGTACCCCGTTGCCGCTGACGCACGTCTCCAGCAAGTACCAGATCCCACCGACGAACTGACAGAGCAGCTGGGTCTTGCTTAGTGCAGATTGGCCAGAAAGGGCTCAGGCCCTGCAATGGGATTCACTGCCCAGGGCAGCGCCACCTGCTGGTTGCCTCAGGGATTGGGCGCCCCCATTCGCGGGGAAGGGCAGGTATCTCACACTATTGCACGACCCAGGACCCCCACCGTTCTGTGTCCCAACATCATGCTGCCTCTTCCCAACTCCCTCCACCATGAATAAGGGCAAAGCAGCAGATGCCAGACCCACAGCTGCCCTTCGATAGCTCAGCTGGCAGAGCGGAGGGCTGTAGCAGGGCCTCGGCACGTTATCCTTAGGTGGCTGGTTCAGCTCGAAGGAAAGTGTCTTTTTCCCTCCTCCGGCTGAGGCAGAGCAAGAGAAGAAAGGCAGGGCAAGCCGGGCCCTAGGGGAAGGAGGGGGGCAGGCGAGGTGCTTCCAGGGATCAGCTGAAGGGGAGGAAATGTGTGTGCCCCTGGGGAATGCCCTCTAGGCAAAAGAGAGTCTGTCTAGATGGCTGGGTGGGAAGGCCTCGTTCAAGTCAATGAACTATTGGGAAAAGCCCCCTGTCATGGCTGCTGTGACCAGATCACCTGGGACCGGACCCCACCTGGGAATACCAGTGTTTGCCCATTGACAGGCCTGGGAGCTAAGATCGGAGACAAAAGTTTCTCGCCCTCTACACAAGCTCTTTGAGGCAGGGGTATGACACCATCGTGGTTCTTCATTGACTCCCCGCCCAGAAGAGCCTCTTGGAATCAGCTGAGGAACAAGGCCTGGGCTGGGGGAAGAGCTGGCGCCAGGCTAGAAGCATGTGACAGGAAGACCTGGGGGTCTACACTGCAAGCGAGGGCAGCTCGTCCCTTCAGAGCCTGGGGCCAGGAACATCAGCTCAGGCAGAGACCTGCTGACTTGTTCTCCTTTCTGGTGCATGTTCAAAAGGGACAGAGACTCCCCAATGTCTTTGGAAACAAGGTGAGACAGTTCGGGGCTTCCCCTGGCCCGTAACGGTTTCACCCTCTGTCTGCCTTGTATAGGGGGTGTCCCGTGGCTGTGCAGCTTTGAGCTGGAGCTCTGACCCCACCAGCCACCCAGCATCCATGACCCTCACCCTGGGTGTGCCCAGCCTGGTCACTCCTGCAGGCTGCCCTTAGCACCCGTCCAGCCCTGGATTTACCCCAAATCGTCCACATGCTGAAGGAGGGAGGTGCTGAAGAGGGAGGATTGACTACAGGAAGGGGGCTTCTCTCGACGTATGTGGGGAAAGGGCGGTTCAGCTCTGTCAGTGACCTGCCCCAGGGTCTGGCCGAGAGGGGCTGCAGACATGGCTGCGAGGTCGAGAAACGGGACTTGTCTTCCGAGCAGGTGTGAGGAACGTGCATTTGGAAGAGAGGATTTACATGCCATGGGTCACTGGCTCCGCGGTCATGGGGGCCTAATGGACAAGATGTTGCCTTCTGGAGTCAAAACTTGTGGGTTTAAGTCCAATCTGGGGTGAAAACCTGCTTTTTTCCCCCTGCCTGGTGCACAGTAAGGTGAGGACTGAAGTGAGGTGGGAGCTGCAAAGTGCTCCAGTCACTTTGTAGTCAGGCTGCCTGCTGTCTCTAGCACCTGCAGCTTCCCCATTGAGCTGAGAGAGCTGCTGAGCCTTGTTCAGGGGAGATGGGCTAGACAGGGCTCCGGCCCTGCAATGGGGTTCGCTCCCTAGGGCAGCGCCACCTGCAGGTTGCTTCAGGTTTGCTCAGCTGATGCACCCTCTTCTGCTGTCCCTACCCTGTCAGGAGACGGGCCTCAGCCCACCAAATGCAGCAGAGTTTTCTTTATGAGTTGGCCGTGCCACGATCTGGGCACCCCCCTTTCGAGGGGAGGAGCAGGTATCTCAATCCCCAGAACCCAGCATTCTGTGTCCCAACACAGGGCTATCAGATACTGCTGCCTCTTCCTAACTCCCGCCACCGTTCTTAAGGGCAAAGCGGTGGAGAGAGGGCCAACACTTGACCTTCGATAGCTCAGCTGGCAGAGTGGAGGACTGTAGCGGGGGCTCGGCAAGTTATCTTAGGTAGCTGGTTTAATTCTGGCAGGGCAGGGAAGGAAGGCAGGGCATGCTGGGCCCTCGGGGGAGTAGCAAGGCAGGCAAGGCACGTCCAAGCAGCTGCTGAAGTTCTCAGAAGACATGGGGCACAGCTGTGATACTGTAAAGAGCCCAGCTCTAGAAGCTCAGGGGACACAGAGCCCAGCCAAGCCAATAGCTAGACAATAGCTACGAAATACACCGTCTGCGTGGGCGATCGAAGCCCACGCAGACGGTCACCTCTGCTCGGTCTCACCAATAAAGACGCAGAGACACCTCTAGCTGACTCGTATCCTTGGGTCTGGCTAGCTGAGGAGAGAGACCCCCATGTTTCTACATTACCATGTTTAAGTCCATGTGAGACAGAACATGTTTGTGCCGAAAAACCTCAATTTCCACCAAAATCACAAATTTCTATTGAACGCGCCAAGAACGACCCCGGGACGACAGCAGAGATCGATTTATTGATTTATTTGTGCAGGCGAGCAGATGACTCGTTTACAGGGACAGGTTTTACACTCAGTCTGAGTACAAAATGGCTTTGTTAACAAACACACTCAAGGGAAAAGCTCTGTGTGCCACACGCTGTGTATGTACAAGGGATGGGAACATGCATGTACTTAAGTTCCACGGTTACATGCAGGGGGCAGGCAGCTCATGGGTTCCGCTCCCTACTGCTGCCTCTGGACTGGAGGCAGCAGCGCAGGGTGTGGGGGCAGGCGGCTCCACTACAGCTGGTAGATGGGGGGCATTGCTTTAAAAACCAGCACCCCGGGTCTACTAGCTTCTACCTGCCCCCTGCTCTGAGCTGCTGCCTGTGAAAGAGGCACCCTTGCATGAGGGAAAATGGTCCTGCAGGAGCTGGTGCGTGCGGGGAACTGGCTTGAAAGCTGGCTCTCTGCACGCACCGGCTCCCACCTGCCCCCCATGTGCCTCTAATGCAGAGGCAGTGCTGGGGGGGCTGCCTGTGACCGTGAACGTGAACCGATGAGCTTATGAGGTAACCGCCTCTACATCGGCACTTTCACATCCCTAGTGCACGCACACTCTGCCCATTGTAACAGACTGGACTGGAAACGTCTCCTGTGAAGCCCAAGTGCTGCCTGTGAATCCCCGCGCAGGGCTCAGGGCTGCAGAGCAGAGATTTCCCTTCCCAGCCCCAAGGCTGCCGACGTGGGGCAGAGGCTCTCGGGAGGTGAGAAGTGAACCGGGATGTGCGGGGGCTGCTCACTGGTTCTGGGTAGCCAGTGGAGCCTGGAGGAGCCCCCTGCCGCCGTGGGCAGGAGTCTGCTCAGCCCCACGGGGCCCGACACAGGCAGGTGCTGCTCCGGCGGGGCTGGAGTAACCCCTGCCTGCGAGGGAGGGGGAAGATGCTCCAGCCCGGCCTCAGTGGGTGGCGGAGCCGGTCCTGCCCGGCCGGGCTGCAGCACCCACTGGCTGCCCCATTCATTGGTTAACCCAGCCTTTCTCAAACTTACACAGGGGTTGGGCGCAACTTAGAGGGGGGCTGCAGTATCACAAAGTTTGAGAACAGCTGGATTAACCAGTGAAATGGGATATTCATCCCTAAAAGGCACCTCTCCCCGGCAGCCCCAAAGTGGAGCTGCCTGGCTGGGGCAATAGCGCCTCTCCCTGCTGGCCCAGTGCAGAGCTGGCACAGCCAGGGAGAGACACCGCTGCTGCCCCGCTCCCCCAGCCTAGAACTGCCCCCGCTGGGGGGAATAGGTACCCACCAGCCACTCTCAGGGCAGGTGCTGCCACCATGGAGAGGTGACTATCTCCTGCCCTGAGCTTCTGCAGTGAGCCAGGGCTGGGGGGAGTCCTCTCTGCTCCTCAGCCTGCAGCCCACATGCTCCATCTCCAGCCGCGCCCCTGAGCCTGCCCCCCAGCCAGAACATGTACCGCAGCCCACTGCCCATGCCCTATGCCCCCTGCCGCACCTAACAAGTCGTTCCGCACCTGGACGTAACAACTGAGAGGGAACGTGGCCCCGTAGAGCCGCCCCGAGAATGGGTTTCACCAGTGGACCGATGTGCCAGCAACACGAACTCACAAGAGTGCCGTGACTGTGGGTCTGTCCCCAGCGACTAGACAAACTCTCAGCTGTTACCCAGTTAGGCTGGCGAGTTGTCAGTCCGATGGGGGGCAGATGTCACCGGCAGAGTGGGTCATAGGCCCTCTCTGAGGACTCCTCTGCCCGCCCTCCACCAGTCATGGTGGCCCCTGCCCTTCGGACCATCGAGGGAGGGGACTGCACCAAATGGGGGAAGTGCCGTGTTGCAGGGTCCTGCCCGCAAGAGGGTCCTGTGACCCCTCCCAGGAGTCTCCCCACCGTCCCCTCCAAACCAATGAGGGTCACCCCCTCAGGCCAGCTCAGAAGGGAAATGTGCACCAGTCAGAGCAGGTGCAGCCCGAAGGGCCAGGCGCTGAGTTCTGGAAACACGTCCTAGGAACGAGACGGGCTCTTTCCCGCAGTGGTGCGCTGGGACATGCAGGGCGATGGTGCCGGCCGGCCACTCAGCTCCAGAGATGGGGGCTTCTGGCCTAGGCCTTCGGGCACTAGCTGCTCTGACTGGTGCATGTTTCCCTTCTCAGCTGGCCTCGGGTGGGGGGGGGGGGTGACCCTCCCTGGTTGGGAGAGGACGGAGGGGAGACTCCTTGGAGGGGTCACAGGACCCTCTTGAGGGAAGATCCTCACACCACGGCACTTCCCCTATTTGGTGCGGCCCCCCTGCCCTCGTTGGTCCAGAGGGCAGGGGCCACCATGACAGGTGGAGGGCGGGCAGAGGAGTCCTCAGAGGGGTCCCGTTACCCAATTCCACATGCGTCCTGGCCCTGCAACTGTCTCCAGTAGGTGAAATCCATTCCCGAGGCAGATCCATGGGGAGAAAACCCACAAGAGGGTCCCAGGACCCCTCCAAGAAGTCCCCACACGGCCCTCTGCCAACTGCCGCGGGTTTCACCCCCTCTCTCATCTCAGAAGGGACACGGGCACCAATCCGAGCTGGCGCAGCCCGAAGGCCTCGGCCAGTGTTGCTGCAAAACACCTTTTTGGAGCGAGACCACCTCTTCCTCGCGGCGTCGCCGTGGGATCGCCGGGACGATGCTGCCAACTGGACAGTAGTTCGGCTCCAGAGATCGAGGGCTTCTGGCCTAGGTCTCCGGGCACGGCCTGCTCTGATTGGTGCCCATGTCTATTCTGAGATGGCCCGAGGGGGGAGTGAAACTCGCGCCTGTGGGCAGAGGGCTCTGTGGGCTTTTCTTGCAGGGGTCACAGGAGTCTCTTGTGGTCAGGGCACCCGACCACAGCACTTCTGGTGCTTGGGCAAGTCCCCTCTCTCCAGGGCCTCTACCCCGACTGGTAGAGCAGTGGGAGCCATGGGTAGTGGGCGAACAGCTCACATGGGAAGGCAAACCCCGGCCCTGCCCCTTCTTCTCAAGGCTCGGCCCCCCCCCCATGCCCACCAGGCTGCTGGCCCTGCCCTGCCCTCTCCGCCCCACACTGGTGGCTGCCCAGCCCCAGATTTCTACCCTCCCACCCCAGCCCCCAGGCTGCCTGGCTCCCTGGCATCCCCACAAGCCCCAGAGCCGCCAGCCAGCCTCAGCTTCCCACCCCAGTCCCAGAGCGCTGGGCAGCCCCTGTCCCTCCCTCCACCGCGAACCCCAGAGCGCGTGCAGCCCCTGTCCCTCCCCCCACCGTGGACCCCAGAGCGCGCGCAGCCCCTGTCCCTTTCCCCCACCGCGGACCCCAGAGCGCGCGCAGTCCCGGTCCCCCCCAAGAGCGTGGTCCCACACTGGTGTTTGTGGGAAGGCCGACAGGCGAGAAGAAGAACCCACCCAGATGGGCAGAGGCCGGTGAGACGGGCCCAGAGATGGGTGGGTCTGATGGTGACTGTGTCCTGGGGCGACGGGACAGACAAACATTGGGGACGCGGAAAAAGTCCGTGACAGCTGCAGGGCTCAGATTCAGGAGCAGCATCCTCTGGTTCTGTGGGACGCGCCGCAGGGCTGGGGAGGGGCTTGGCTTCCTCTGGCCTGGGGGTGGAACGGCTCCTGGCCCCGTGCGCCGCTGGTTCCCCGTCACGTGCAGCTCTGCCTCTTCCGCATCCTTCTGGTGTCACAGCTGCTTGGTCCTCTGGCCAGCTGGGCTCGTGGTGGGCTCAGCCGGTGTCTGTCACAGGAGAAAGGGCAGGAGCACAGATGAGAAGAGCACAATTGTCAAGGGGGAGACTCTGGAGCAGGGCAGGTTCCCCCCCACTCCACCCCGCCCCTTCGCTCCCCTCTTGGCTAATGCTGTGGAGTGCGCTTGGCCCCGTGCAGGGAACGGCCCCAGGCTCTGTTACGGCCTTGACGAGCCGGCCACAGCAGGGCCTGGTTTCCTCAGATGTGAGGGTGAATCTGTCGCCCGGCTCTGAGGGGCCGACTCCTCCCTGAACTGAAGCCTGAGGAAGCCCCACGCTGGGCTGAGTTGTCCTGAGTCAGGTTCCAGCCAATGCAGGAGGCAGGAGCTGGGCTGGTGATTGTCAGAACAGGCATCGGCACATCCGAGGAGAACCAGCAACTCAGTCTGCTCAGTGTTGCTTCATGGCTTGGCCCTCTCTTCTGCCTGAGAGCGGTGCCAGGCCACTCAGGCCTGAGCCACCTCCAGCCCTGCTCCTGCTCCTGCTCCAAACTCGTCCCTAGTCCTAGAGCAGCCCGGCTCTCAGTCCAGCTTAGCTCCCAGCCCTGTTACTAGACGATTCCAGGCCCACAATTGACTCCTGACTCTGGCTCCTGCTCTTAGCTCCTCTAGGCTCGACCGCCACCACTCCAACTACGAGGCCCCACTGCCTCTGTTCCAACAACTAAGCCCCCCCACCCCCATCTCAAAGAGACAGGAATAATTCACATTTCTGCTTTCCATGTGTCTGACCCTGCATTGGTCAGCACTGGCTTCCCTCTCCCATTGTGCTGCCCAGGGCCCTGGCTTTGCGAGAGCCTCGGAACTTCTTCCCAGGTGTCTCTGGGCTGGATTCTGCTACGGAAGCTGGTATCCCTTGCGAATACCCACCCCACGGCCCAGCCCCTGCTCCAAAGTGCTGCTCCCGTCTGTTGTACGTACCGTGGCAGGATGAAGAGTCCTTCTGTGTCGGTGCCGCTCCCTAGTCAAAAAACGCACCCGACACGAGGTTTGCAAGCTTCTGCAGCCATTTCCGATGTTCATTCAGGACGATGGATGTGGTCCTGTCTGATTTTAAAGGCGCTTCCTGGAAAGCTGAAAGAAAGAGGAAATGGGTTGGAAACCTCACAGAGCTGCTGTCACAGGTGGCTGGGAAACCTTTGTTTCAGAATGGCCTTTGCCACGGGAACAAGACAGCAACCGTAACTCTGACATTTAGGCACAGAGCTACGAAGGGGCTTCGGCTCCTAACTTCTACCGAATCCTTTGTGCATTTGTGCCACCTTCGGTGCTCCAGAGGTGGCAGGGAAAGGTGTTTCCTGGAGGCCCTCACAGGATGGCTTAGGAGCCGAGAACCCAACTCTGGGTGAAGGTCCCTGGCCTACAACCTCTCGAGTGGAGGGGAGCAGGTGATGGAACTTTTTGTGACTGAGGGTAAGAATCCTTCTCCTCCTACTAATGACTAGTCATTTTCAGTTCTGCCCAGCCTCACTTGAGAGCCTTTGTGTTCTTATCCCCATTTTACAGGTGGGGAAGGTGAAGCACAGAGTTGCTCCTGGGGGCTCAAATCTCCTGACTCCCATTCTTACATTGACCAGCAAGACCATTCTTCTCCCTTAAGCACTGTCCTCAGACAGAGAGGGACACTGGGACATCTGTGTTCAGGCCTCATACTGCCCACAGATGCCCAAACGCCCAGAGCTGTTTCCTTACCTTCACACAGGCGGGAGACGCCATCTGCAGTCACCGTCTGCGACAATAGGTCGAGATAATGGTGGATGGTCTCTCCTAAACAGACAAGGAATACCCCGGAGCTCAGGACTTTTCAACATCATCCCTGAAAATTGCTAAAGATTCAGCCGTTCCCACAAGGCAGCCCTTGGGAAATTCAATACCCGGCCCTTCGATGTGGCACGAAGCACATTGGAGAAAGCATCCGACCCCAGAAGTCACTGAAAGGCCGATTGCAAAGGAGACTGAACTCGCATCTTGTTGGTTTCCCGGAGGTGTGGGCAAAAAGTTGTGGGCAGGAGAAGTGAGAAAGGTCCAAATGGCAACGTGCTTGCAGTAAATGTGAATTCTGGCACGCACAGATCCCCATTGTCGGATTCTGGTGCTTGTCAGGCTGGGTACGTTGATTTAAATCACGTTTCCCACTGGTATTACTTCTCACATTTCTTCAAACAATAGTGCAAATCTGATCAGTGAAACATAGTAATTTATAGCTGGGAGGAGCATTTTACACCAGCTAAGAGAGCACCTTGTGTGTCATTCTTTTCGATAACCTAACCTCTATTAATTTAGGAAATAGCACATGATACTCATCACCAGTGTTAAGCTGCAGACCTTGAAGCAGTATATTAGGGATGGGAAGGACTAAATCATACACAAAACCACAGTAGCGCTGATATTTTATTCAACTAACTCTTCCACGTTATATCCATGTTTCACATTTGCAGTTGCAGGAGGCTCCTGAGTTACTGGCTGGTGCTTGTCCTGAAACCCCTTTCGGTTCATGTTCATTTTTTATTAACTCAAACAGACGTGTCCTCAGAACTCTAAATGTGCGGTGTCCTTACAACTTCTGCAGGGAGCTCTCCTCTTCCCCCCTCCCACTGGCATTGTGATGCAGACCTTAAGCCAAGTTACCCAAAAAGCTAAGTTGTGCTTAGGAGGCACTTAATTTTGCTGTAAGCCCACTGAAAGAAGTATAGCGGGGGGACCTTTGGGAAAGCTGAGTTCTGCCTGGCCCAGGCTCACCACCACATAAGCAGGGAACAAAACATATCCGGTCCGGGCTATGTCTGTCTGTGCCCCTGTGTCTCGGTGGGATGACAGAAATTAAAAGCCCAGAATTGACAAGGAGGAAGAGCTGCTGGTTAGGCTGGATAGACTAGAACCATTAAGGCAATTGGATGAGACTGTCGGGGTGGGCAGCGCATGTTTGTGATTACATCGTAACTTATTGAATTTATTGTTCAATGAAACGAGTGAAAATTCACCCTGGTCCCAGAGAACCGAGTCGAAAGTGGAAAAAGAGCTTTGAAGGAAGCACTGGAAAAGCTCACGTGGCTTTGCTCTGCTTACCGATGAACAGGGCTGCAGAATGTCGGATGGACGGCTGGGAGCTTTCCAGATAGTCTAAGGCCTGGAACAGGAGCCTGGGGATGTTCCTCTTGTTATTCTGCATCTAGGAACAGAGCAGGGAGAAATGCTCAGTACTGACAACGTGATCTGCCCACAGCGGGCAGGCCAGGGCTGCTGAAGCACAGAGGGAGGGCAGGGCAAGAGCCAGTAGGAGCCCAGACGATGGAGCTGCCCCTCTCGGAAGGGCCGGATGCAGAGGGTGCCCAGCAGTCCCAGTGTCCTAACCCTATAGGGCCTGCAGGACAGCAGGGGAGTGGAGGGCAGGAGCAGGGTGCACAGCCGCTCTGCCCACTCCACAAGCAAAAGGGGCAGGACCCCACGGGAGCCCTTCTAGGAGGGGCTGCCTCTGATGTCCCTGCGTGACGAGAGGAGTGGAGAACAACCCTGGGTGCTCGGGGTGTGGGGCTAGAAAGGTCTCCCTGAGCTCCCCAGTCACTGCTCTGCGGACCCAGAGAATAAACCTACCAGGCACTTCCCGACGCACGGCAAGAGCTGCGAGGAGCCATCCCAGGCCAGGCTGCAGAAGAGACTCTTCAGATGGGCCCAGCCGAGAAACACGCCGCAGCGGAAGAGGGTCACTTTGCAGCTCTGCAGCACAAGGGGAGTGTGAGAGGGGCCTCGCTGAGAGAGGGAGCGTCTGGGGCACGTCCCCTCCTCCCTGCTCCTTGGGCTCCTGCTCTCCCTGCCAGGGGAGGTTCCTGCCCCTTGTTCTCAGTGCTCAGGGGAGGGGCTGAGAACTGGCTGGCGAGAGTCGGACGGGATCTGCACAGCTCAGCCCTTCTGCACAGAGACGGCACGGCAGCGCCAGGCCACTCTGGGATCTCAAAGGGTCTGAGCCAAGGGGCCCTCCCCTCTGGCCCCCTGCACGTCCCCAGTGGCCCTGGCTGGGCAGGGGTCTGGAGACGGGTGGGGGCCCAGGGGACTCTGGCGCTTTGCTCTCAGGAAATACCGAGCACGGCACTTGCCAGGATCACTCTCTGCTCCTCGTCTGCCAGGTGGAGCAGCAGCGGGAGCAGGCAGCTGGTGAGTTCCTGCTGCACGGCCGCTTTGTCTGGGTCCTTCACCCTGCTCAGCACGGTGCCCAGCAGTGAAATGGCGGCTGAGCGGACACTGCCCCTCTCCTGGCAAGGACACGCAGGGGAGGGGAAGCCGGTGAGAGCCAGGCCGTGTCCCTGGCCACAGAGGCTGCTCTGGGCTCCCCTCCCGGGGCCCTGGGGTCTGGCGCTCACGCCTGCCCCCTTGGGGAGCAGCAGCAGGCGGGGGAGGATCTGGGGACAGGAGGTTCGGACGGGGAGGCTGCAGCAGGGCTGGGAGCTTGGCGCTCAGGTTGGCCCAGAAGGGCTCTGCTAGGGAGGGGGCTGAGTAGGAGACTCCCCACCCACGGCAGGGGCCCCCTTGGGTGCTGCGTGGCCGGCCTGAGGGGGGAAGGGGCTGGACAAGGACATACCAGGGCAGCAGGGAGAGGAGGGGAGGGGGAATGTGCTTCTCCGGGGTTCCCAGCCTTACGTAGTCAATGAGCGGGCGCAGGCTGACTGCCATGTCCTGGGAGATGGAGCCAAGCCCCTCCCCGGCGAGCAGGTAGATGGCGTCTGCCGCCTCCTTCATGGCCTCCAGGACAGTCCTTGCATCCTGGGCGCAGAACATGGCGATGGTCCCTGGCAGCTGGGCCCGTAACAACTGCCCCTGCAGGAATGCAGAAGGCAGCTCACCACTGTCCAGGGACGCAGCCTGGGGCAGGGGCTGGATCGTCCCCCCGCATCGGCCAGACCCCAGGGATGGCCCAGCCCCCATCAGGGGAGAAAGTCCTTCTCCTGCCGCTCCGCCAGGTGCTTTGCACCCCTGGCCCTTGAGCAGAGCCTGCCCTGTCGCCTGCCGAGAGCCGCTCCAGGCCCCACCCACCGAGTTCTGACCCCCCCCGACTCCTCTGCCCTTGCCAAGTTTGGGCTTTGTTGCCCCCACTGCCCTGAGCGTCGACCTGAGTCTCCTTCCCCTCCCCACTGCCTCCACTGACCATGCTTTGCCAACGCGCGGGAGCAGGGACACAACCTCGCGCCTGGTTTGCTCAGTAACGCACCCCAGGATCTGGGCGCTGGGAGCACCACAGGCTTCCTCGGTCCCCTGGTGTCAGATCGGTGCTCCCTGGGACACCGCTGAGAGGCAAGTCAAAGGCAAACTCCTCAGAGACTGGGCTACTTACAGCCCACCACTGGGGCCCTCCCTCTCAGGCACCAAACCAGCCACACAGAGCACTGCTGTTCCCCACACTGGCTAGCCAGCAGTCGCCCCAGCAAGTCCTGAGACTCTCTCTCACCTTCCCTGGCCGTAAGAGAATACTGCCCAGGCCTCGCAGACAGAGCCTCCGTGTCTCGGGGTTGTTGTCTTTGGTCCATTCCATCAGGTGTTCCTGGAGGTCTGATTTGGTGACAGTGCTGAGGATGGAAGGACTCTGGAGAAACTGGAAAGAGAAAATCAACGTCAGGTTAAGGAGCAGAAATCTTCCTTTTGGTCTGTACCTGCCCCATCATCTTTGCCAACTGGCCACTTTCTACGGCACAAAATCTCTGGCGTGAAGGAGCCAGTGGCTGGTGTTTGAAATGATCCATTCCTAGAAGGGCAATTAATACACAAGCCCCTAATGAACTCCAGGGAAAGAGGACCCTCTGGGTATCGCTAAGCATCCTGGGCAGAGCGCTGTGGCAGAGGAAAACGAAACCCCAGGCGAAGGCGAGGAGAGAGTCACGGGCTTGGGGTGCTGGAGAAACATCTCCTCTTGTCACATGGTCCCAGGGAGGTGCATCCAGCCAGGAGCAATCTCACCCTGCCCCCCACCACTCTGCCCAGTCCCGCTAGTACCTGCGTGGGCAGAGGAGCTGGCTGGCTGTGAGATTGCTGAACTGCTGGCCATGAGCCCCAGCACCTATTGGCCTAGGAGGGGTCTGAGCTGCTCTGCACAAGCCCACGTGTGCCAGGCCGCTCCGGAATCTCACCTCGGTGCAGAAAGTCAGGGCGATATTTCTTAGTGCCTCCTCCTCCTCCCGACGCTGCACGATGGCGATGGCCTCTCTGAGAACCGCGGGGACCTGTGGGTTCTGGTGCTCGACCATGGCTCTGGAAGAGCAAAGGGAAAGTCCCCCGGGGTTACCAAAGGGAGAGAAAGTCCCTCCCCCACTGCGGGGCTGAGAGGGCCGGCTGGGGCAGAGGAGGGTCTCCCGCTGAACTCCCATTGCCCAGACAGGCCGCAGGAAGAGGAAACTTGAGACTCCTACCTTGCGATCAAGCCCACCCCTTGGGAGAAGTGATGGCGGGAGGCGATCATTTCCCAGCCCTGCTGTAACTGGATACTGGCAAATTCCTGCCAGTATCCGGGCATGGAAAAGAGGGTCTTCACGGCCTCCAGGGAAGTGCTAAAGGCAAAAAAAAAAAAAAAATACTGGTGTCAGAAATCTACTGCAGCCCCAAGCAGGGCAAGCCCGCTCAAGGCCTGGGGCACAAGGCATGGTCATCAGTAGCCGGCTTCCCCCGGAATGGACCCAGCACCCTGTCAGGGCTCACTGAGGCTTTGGCCAGGTGGCGACACTGCAGCTTCTGCAGATGCTTGGGGCCCTCGCTCCTAATGGTTCAACACCTAGCAGGGTGCACAGCCGCTGTGCCCACCCCACAAGCAAAAGGGGCAGGACCCCATGGGAGCCCTTCTAGGAGGGGCTGCCTCTGATGTCCCTGCATGATGAGCGGGGTGGAGAACCCCCCTGGGTGCTCGGGGTGTGGGGCTAGAAAGGTCTCCCTGAGCTCCCCAGTCACTGCTCTGCGGACCCAAAGAATACACCTACCAGGCACTTCCCGACGCATGGCAAGAGCTGGGAGGAGCCATCCCAGGCCAGGCTGCAGAAGAGACTCTTCAGATGGGCCCAGCCGAGAAACACGGCGCAGCGGAAGAGGGTCATTTTGCAACTCTGCAGCACAAGGGGAGAGCGAGAGGGGCCTCACTGAGAGAGGGACCGTCTGGGGCACGTCCCCTCTTCCCTGCTCCTTGGGCTCCTGCTCTCCCTGCCAGGGGAGGTTTCTGCCCCTTGTTCTCCGTGGGACGTTCTCAGGGGAGGGGCTGAGAACTGGCTGGCACGAGCCGGACGGGATCTCCACAACTCAGCCCTTCTGTGCAGAGACGGCACGGCAGCGCCAGGCTGCTCTGGGATCCCAAAGGGTCTGAGCCAAGGGGCCCTCCCTTCTGGCCCCCTGCATGTCCCCGATGGCCCTGTCTGGGCAGGGGCTCTGGAGATGGGTGGGGGCCCAGGGGACTCTGGCGCTTTGCTCTCAGGAAATACCGAGCGCGGCACTTACCAGGATCACTCTCTGCTCCTTGTCTGCCAGGTGGAGCAGCAGCGGGAGCAGGCAGCTGGTGAGTTTCTGCTGCACGGCCGGTTTGTCTGGGTCCTTCATCCCGCTCAGCACGGTGCCCAGCAGTGAAATGGCGGCTGAGCGGACACTGCACCTCTCCTAGCAAGGACACATGGGGGCTAGAAAGAGAGCCAGGCCGTGTCCCAGAGTCATGTGCCTGACAGCTGCAAGCAGCGCACGCCTCCAGCTCCCCGGCTGTGACCCACTCTGGCTTGCGAGAGCTGTGCAGCCACCAGGCAGCCCCACAGACACCGTGCGCTGGCCAAGGCCCGAGACACTGTGCAGAGCAGGCTTCCCCAGGGGTCCTTGTTGCAACGTGTCTGGAGAGCGTCCTGCAGCCAGTCACCCCAGCCACCTGGAGTCCAGAGAGGGGTGAATCTCTCCATGTTCTCCTGCCCCATCAGCCCAACCTGGAGAGACCCCAATGCACACTAATGTAGTGTCAGGGAGGAGAGCCACTGAGCGTAGGGGGCTGTGAGTGAAGGAGGGGCAAAGGGCGAGTTACAGGGAATCTCCATCCTCACCCCATTCCTGCTGCACTTTGGCCCCTTCCCGGGACACTCCTTCCCAGTCTCTCTTCCCCCCGTCCCTCCTCTCCTCTCCTTATCACCCCTCACCCTCCTTCGGTGCTGCGTGGGAGGCCTGATGGGGGAAGGGGCTGGGCAGGGACATACCAAGGCAGCAGGGAGAGGAGGGGAGGGGTTCCCAGCCTTACGTCGTCAATGAGCAGGTGCAGGCTGACTGCCATGTCCTGGGAAATGGAGCCAAGCCCCTCCCTGGCGAGCAGGTAGATGGCATCTGCCGCCTCCTTCATGGCCTCCAGGACAGTCCTTGCATCCTTGGCGCAGAACATGGCAATGGTCCCTGGCAGTTGGGCCCGTAACAACTGCCCCTGCAGGAATGCAGAAGGCAGCTCACCACTGTCCTGGGATGCAGCCTGGGGCAGGGACTGGACCGTCCCTCCCCATCGCCCAGACCCCAGGGATGGCCCAGCCCCCCAATGGGGAAGAAAGTCCTTCTCCTGCTGCTCCGCCAGGTGCTTTGCACCCCTGGCCCTTGAGCAGAGCCTGCCCTGTCGCCTGCCTGGAGCTGCTCCAGGCCCCACCCACCGAGCTCTGAACCCCCCGACTCCTCTGCCCTTGCCAAGTTTAGGCTTTGTTGCCCACCTCCCCTCCCCCCCATTGCCCTGAGCGACAACCTGAGTCTCCTTCCCCTCCCCCACTGCCTCCCACTGAGCAACAGCAGCTACCTTGGTTCTCTGGTGTCAGATCAGTGCTTCCTGCAGCACCACTGAGAGGGTCACATAAGGGCAAACTCCTCAGAGACAGGGCTACTTACATCCCATCACTGGGGGCCTCCCCTCTGAGGCACCAAACCAGCCACATAGACTACTGCTGTTCCCCACACTGGCTAGCCAGCAGTCACACCAGCAACCCTGAGATGCTCCCTCTGAAGTACAAGTACTGCACCGATATCCATCACTTCCGATACAAACCTCAGACCTGCCTGGGAGCTGTAGAAACAGCATCAGCCGATCAGAAACTTTTCACAGACATCTTACATGGCCCACTTGCTCCAAGATTTGGTGCAAATATAGACCAGGAGTTGCCACAGTGATGTGTCTATTATCTCCCAGTGCACTAACATCCACCAGTACAAGCCCGGCCTCTCACCTTCTCTGGCCGGAAGAGAATACTGCCCAGGCCTCGCAGACAGAGCCTCCATATCTCAGGATTGTTGTCTTTGGTCCATTCCATCAGGTGTTCCTGGAGGTCTGATTTGGTGACAGTGGTGAGGATGGAAGGACTCTGGAAAGAGAAAATCAACATCAGAAATCTTAAGGAGCAGAAATCTTCCTTTCGGTCTGTTTCTGCTCCATCATCTTTGCCAACTGGCCACTTTCTGTGGCACAAAATCTCTGGAGGTAAGAAGCCAGTGGCTGGTGTTTGAGATGGTCCATTCCTAGAAGGGCAACTAATGCACAAGCCCCTAATGAACCCCAGGGAAAGGGGAATCTCTTGGCATCGCTAAGTGCCCTGGGCAGAGCGCTGGGCAGAAAAAAATGAAACCCCAGGGGAAGGCGAGGAGAGAGGCACAGCCTTGGGGCGCTGGGTCATATGGTCCCAGGGAGGTGTATCCAGCCAGGAGCAATCTCATCCTGCCCCTCACCACTCTGCCCAGTCCCGCTAGTATCTGCGTGGGCAGAGGAGCTGACTGGCTGTGAGATTGCTGAGCTGCTGGCGATAAGCCCCAGTGCCTACTGGCCTAAGAGGGGTCTGAGCTACTCTGCACAAGCCCACGTGTGCCCGGCCGCTCTGGAATTTCACCTCGGTGCAGAAAGTCAGGGCGATATTTCTCTGCGCCTCCTGCTCCCGACTCTGCACGATGGTGATGGCCTCTCTGAGAACCACAGGGACCTGTGGGTTCTGGTGCTTAATCATGGCTCTGGAAGAGCAAAGGGAAAGTCCCCCAGGGTTACCAAGGGGAGAGAGAGTCCCTCCCCCATTGTGGGGCTGAGAGGGCCGGCTGGGGCAGAGGAGGATCTCCCGCTGAACTCCCATTGCCCAGACAGGCCCCAGGAAGAGGAAACTTGAGACTCCTACCTTGCGATCAAGCCCACCCCTTGGGAGAAGTGATGGTGGGAGGCGATCATTTCCCAGCCCTGCTGTAACTGGATACTGGCAAATTCCTTCCAGTATCTGGGCATGGAAAAGACGGTCTTCTCGGCCTCCAGGGAGGTGCTAAAGGCAATAAAAAATACTGGTGTCAGAAATCGACCCCAGCCCCAAGCAGGGCAAACCCGCACAAGGCCTGGGATGCAAGGTGTGGTCAGCAGTAGCCGGCCTCCCCTGGGATTGGCCCAGCGCCCTGTCAGGGCTCACTGAGTTTGTGACCAGGTGGTGACACTGCAGCTTCTGTAGATGGTTGGTGCCCTCGCTGCTAGTGGTTCAACACTTGACGCTTTGCTTGGGCAGGTACCAGGTCTCACGGGGCACATGGGTCAGATCCTTAGTTGGTGCAAGTGAGCAAAACTCTGCCCGTTTGCACCAGCTGAGGTACCTTCAGACTCCCTGGCTGCCCAGGTTGATGGGCTCCCCTAGGGGAGTCCACACGGAATCAGCTTCATGGACCCCTCTCCCTCCTGCCTGCCTGTAACACGGCCGCCCTGCCAGGCCTGGCCCATGTGCTGCTGGCCTTGCTCACTCAGCGTTTGCTCTGGGCGCACTGCCCTGGGCTGGGGCCTTGTGGGGCAGAGGCCCTGACACTTCGGTGGGTGGCACATGGGGAGGTGCCTGTGCTGGGAAAGGAGCCGGCCTGTGGTCAGAGTCAGAGGAGCAAGTGTGACTCACAAGCACACGGGCGCCCAGCACCGCTCCCTCCACACACACCTGCCCAGAACTGCGCCTGGGCTCACTAGGGACACGCACAACAGAGGGCCAGGCAGATCCCACAGGGGCTGAGCAGAACAAATCTGTTCTTCCTCTTCCTCTCTGCCATTACCTCAGGGGGCTGAGGTGGCTGAATGCCTCCTTAGGGCTGGAGTTCTGGCTGGCCATCCAGGTCCCTGGCAGGTGCAGCTCCAGCATGAACTGCACCTGCCTGACGCAGAGGAGGAACAACTGGGGAAACATTTCCAAGATGGCTTCTCGGTATCCCCACAGGAAAAAGATCTCATAGAGCGTGTCCATTGCCTGGAGTCAGAACGAGACAGAAATGTCACTCAGCTGTCCCCACCTCCCCATCCACTCCCATGGCTTTTGGCTGTCACTCTGGTGCCATTTCTCATTTCCTTGTGGGTTATGAGGAAGGAGGGTGAGATCCTGAGCGGGGAGGGAAATTGTGATGGCCCCTGAACCTTCTCCCATTCCTAGAATGGACGCAGAAGGGAACCTCTTGGAAAGATCAGAAGAGTCCGGCTGACATTATTCCCCATTATCTCTCTTCATGGCCTAGCCCTCGCCCTTCGCCTTCCCAGGCCTGACTGGAGGGGCCAACACCAACCTGAGGAGATCCAAATTCCTAGGTGCATGTAGAGGGCATCCCACAATCCCCTGCTGGGAAGATTTCTAGCCACATTGTACAGAACCAGGATCCTGGGTACTGATAGGAAGTTCATGCGCTGCACCTGCTTGCTGTAGGCCTCCCAACCAGGAAAGACCTGAGCAGGAGAGACCTGAGCCAAGGCAGCAGCCGACAAACACCGATGATCTCTTACTTCACTGCATGGAACAGAGGTGGCCAGAACACACTGCGGCCTGATCTGCACTACAGAGCCAAGTCAGCGCAAGGCAGCTCTCATCACCCTGTCTATGGACACGGCTACACGTCAGTATCCTGCCTGTGGCACTGCCCCTCTGCCGCCTGAGTAACTCCAGCGCCACAAGCAGCAGGGAGCCGGGGCGGTGCCAGGAGGTCGATGCGGAGACAGTGCAGACCCCATGTTGCTCCCAGCAACTGGCTTTCTATCAGCTCCAAGTTTGCAGGTCCTCGTTTTCATTCCCCCATCGTACTAGGCTGCTTGTGCGTTCTGGGCCCAATGCAGGTTTTCGCGGGCTAAGCTGCCTAACTCCCAGAGTCCTCCCCGGAGCTGTAATATAGATTGTACTGACCCTCGGGCCCGGGTCTCCTGCTCTTCCCAGGTCTCCCGGAAAAGGTGCAAAATTCACTGGGGCTGCCTCCCATACAGGAGTGTGAAGGGGGAAAACCTGTGGAGGTAGCAACTTATCCATATTTTGTGGGATCATCTTCCATGAACTTCCACAGAATAGTTTTGTGAGTCCCATTGAATTTCATTTGTAACCCACCTGTCTGTGGGGGCAGACCGAGGTTCTAGAGGTGTGAATGTTCAAGAAGCAGCAGAGCTCTGCCATGAGTTTTCAGGTCACATTAGACCCTTGGTCCATTAAACATCTCTCACTACAGCCCTATCCTTGCAAGCACCTTCAGGAGTTCATTGGCAATAGCAGCTCGTGGGGGACTGCCTGGGGCACCGGGCGACAGAGTTCACTAGTAAGAGGATAGACTAATGGCCCATGCTGCTCTTCTAGAAGGGTCCTACCAGATCTAATCCAATCTGCTCAAAATGTGTCATTGCGGTGGATAAGGGAATCAGTGGTCATGGAGAGATCCCTATTGGGCTGCTTTTCTGGCACTTTTCTGCTTTTCGTGCATGTTGCACGGTGGTCTCGTACTTCCTCCCTAGCCAGAAAATCTGCTGGGCTACTCTCTGTGGCATTTTCTCCCTCCTGAGGTGTCTGGCCCGGAGCACTGCATGTGCCAGGCACAGCAACCCCTGGCAGAACCGTCATGGGAACAGCAGCTGGCAGATATCGGTCTTGGTCAGTGGGTGCTGGACCCGGTTATAAAGAAGGTCCTTACTGATCTGAAACTGGGATCCCTTGTACTGGTTCTGAGGTTGACCATCTCCCTGGCTTGTGTCTGCCCCTTGCTCCCAGGCCTTCAGAGGGTTGGGTCACTCCTTTGCTCTTGGAGGAAATCCCCCCAAGATCCCAAACTACTTCACCAGGGTCAATGGGAACTTCTGCCAGATCGGGTTCATATGCTCATGCCCCAAGATCTCCCCAGGGTCGACCGGTCAGGGCCATCCCATCAATACTTTCCAGGGAGGCTGAACCCCCGATGTTCTCTCAGGGTGGGTGTTCCAGTCTCTCAGGAGGTCCATGAAACCTTAGGACCACTTGGTAGACTAACTTCAAGGAGCAGCCCCACCAAGCACCGTCCTTCCCTCTGCCCGACTTCCAGCCTCACCCAGCCAGTCAGATAGGATTCCATGTCCCTTTGGGTGCATCGCAAGAGTACAAGGGCCTGTTTGTGCCTGTCACTGGTGTCAGATCAGCTCAGATGAGCATCTGGCTACATCCAGAGTCTACTAGCATGGTGGTCGGCATCTACTTCTGTCAGGCAGGAATCAATATCCTGAATGAGTCCTTCTTTTGAGCCCTGTGCCCAGCCACCCACACGTGCCCATAGCTACAGCCCATGAAGGGACAGTCTCTCTGGAACAGTCCCTCCTCACCACCTTGATAGCAGCAGTTCTGCTCCCCTGCAGTGGGCGGCATGTCCTGAGGGGCTCCTGGATCCCGTGGTGGGTCTCCCCTGGCCTCTGTGGGCTTCCTCAGCTGGGTTGGCCTGGAATGGGGATGAGAAGACCGTTCATCCCACTGATAGGGGCCCCGGCCGTGCTGCTTGTTTCACCCACGCGGATGCCCCGGCTTCAGGTCTGGCTTCCCTGGCTCCTGTGCTGCCATGTAGTCCTCAGTCAGGGAGACAGTTTCAGCGAGGGGCGCCGGGCTGTGTCACTGCGCCCATTCCTGTCTCTTCTGGTCTGAGGAGAATGCAGTTTCAGGCACAGCTTCCGGGAATCCAACCCCCAAATGGAATCAGAACCCCAAATAAATAATTCAGCTGACCCCCTTTAGCAGTGAAAGGAGGATGCACACACTGATTGCTCCCCAAGTAACAATTATTTACACCGGGCTTGATAGTAAATAAAAGTGATTTTATTAAGCACAAGCCTTGGGATTTAAGTGTTTGCAAGTGAGAAAGGGCAGGGCAAAGTGAATTACAAATGTAAAATGACAAATATCGCATCAGTGTAACACACACTCAAGTTTCTTACAAACTCACCCTCCAACTGTTCCTATTTTGGTTAACCCTCCCAGCCAGGGCAGGTCTTTCCCCTGGGGTGTCTGGCTCGCTCTCTGGGGAGGGCCAAGCCAGCCACAGACAAGGGGGCAGCTCACTTCTCAGGGTTCCACTTTGGGCGGGGGGGGAACCGTCACAGGAGCATGGCCCAGTGCTCCACAGGCCACCTGGCAGCCATGGCAACCGGCTTCAATGTGACTAAGGAGGTGTCCCAGGGCCCCATCTCAGTGAGGCATATGGGCAACCAGAGCAAACTGCCCCAGCTCCATCTCCAGCCAGATGGGGCCGTTAGGCTTTGTGTGGACATTAGGAAGGGAAATGTCCCACCCCCACAACTGAGAAGCAGGTTCAGCAGTTTCTGGGACTGGCTGTCTATTATTGCCGATTCGTGCTGAACTTGGCCACACTGGCTACCCCACTGACGAACCTGACAAAGAGCCACCAGCCCCAGGGAGTCGAGTTATCCAAGGCCTGTGAAGTCACTTTCCAGGTGCTGCGAGAGCAACTGACACAAGAGCCGATGTTAATACAACCAGACTTTACAAAACCCTTCATCCTCCAGATGGATGCCTCCAAGGGCAGCCAGGAGCAGAGCTGTCCCAAGGGCTAGGAAGAAAGGAGCAGCCCGTCTTATACCTGAGTCACAAGTTGTTCCCCCGGGAAACCCGCTAGTCCACCATGCAGCAAGAGGCACTTGCGGTGAAATGGGCCATGGAGGCCCTACAATAGTATCTCCGGGCAACCCCTTCAGGCTGAGTACGGACTGGATCCATTACACTGGATTCATAGCAGGAAGGACAGCAATGCGTGAGTTATGTGGAGGTACCCATCCCTCCAGCCTCATGCCCTTAAGCTGGAGCATCGTCCAGGGCACCCAAGCAAATGCTGATTTTTTTCCCAGTCCGGAGCAAAGGAAGAAGAAGGGCACCTCCTCAGGAGCCCCTCTTAAGGGGAGGATGTGTGACGGGCTGTGATGGATAGGAGGAGTGCTAGCCAGCATCCTGTGACTAAGGGGTGAAACTCAAGTAGCTAGCAAGTGAGCCAGTGGAGCCAATGGGCATACGGTGCTAAAATTTGAATTGTATAAGATACCTTGCCTGCTTGCTTTCTGGTGGAGAGTTAAACCAGGAGTTAAGAGACACAGAATGTCTAAAGCCAGGCAGGACGACCATACCTCCAAGGATTTGGTGTATGGAAGCGGACTGAAGTAAGAAAGGGGTAAATAAAGGGGAAAAGTGAATCTAGTCGCGATCTGGGTATTTTTCTTTATTTTTTGGTTTCGTTTGAATTGCTCTGTGTGAATCTGTGCTTCCCCTCCCCCATGCACGATCTAAAAACTGTTCCCAGGGATTTTCTCTGTGTTTTCATTTATTGTCCTTAGCTGCTCTGTAACAGCTAGCAACCAAGTATGTTTTCTCAAGTATAGCTTTTGTTTTGTAATAAAAATCACTTTTTTAAGGTGATGATTTGATTCTTGTGTCTGTGTCTCTCTGCAGGCCTCAGAGTAAGAGGTCAGCTACCAGAGACTGCAGTTTGTTTTTCTCTTCTCTTGTTTTTCAAGCTCTCTCGTGCTCAGGGCCAGACTGAGGGGTGGGAGAGTCGGGCAGCTGCCTGGGGCACCAACCGATGGGGGGCGCCTGATGGCAGCTGTAAGGGGCACGTGGCGACCCTTATAGCTACCATCAGGCCGGCGCCACGCACCCGGCTCCCGCAGCGCCGGCCCCCCCATCCCCGTGGCGCCAGCCAGCAGTGCCCTTCCCCCCATGGCTGCGGGGCCCTGCACGGCCCGGCGCGCGCGCCAGCAGCAATGGCCAGGCCGCGCATGCGCCATGCACCCCGCACCCCAGGGGTGGGCCCCGGGCTGTGCGCCAGTGGCTGTGGCCAGGCTGCGCATGAGCCGTGAGCCCCGGGGGTGGGCCTGCTCATGTGCCATGAGCCCGAGGGCGGCGCCGTGCGCCTGGGGTGCCAAAATGGCTCAGGCAGGCCTTGCTTGTGCTAAAAGAGCTTGGGGATACCCTCAGGGGAGAATTCAATGTGTCCCCCCTGTTTCTAGGGATAAATCACTTGATGGTGGCAACTCCCCCCAAACTTAGCAAATCTGTGACTCTGAGGAGTTTTCTAAGCAGAGCTTATAGCTGGCAAGTATTTTTTTTTATTTTCTTGTAGGTCCCCAAATTCTGTGGTCAGAGTGGAGATCAGCCCTGACACGTGGTGTCCCAACCATAGGCGTGCGCAGCACATTTCTTTAGGGTGTGCACCCAAAGAATTTTTTTTAAATGTACTTTGACTCTCCATTAGCCACACCCCTGACCCCTGTTAACCACGCCCCTGACCCCCATTGGCCACAACTCTGGAGGTAACACTCTCCAGGCAAGATGGACACATGACCAGAAGTAAAAGGTGTCATGTGACCCCTCTTCTAAGGACTTTTCCCACCATCCTCCTACCAATAGGGATTAGTTGGCCCCCACCAAACCCCCCTCATGCAACTATCCTGCAGTTGCATTACCCCAGTGTGTGTGACATTAACTTGGGGGGTGGAGAGGCTGGGGGAAGTGTTCCCTCTAAGAGTTTCCTGCCATGAACAGAATGAATTTTGTGTTGTGCACCAGTACTGAGTTCACATGACTTGTTTGGATGTGCCACTGTGGCACCCAAGTTATTAATAAATATCTCATAAACCTCTACCTTTTCCCTCTGCTGCCATGTCTCCTCCCCTTGCTCCATCAGCTCCCCTGGTGCCTGCTGCCCCCCAACCTCTCACTCTCCTCTGCTGTCCTGACTCCTGCCCTTCTCACTGCCCTCAGCCTTCCTGAGACCTGCCCCCCTCCACCAGCCCTTCTCTCCCCCCAGTGCCCACTCCTCCAGTAGCCCCACTCTGATCATGTGACCTACCCCTCCTCATCCCCTCTCCTAACACCTCCCTCTACACACCTGCTCTGCCTCTCTCCTCTGGTGCTCGTCCCTCCCCTGCAGGTGTCTGCCCTTCTGCTTCACCCCCAGAATCCCCTGGCATCTGCACTTCTCTTACCCCTGCACCCTTCTAGTGCCTCCCCCTTCCCTCACTGCCCCTGCCCCCTTTGCCCTTTTTCCCTGATACCCACCCCCTCACCACCCTCTGCCCCCATTCCCCTCCTGCCCCTGTGCCCTCACATATGCCTTGCTCCAGCTCTGCCTTCCTCATGCCCACCCCTTCTTTCAAGACTTCTCCCAGCACCTCCCCCTCCCCCTTCTAACCCCCAATGCCCTTACCCTCTCCTCTCCCAGCATCACCCTGTCCCCCCTCCCACTGACACCTCCCCTCCTGCCCTTTTCCTCATTGTCTCCACTTGGCCCCCTGGCATTTGTGTCTCCTCTACCCTGTCCCTTGGGGTATGTCTACACTACCACCCTAGTTCGAACTAGGGTGGTTAATGTAGGCATTCGAAGTTGCAAATGAAGCCCAGGATTTAAATATCCCGGGCTTCATTTGCATCTTGCCGGGCGGGCGCCATTTTTAAATCCCCTTAGGTCGAACTCCGTGCCCGCGGCTACATGCGGCACGGAGTAGGTAGTTCGAATTAGGATCTCTAATTCGAACTACCGGTACACCTCGTTCCATGATTAGAGATCCTAATTTGAACTACCTACTCCGTGCCGCATGTAGCCGCGGGCACGGAGTTCGACCTAAGGGGATTTAAAAATGGCGCCCGCCCAGCAAGATGCAAATGAAGCCCAGGATATTTAAATCCCGGGCTTCATTTGCAACTTTGAATGCCTACATTAACCACCCTAGTTCGAACTAGGGTGGTAGTGTAGACATACCCTTGGTGCCTTCCCCTTTCTTCTCCTGACCTGCCCCCTCCCCTAAGCACAAGCCCCTTCCTCTCCCACCCCTTCCTCTTATTTTTCCCCCTTCCCCTCCCCTCCCCTCTCTTACCTTCGGCTTCTGCCTTCCAATCCCCAGGGCGCCACGCGGTGCTGTTAGGCCGGGCGGGGGCGCCCCCGGGCTGCTGCGCGGTGCTGCCAGGACGGGCGGGGGTGCCTCAGGGGGGCCGTGTGGTGCTGCCGGGACGGGCGGGGGTGCAAAAAAGCCTCGGGCCAGTGGGCATCTGCAGTAGGGCCCCAGCTGCTTCTGGAGCTGGGCCGTGTGGTTTTAAAGTCCCAGGCCATGAAGTCACACCACGCCCGGGTGTCTCCCCTCTCACCTGTTGTGCGGCATTTGAGCACACTGCGCATGCACTTTCTCTGCCCCATAGTGCCCCGTAGATGGCCGCAGGGAATTTAAAGTGAGGAGCTGCGGCGCCCCGTCACAAATCCCTTTCCTCCTCCAGCAGCCGCTAGCTGGCCCGAGACATTAGGGTGTGCCTGGGCACACCCGGCACACCCCATGTGCACGCCTATGGTCCCAACCCTGCACTGGGGCTGCAGAGGTGAAGCCTGGCTGCCTGGCAGAGAAGGTCGCACGCCCAAAGGCGTGCTGGGCGGGCTCCAGCTGGAGGTGGCTAAAAAGGCCAGAGGAGCAGCTCAGTCAGGGCTGATGCCGACGGGGACAGAGGTGCCGCTGGGGCTCCCGAGGAGAAGTGCAAGTGCACCCAGAAGCCATCACCAGTAAGCAGGGAACCGCAGCAGAAGCCCCGGTTTGGAGGAAAGAGGTGGCGCACAGGATGAGGGAGAAACTGGCAGGAAGCAGCCCAGTTGAACCCCGGGTGCTCGGCATGTTTCAGCTGGATTCCCCACCGAGCTAGTGGTGCCCCACTCCAATGCTGACAGGGTGCACTGGGACCCGGTGGAGAGGGTGGCCTGGGCCCCCCTACCCCTCCACACCAATCCCACAAGGAGTTCTAACAGTCCCTGATTTATTGCCTCTGGCTGCTAGGCCTGTGTGAAGGGAGCTGCCCTGTTGATTTGGAGCATTGTGGTGCACAGGGAGTTAAGCCCTGTGTGAAGGAAGCTGCAGGATTGATTTGGAGCATTGGGACACACACGGCGTTGAGCTCCAAGTGAGGGCCCTCAGTGTTCGGTGGCGAGTTCGCTACGTGACAACTCCAGTCTCACTTACAGCCAGAGACACGCTGCGGCTCCTCTCCTCCCAGTGGCTCTTCTGGAGCTTGTCCAGCAGCTGGTGCAGCACCTGCCAGGGGAGCTGCGCTTCTTCCCCCAAGGCCTTCCACAGCTCCCCGGCACCTCTGCAAGGTCAGAAACCGAAATCCAGGGGGAGGCTGGGGAGGCCAGTGGGAAAAGGGGCTCTCAGAGGAGATGCCCAGGGGCTAGAAGGCTGAGGCAAGCGAGTCCCTTCCATGAGCTCTGCATTTATTCCCTTCCCCTGAGGCCTCATTGCTCCTGCAACTCACGCCGCTGCTTCCAGTCACTGCCCTCGGGCTGCCCACAGTGTGACACCACCCAGCCCAGCCTACACCTGATGCTGCTCGGTGATGCCTGGCTCAGTCCTGAGGAACTCGCCTGATGCCATTGGAGTCCCTCCGCCTGGATGGGCTGGGACTTGGGCCAAGTGTCTTTTAGTAGTTCAGTGTTGAGACTCTGCTCCACATTCAGTGCAGGGTGGGTGCGGGTAAAACACCAAATGTGACCAATGGGGGAGGCTCAGGAGCTTGGCCCTGGAGATTGTGCTGTCCAGGATGGCAGAGGTGGAAGGTCTGACACCTGGTGAGGGCTCTGTTGGGTTTTCCGGCCCCAGGTGTGTGGAGGTTCATGTTACAAACACCTCAGCTGCGTGGCTCTGCCCAGTGCTCAGCAATACCCAGCCAGATTCAGAGTTAACAGCTCCTATTGCCCGCTCCTACTGCCAGATTCAGAGTTAACAGCTCCTATTGCCATCTCTCCTATCCTTCCCAATGACGTAGGGAAGGATAGGAGAGATGTCCTGGAGGCCAAATTTAGGCTGCTAGGAAAGAGACCAGGACCTCTATGGTGGCATTCTCGGAAATGCTTCCAGTTCCACGCGCAGGGCCAGGTAGGCAGGCAGAGCTTCAGACTCTCAAAGCGTGGATGAGATGATGGTGTAGGGAACTGGGATTTATTAGGGGTTTGGATTTATTAGGAACTGGGGACACTTTTGGGAGAGGGGGAGCCTATACAGGAAGGATGGGCTCCACCTAAACCAGGGTGGAACCAGACTGCTGGCACTAAACCTTAAGAAGACCGTAGAGCAGTTTTTAAACTAAGAGATGGGGGAAAGCCGATTGGTGCAGAGATGCACATAAATCGGAGGGAGACTTCTCTTAGAGGAGAATCCATTGATAGAGATTCTCTAAGCTGTAGTAAGAAAGAGAGGAGGGGAGAGGACAGGAGGGGAGAGGACAAACCATGGGCCAGAGCAGACAAACAACCGCATACAAAGGAATCCAATGCATCAGGGAAGGGCAGACAAATAAGCAGTGGCAAATTTTTAAAGTGCTTCTACACAAATGCTAGGAGTCTGACTAATAAGATGGGTGAACTAGAGTACCTAGTATTAAATGAGGAGATTGACATAATAGGCATCACTGAAACCTGGTGGAATGAGGAAAATCTGTGGGACACAATCATACCGGGATATAAAATATATCGAAAGGATAGAGCAGGCCGGGTGGGTGGTGGAGTGGCACTGTATGTGAAAGATAATGTAGAATCAAATGAAATAAAAATATTAAGTGAATCAACATGTTCAATAGAATCGCTATGGATAGTAATTCCATGCTCCAATAATAAGAAATTAGCAGTAGGGATATATTACCGACCACCTGACCAGGACAGCGATACTGACATTGAAATGCTGAGGGAGATTAGAGAGGCTACCAAAATAAAGAACTCTATAATAATGGGGGATTTTAATTATCCCCATATTGACTGGGTACATGTCACCTCAGGAAGAGAAGCGGAGATAAAATTTCTCAATGGCTTAAATGACTGCTTCTTGGAGCAGCTGGTGCAGGAACCCACAAGGGGAGAGGCAATTCTCGATTTAGTCCTGAGTGGAGCAGGATCAGGTCCAGGAAATAACCGTTACAGGACCGCTTGGGAATAGTGACCATAATATAATAACATTCAACATTCCTGTGGTGGGTAGAACACCTCAGCAGTCCAGCACCCTGGCATTTAATTTCAAAAAGGGGAATTACACAAAAATGAGGAGGTTAGTTAAACAGAAATTAAAAGGCACAGTGACTAGAGCCAAATCCCTGCAAGCTGCATGGAAACTTTTTAAAGACACCATAATAGAGGCCCAACTTAAATGTATACCCCAAATTAAAAAACATAGCAAGAGACCTAAAAAAGAGTCACCGTGGTTTAACCACCATGTAAAAGAAGCAGTGAGGGACAAAAAGGCACCTTTTAAGAAGTGGAAGTCCAATCCTAGCAAGATAAATAGAAAGGAACATAAACACTGTCAAATCAAGTGTAAAAATGTAATAAGAAGAGCAAAAAAAGATTTTGAAGAACAGCTAGCCAAAAACTCAAAAAGAAATAAAAAAATGTTTTTTAAGTACATTAGAAGCAGGAAGCCTACTAAAAAACCTGAGGGTCCCCTAGACGATCGAACTATAAAAGGCACAATCAAGGACGATAAAGCCATTGCGGAGAAACTAAATGATTTCTTTGCTTCAGTCTTCACGGCTGAGGACGTTGGGGAGATTTCCAAATCTGCACCGTCCTTTGTGGGTGATGAACCTGAGGAACTGTCCCGGATTGAAGTGTCATTAGAGGAGGTTTTGGAACAAATAGAAAAACTTAATGTTAACAAATTTCCGGGGCGGATGGCATTCATCCAAGGGTTCTAAAAGAACACAAATGGGAAATTGCTGAACTATTATCTGTGGTTTGTAACCTATCCCTTAAATCGGCTTCCGTACCTAATGACTGGAAGGTAGCCAACGTGACACCAATATTTAAAAAGGGCTCTAGAGGCGATCCGGGCAATTACAGACCGGTAAGTCTAACTTCAGCACTGGGCAAATTAGTCGAAACAATAGTAAAGAATAAAATTGTGAAGCATGTAGAAGAACATAATTTGTTGGACAAAAGTCAACATGGTTCCTGTAAAGGGAAATCCTGTCTTACTAATCTATTAGAGTTCTTTGAAGGGGTTAACAAACATGCGGACAAGGGGGATCCAGTAGATATAGTATACTTAGATTTTCAGAAAGCCTTTGACAAGGTCCCTCACCAAAGGCTCTTGTGTAAATTACATGGCCATGGGATAAGAGGGAAGGTCCTTTCTTGGATTGAGAACTGGTTAAAAGACAGGAAACAAAGGGTAGGAATAAATGGTAAATATTCAGAATGGAGAGGGGTAACTAGTGGTGTCCCCCAAGGGTCAGTCCTAGGACCAATCCTGTTCAGCTTATTCATAAATGATCTGGAGAAAGGGGTAAGCAGTGAGGTGGTAAAGTTTGCAGATGATACCAAACTGTTTAGGATAGTCAAGACAGAAGCACACTGTGAGGGACTCCAAGAAGATCTCACCAAACTGAGTGATTGGGCAACAAAATGGCAAATGAAATTTAATGTGGATAAGTGTAAAGTAATGCACATCGGGAAAAATAATCCCAACTATACGTACAGTATGATGGGGGCTAATTTGGCTACGACAAATCAGGAAAGAGATCTTGGAGTTATCGTGGATAGTTCTCTGAAAACTTCCACACAGTGTGCAGCGGCGGTCAAAAAGGCAAATAGGATGCTCGGAATTATTAAGAAAGGGATAGAAAATAAGATACAGAATATCTTACTGCCCCTGTATAAAACTATGGTACGCCCACATCTTGAATACTGTGTACAGATGTGGTCTCCTCACCTCAAAAAAGATATTTTGGCCTTGGAAAGGGTTCAGAAAAGGGCAACTAAAATGATTAGGGGTTTGGAACGGGTCCCATATGAGGAGAGGTTAAAGCGACTGGGACTTTTCAATTTAGAAAAGAGGAGACTGAGGGGGGATATGATAGAGATATATAAAATCATGAGTGGTGTGGAGAGGGCCGATAAAGAAAAGTTATTTATTAGTTCCCTAAATAGAAGAACTAGAGGACACCAAATGAAATTAATGGGTAGCAGGTTTAAAACTAATAAAAGAAAGTTCTTCTTCACACAGCGTGTA
Organism: Pelochelys cantorii; assembly: GCA_032595735.1. Lineage (NCBI taxonomy): Eukaryota > Metazoa > Chordata > Testudines > Trionychidae > Pelochelys > Pelochelys cantorii. Next base: position 13,528,108 of record CM064345.1, read on the forward strand.
GTCAGGCTGTGGAACTCCTTGCCAGAGGAGGCTGTGAAGGCTAGGACTATAATAGAGTTTAAAGAGAAGCTAGATAATTTCATGGAGGTTAGGTCCATAAAAGGCTATTAGCCAGGGGATAAAATGGTGTCCTTGGCCTCTGTTTGTCAGAGGCTGGAGAGGGATGGCAGGAGACAAATTGCTTGATCATTGTCTTCGGTCCACCCTCTCTGGGGCACCTGGTGCTGGCCACTGTCGGCAGACAGGCTACTGGGCTAGATGGACCTTTGGTCTGACCCAGTACGGCCATTCTTATGTTCTTATGTTCTTATGACTCAGGCAGGCTGCACTGCATTCACGCTGGGCTCATGCCTCAGGAATCCTCCCCAAAGCCTGGTTATGCCCCTCTACTGGAGCTGGCGGGAAGGGGGGTGACCCACAGAAATCAGGAGCCTGCTGCAACTCTCCAGGGACCTGTCATGTCTGCACCCTGAGCAGGGAAGGGGGAGGGGCTGGCTCCTCGGGGGCTGGGCCTGGGCATCTCCTCTCAGGAGGCAGGGACAGCCCCCTGCCCAGCAGGGAGCTGGCTCCATCCCTGTGGCCAGCTGGGCCCTTCCCGCACTCTGCCCTGGCAGGAGGAGGGGAGGGGAAATCAGGGGCTGAGGTGATAGCAGCCTCTCCCTACCTGTCCCATGGCAGCGCGTGGACCACACAGGCTGGAACCACGTCCCAGGGGTGGGCTTGAGCCAGTAGGGCGATGGTTCCCAGCGCGGCTCTTCTGGCTCTGGGGTCCTCGACATCATCCAGCCAGGTGAAAATCTCTCCCACGACATCTCCCACCTGGAGGTAGCCAGAAAGCTGAGGGGGGGATTGATCTGGCAGATGGCGCTTGGAGAAGGGCAGGAACGATACCCGCATGTGGCTGAGGGATAAAAGGCCCCACTGAAAGGCCTGTGGGGAACATGAAACCTGAGTCCTTTCCCCATAGAGACCTGCCTAGTGAAGAGCCCAGTGCTCTGCCTGGCTGAGAATTCCCAGCACAGCCTATAGAAATGGACTAGGGCAGAGCCCTTACTGTGCCAGTCTAATTCCCGGGGGAGGCACCGGAGCCAGTGAGGCCGGGCAGCAGGATCACACGTCAGAGGCACCGGGGCAAAGTGAAAAGCCAAATGGTTCCTGCTGCACCTGTGGGTCTGGAAAAACCTGCCCTGCTGTTTCACAAGAACTACTCCCCAGAGTCCTTCAAACAAATTACTCCCCAGCGTTTCCGGGGCTTTAAGTCAAGGTAGCACGTCCACACTAACGGAGCCTCCTTGAATGAATTTCAAGGATTCCACACAGTAACATGCTATTTTGATGCTGTTCTTTCCGGAGCTATTAAATCGATTTTAGTTATTTCAAAATAGTTTCCAAGTGTAGACATGCCCCAGGAGCCTCTGGTGTTGCTCCTAGTGAGCAGATGAAATGGGGTAAACCCTGTAGACTCTTGGGGTACCTCAGGGATAGGATCTCCCCAGAGTGCGATCTGGAACTGGGAGCTTCTGAGCCCTCTGGCTCCCTCACACACTGTGATGCTGTGACAAGGTGCAAACCTCACCGGGACCCGTACTTACACAGCGACCCCCAGGCAGGCGCACGCCCAGCTGACCTGCACAGGGCTTCTCCTGGCCAGTCACACACTAACAATAGGGAGCCTCTAGCCACTTCCCTCCAGCTTCCAACCTGGCACCCCAGAGCTGGGCCGTCTTGCCCTGCTCAGAAACCCGACCAGGGGGAGTTTACCACCCACTCTGCCCCCTGCCCCGGCGTGGGGAGAATGTGCCCCAGCTTCTGGGCAACGAGCAGATTTCCCAAGCACGTCCACCCAGCCCCCTGCTGAAGGGGAAATATCAAACAGACTCGTTAACTGCAGGGGGCTGCTAAGTGATTAGCAGTAATAAGCCCACAGATCACAGTTCGCCATCCCGGGCGGAGCCGCTGAGGGGGATGCTTCCCCCGGGGGGCAGAGTCGGATGCTGCTGGGCCGCTGGGGTAGCTGCTTCTCGACACCCCAGGCTGGCTGGGTTGCTGAAGCAGCCGTTGCCGGGGCAACCTTGGGATTCTGGGGGGGCTGCTGCTGCTGAAGGGGCGTCTGTTGCTGCGTCTTCTGCTGCTGCTACGTCGGCTGCTCCTTCTGGTGCTTGTTCTGCTGCTGCCGCTCCCTCTGCTGCTTCTTTTCCTGCGTCTTCTTCTCCTTCGTTCTCCCAGCCTGGCTGGAGATTTCCAGGCGCTCTGCCTGCCCGCTCTGGGCTGTACGCAGTTCCCCAGCCAGCCAGGAGGGGCGCTGTCCCTGGGAAGAGAGGCTTCTGAACCTCATGTGAGTCCCCTTCCTCCTCACCTGTGACTGGCTGCACCCTGGTGCCAGGCCTTGGGAAGCAGCTGCTGTCTCCTCCCCAGAGGTGGCTGCATTGTGGGAGTGGGTGAGGGGACTCCTTTGTCCCCGGTGTTCTAGGCAGCACTTTATACCACGTGGCAGGTGCCCTGTAATTACCCAGCTCCACGGCCTCCCAAAGTATCTCTGGCTCCCAGCACAGGGCTTGTCTCCGGTCGCAGCCCAATGGTCAGTTAGCCAGAGGTAAGTCCATGGACAGGGGAACCCTGTTAAATCTGCAACACTGTAGTTCCTTTCTATATTTTCTGCTTCTTCTCTGGCTACTGCTGCTGCTCCTTTTTCTGCTGCTGTTTCTGCTGCTGCTGCATCATCTGCTTCTGCTGTTTCTTCTGCTTCTGCTGCTGATCCTGCTACTCTTCTTCTTCTGCCACTGCTACTACTTCCTGTTTTTTCTACTCTTCTGCTGCTCCTTCTTCAGCTGCTACCTCTGCTGCTTCTGCTATTTTTGCTGCTGTTTCTTCTGCTACTACTCTTACCTCTTTTCTTAATCATAGAATCATAGAACCATAGAGCTGAAAGAGACCTCAGAAGGTCATCAAGTCCAGCCCGCTGCTCTAGGCAGGACCAGTCCCAACTAGATCAACCCAGTCAGGGCTTTGTCAAGCCGAGACGTAAACACCTCTAGGGATGGAGACTCCACTACTTCCCTAGGTAACCCATTCCAGTGTTTCACCACTCTCCTAGTGAAATAGTTTTTCCTAATATCCAACCTGGACCTCTCCCACCATAACTTAAGACCATTGCTCCTTGTTCTGCCATCCGTCACTACTGAGAACAGCCTTTCTCCATCCTCTTTGGAACCTCCCTTCAGGAAGTTGAAGGCTGCTATCAAATCCCCCCTCACTCTTTGCTTCTGCAGACTAAACAGACCCAACTCCCTCAGCCTCTCCTCATAGGTCGTATGCTCCAGCCCCCTAATCATTTTGGTTGCCCTCCGCTGGACCCTCTCCAATGCATCCACATCCTTTCTGATACTTCTTCTGATGTTTCTTCTTGTGCTGTGCTTCTTCCTCTGTTGCTGCTATTTCATGGCTATGTGTACACTGCAGGCTTCTTGTGCAAGAACTATTTTGCACAATAGTTCTTGTGCAAGAGTATGTGCGCACTACCATGTGCTTTTGCACAAGAGATGTGCTTTTGCGCAAGATTATCCATAGCAGTGTGGATGCTCTCTTGTACAAGAAACCACTGATGGCTATTTAAACCATAGAGGATTCTTGCTCAAGAAACCCCTGTTGCCCGTCCACACTGCCTTCTTGCTGAAGACCTCTTGTGCAACAGGGCTTATTCCTCGTGCAGAGAGCAATAACTCTGGTGCAAGAAGCCCTCTTTTCCAACATTTTACTGTAAATTTGCTTGCGCAAGAAGGCGGGCAGTGTAGACGCTCCTCGAAGGGGGATTTGATAGAAACCTTCAACTTCCTGGAGGGAGGTTCCAAAGACGCTGGAGAAAGGCTGTTCACAGTAGTGACAGACGGTAGAACAAGGAGCAACGGTCTCAGGTTACAGTGGGAGAGGTCTAGGCTGGATATTAGGAAAAACTATTTCACTAGGAGGGTGGTGAAGAACTGGAAGAACTCTTAAACTGGAATGAGTTGCTGAGGGAGTTGGTGGAATCTCCATCCCTAGAGGTTTTTAAGTCTCAGTTTCACAAAGACCTAGCTGGGTTGATTTAGTTGGGATTGTTCCTGCTCCGTCGACAGAGCCATGTAGATGAGGCAGGACGACAAAGGGAAATGAAGTGGTGATTTAAATAATAGTCGCTTCATTTAAATCAAAATGGCCACCGCGCTGTGCCGATCAGCTGTTTGTCGGCACAGCGCAGCAGTCTAGATGGGGATCTGCCATCCCCAGAACCCTTCGTCGACAGATCCTGTAAGCCTCGTTTCATGTTTGTCGGCAGATCCCCGTCTAGACTGCCGCGCTGTGCCGACAAACAGCTGATCGGCACAGCGCAGTGTCCATTTTTATTTAAATGAAGTGGCGATTATTTAAATCACCGCTTCATTTCCCTTTGTCAAGTAAATTAATCTACATGGCTCCATTGATGGAGCCATGTAGTTTAGACGTACCCCATGATTCTACGATTCTATGTAGACTGTTTCTTCCTTTTTTGTTTCCTTTTTTGCTTCTGCTTCTTCTACTGCTGCTGCTGCTACTGCTGTTTTCTTTCCATCTGCTTCTGCTACTTCTGATGCTGCTGTTCTTCTGTTGTTTATTCTGTGTTTCTGCTTCTTCTGCTACTGCCGCTTCTTCTGCTAAGTCTTCCTTTTTTGCTTTTGCTCCTACTTCCTCTGTTTATACTACTTATTCTACTGCTTCTTGTGCTGCTGCTGCTACTGCTTCTGCTGCTACTTTTCTTCTTCTGTTGCTGCTTTTTCTTCTGGGCTACGTGTACGCTGCAGGCTTCTTGTGAAAGAACTGTTTTGCATAAGAGTTCTTGCGTAAAATGTCTTGCGCAAGAACGTGTCCACACTGCCATGTGCTTTTGTGCAAGAGATGTGCTTTTGCGCAAGAGCGTCCATGGCAGTGTGGACAAGAAACTTGCACGAGAAACCTCTGATGGCCATTTAAACCATAGAGGATTCTTGTGCCAGAAACCCCTGGTGCCCGTCCACACTGCCTTCTTGCACAAGAGCTTTTGCGCAAGAGGGCTTATTCCTCATGGGGAGAGGAATAACTCTTGTGCAAGAAGCCCTCTCTTCTTCTTTGAGTGGTTGCTCATGTCCATTCGAATCAGGTGTGTGCACCGCGTGCACTGCGTCTTCCGGAGCGTTTTCCCTAGCGGTACCCGTAGCGCCGGCAGGGCGCCCCCTGGAGTGGCGCCACCATGGCGGGGCATAAGTACCCCTGCCGGCGCTCCCCCACCTCAGTTCCTTCTTACCGCCCATGACGGTCGTTGGAGCATGTCTCTCTCTTAGTTTAGTTAATGGTTCCCATTTCTCTTAGCATTGTAAATAGTTCAATTAGTTAGGTAGTTAGTGTCTACTTTGTTCTTTGTTCTTCTTCCCCCCCTTCGGGGGTGAGGAATGCCAGGGCCGCAAGGCTTTAAGGTGTGCGCTGTCTGCGCAAAGTTCATGCCCAAAGGAGACCCACACAACAGCTGTCTGAAGTGTCTGGGTGAGACCCATCTTACGGACGCCTGTAAGATCTGTAGGTCTTTCAAGCCGCGCACAAAAAGGGAGAGAGTCTCTCACCTGAAACTCCTGCTCATGGAGACGGATTTACAACCGGCACCGGCTGGGCACCCTGCGGTGCACAGTGCACCGGCGTCGACGTGCGATGCTCCGTCTCGGGCCTGGGCCCCAGTGTCCAGGACCCGGCACCGGTCTCACTCTCCGGCACCGAAGAGGTCCAGAAAGTCTCGCGGCAGGTCCCCGTCTCGGAAAACCACGCCGGACCTGCACTGTGGTGCCGACTCACCAGTGCACACATCCTCCACGGTGCGGCGTAAGTGGGCGGAACGTCCCTCTAGTCCAGGGCAATTGCCCCCGCACCGTCCGTCCACGCCGGACACCTTTGAGGTGGCGCAGGACCTCATCAACCTCACCACCTCCCCTCCGTCGTCGGTTGAGACGGAAGGGTCGAGGTCGCCTACGTCAGAGGCCGTGTCGGCTCTGGCTTCACCTCAGCACCGGCAAGACCGGCAGGCTCAGGCCACTTTTGTGACGGGAACGTCCCCGGTGGGACCAGTACCGCTTGCCTCAACATCGACGACGTTCTCGACGCCGGCTCCTAAGCCTCACTCAGCACCCAACTGGGTTCGGCCTACCTCAGTATTGGGTTCTCTCCCGGGCCCCCTTTTGGCTGCACCGGTGCCGTACCACCCCAGCCTTGTGGCAACGTCTGCGGCACAGTCATCTTCGACACCAGCTTTCACTACTTTTCCGGAACTGTCCCTTCACGCGTCGGCACCGGGCTCCTTAGCACCGACGCCCATCTTGGCACCGTCGCAAGCACCGGCACCGACCATGTGGTCCTTGCCGGTGCCCCAGCCGACACTGATGTCGACATCTTCGGGATTCGTCTCGATACCGTCATTCTCAGTGCCGGGGATGCAACCGGCACCGGCACCGGGCCCACAGGCACCTCTTTCGGCACCGACAACGGTTTTGGCACCGGGACTGGGTCCCCCAGTACCGCAACAGCATTCGGTCCCTTTGGTACCTCAGCATGCTCCCACCCCCTCGGTGTCGCAACAGCCTCCTTCCTCGGTGCCTCAACCGGCACCGGCACCGGCACCGGCACCGGCACCGGCACGACCGGCACCACCGGCACGTCCCCACCGTGCCCATGCTGGCAAGCCCGAGTCCATGGCCAGGTTTGCACCTCCGTCGGCTACAGGTCACTCCTCCACGGGGCCTCCATGGCCAGAGTCCGATTATTCCTCGGATTCCGATGCGTCATCCCTCAGGTCGGGGTCCTCGAGAGCCTCTTCGGCCCATAGGTCCCGTTCCCGGCATCGACGTGACCATGCTCAGATGCAACAGACTTGGCCACCTCATCCCCAGTGGCCCTTCTGGACGCCGTGGGCTTACCACCAATGGCAAGGGCCCGTGCCCCCCTCGGTGGCGTCAGTGGCCTCGGATCGTCGGGCGCAACCATCAGCGTCGTTGTCGCGACCTCCTCCTTCCCCCCCAGAGGCCGCCTACGTCGGACCTTGCGGCACAGGGGCAGCCCTCGGTGCCTGAACCGTGCCCGCAGCTGGTACCGTATATCCAACCGGTACCGTATATCCAACCAGTACCGCACGCAGCTCCTGTGCTAGATCTGGCACCGATACAGGAATCGTCCTCCTCATCATCTCCGGATGAAGCCCTGGGGGACCCTGCTCCGGTGCTGCCTACGATGGATATCCGAGCGCATCAGGAGCTCCTCAGACGTCTGGCTTCCAACTTGGGTGTCCCGGTGGAGCCAGTCGTGGAGGACACGGACCCTATGATTGATATCCTTTCAGATGACACGCCCGCCCGCTTGGCTTTACCACTTAACAAGACGGTGGCAAAAATTACCAATGCCCTGTGGCAGACACTGGTGACCCTGACCCCTACCCTAAAGGGTGTCGAGAGGCGCTATTTCGTTCCCCAGTTGGGGCATGAACACTTGTACTCCCAGCCTGTCCCTGGGTCCTTGGTCATCCAGGCAGAGGCCCAAAGGGAAAAACTCCCCCAACCGGGGCCGTCCCTGAAAGCTAGGGAGCCCAAGCACCTTGACTTAATGGGACGGAAAGTGTACACCACTGGGGGGGTGCAACTCCGCATCGCGAATCAGCAAGCAATGCTAAGTCGTTATGCTTTTAACACATGGCAGGCCATGGACAAATTCAAGGATAAGCTCCCTGCCGAGACTTGTCAGGAGTTTCTGGCCATGACCTCCGAGGGTAAGACCATCGCCCACACAGCCCTCCAGGCTCCTCTGGACGCGGTCGACTCTGCAGCCCGCACCATGGCGTCAGGTGTGGTTATGCGCCGTGGTGCGTGGCTACAAGTATCTGGAATACCTCCTGATGTCCAGTCTACTATCCAAGACCTGCCTTTCGACGGCAAGGCGTTATTCTCGGAGCATACGGACTCCAGGCTCCATACCCTCAAGGACACGAGGTCTACCCTTCGATCCTTGGGGATCCACACACCGGCTCCTCAGCGTCGTCAGCTGCCCTACAGACAGCAAGGGAGACCGCAGTCCCAGGTCCCCCATGGGGATTACTGGAGACGCCGTCCTTGTACTTCCGGTGGAGGTACGAGGGCGGAGGCGGGTCCATCATCCTCAAGGGGGCGTAGGTGACACCTGAGAGGAGACAACCCCCGTGGGATTGGTCAAGGTCCCTCCCAACAACAAAAACAGCAATTTTGACAGGCTCCCAGAGAGTGGCGCACCAACCTCCCACCCTGGCCCCCCGTTTGGGGCCAGGTTATCCCGGTTTGCTCAAGCCTGGGCAGATATCACAAGCGACGCCTGGGTTCTAAACATAGTCAGGAGTGGCTATACTATCCCTTTTCTGGGCTTGCCCCCTTCCAACCCTCCTTCCCCGTCCCTTTTCAGGGACACCTCTCACGAAGGCACCCTCCGCCAGGAGGTACTGGCGCTCCTCCAAAAGGGAGCGGTAGAGAGGGTTCCATCGCACCTGGAGGGCAAGAGTTTTTACTCCCGATATTTCGTAGTTCCCAAACCCAAGGGCGGGTTCCATCCCATCTTGGACCTAAGGGATCTCAACAAGGCAGTCGTGAAGTCCAAATTCAGAATGGTCACCCTGGCTTCTGTCATTCCGGTTCTACAGTTAGGAGACTGGTACGCTACTCTCAGTCTCAGGGATGCTTACTTCCATGTGGCGATAAGACCCTGCCATAGGAGGTTCCTCCGTTTCATTGTCTCCCAATGCCACTTCCAGTTTACTGTGCTCCCGTTTGGTCTTTCTACAGCACCCAGGGTTTTTACAAAATGCATGGCAGTCGTGGCGGCGTTCCTCTGCAAACAAGGGGTACACGTGTTCCCGTACCTGGACGACTGGCTAATCCGTGGTCGCTCTCACGAACAAGTAGAGGCCCACGTGTCCCTCACAAGGGCCCTCTTCGTAAGGGTGGGTCTCATGCTGAACGAGGAAAAGTCATCATTGATCCCCTCTCAACGCCTCGAGTTCGTGGGGGCCCTCTTGGACGCCAGGTTGGCAAGGGCTCTTCTCCCCAGGACCAGGTTCCGGGCCATAGTGGAGCTGGTCTCTGAATTGACTTGGTCCCCTATCACAACCGCCTGGGTCTGCTCAAGGTTGCTGGGGCACATGGCAGCGTGCACATACGTGGTACGCCATGCTCGAATGAGACTCAGACCTCTGCAGGCTTGGTTGGCGAGGGCATTCAACCAATCCAGGGGCCTCTGGGACACGGTTCTTACAGTGCCCCCGGAGATAATAGTTTCATTACAATGGTGGACCCAGGAGTCTGTGGTCTGCAGCGGGACCCCCTTCTTCGTCCTGCCCCCCTTGCTTACTCTGGTCACAGATGCCTCGGACCTGGGTTGGGGAGCACATCTGGGGTGCCACAGGACCCAGGGTCTTTGGTCCCCTACAGAGCGAACCCTACACATAAATGTACGGGAGCTCAGGGTAGTCAGGAGAGCGTGCGAGACCTTCCTGTCAAAGCTCTCTTGCCGCTCCGTTCTAGTCCGCCTGGACAACACGGCGGCCGTATTTTACATCAACAGGCAGGGGGGTGCCCAGTCGCCTCCCCTCTGTCTCGAGGCCCTGCGCCTCTGGGACCTGTGTGTGCAACACAACATAGCTTTGCAGGCAGAGTACCTACCAGGGTGCAAAAATTTGCTGGCCGATGCTCTGAGCAGGTCCTTCGGAGCCCATGAATGGTCTCTCAAGGACTCGGTCCTTCTCCAGGTCTTCTGCAGGTGGGGCTATCCCCTACTAGACCTGTTTGCCTCAGCACGCAATACCAAGTGCCAAAATTATTGCTCCCTGCTGGGGCTAGGAGAACACTCATGGGGGGATGCCATGACGGTGACCTGGCCGGTGGGCATACTTTATGCTTTCCCTCCATTTCCCCTAATTCCCAGGGTCTTGACCAGAGTCAGGACCTTCGGGTCCACACTCGTCCTGATAGCCCCCTGTTGGCCCAGGCAATTCTGGTTCCCTATACTGGTGGACATGCTCACAAAGGAGCCTATAACGCTCCCGCCAGTCCGGGATCTCTTGACCCAACCGTGGGACGGGGGAACCATGGTTCTCCCGAATCTCCAGTCCCTACACCTAATGGCCTGGTTTATCCATGGTTGACTCAACCGGAAAGGGAATGTTCCCAGGAGGTACAGATGGTGCTACTAAGCAGTAGAAAACCATCTACCAGACGGTCGTACGCTGCCAAGTCGCGGCGCTTCTTGTCTTGGGCGTCCCGAAGGGGAGTGCACTCGTCCTGTGCACCTGTCCCGTTCATTCTAGACTACCTCTTTGATCTTAGGTCTAGTGGTCTCTCTACATCCTCTATCAAAGTCCATGTGGCATCTCTCTCCGCCTTCCATGTTGGTTCGGCAGGAGTCTCTCTATTCTCTGACCCTGTAGTCAAAAGGTTCCTCAAAGGTTTGGATAAGTTGTATCCCTCAGTTAGACCCCCTCTCCTCGCTTGGGACCTCAACCTCGTGTTATCTAGACTAGTGTCGCCCCCTTTTGAACCGCTGGCCATGTGTTCCTTGAAGCACCTCTCCATGAAGGTTGCATTCATTGTGGCTATTACATCGGCTCGCAGGGTCTCTGAGCTGAGGGCCTTAACGATAAATCCGCCCTACCTGGTGTTCTCCGATCATAATGTGAGGCTCCGCCCTCACCCAGCTTTTCTCCCTAAGGTGGTGTCACCCTTTCATTTGTCCCAAAAAATCTACCTCCCGGTATTCTTCCCAAAGCACCATGCCTCCCCTAAGAAGCAAGTGCTCCACTCCCTGGATGCTAGGCGTGCACTAGCTTTTTATATCGACAGGATTAAACCCTTTCGTAAATCCATACAATTGTTCATTGCTGTTGCGGACAGAATGAAAGGGCTCCCCATATCGACTCAGAGGTTGTCCAATTGGGTCACGGGATGTATCAGGGAGTGTTATGCCTTAGCCAGGAAGGCCCCGCCCCGGGTTACAGCACATTCCACCGGTCGCAGGCATCCTCTGTAGCTTTTGGGGCGCAGGTCCCAATCACTGAAATCTGTAGGGTGGCCACGTGGTCGTCGGTACATACCTTTACGGCGCATTATGTGCTGGCACAGCAGGCTAGAGAGGACGCAAGCGTGGGCGCTGCAGTCCTCAGCTCTGTTTTGTAAATATGCCATTTCCTGTACTGTTGCATTTTCTACATTTTATGCTGTTCCATTAGTTGAATAAATTTGTTGGATTGTTCAACCCTTGTGGACATCTCTCTTTCAGTGCTCCGACCCCTCCTCCTTGTAGTGGGGTTGGCTTGGAAGTCACCTGATTCGAATGGACATGAGCAACCACTCGAAGAAGAAAAGAACGGTTACTTACCTGTAACTGTTGTTCTTCGAGATGTGTTGCTCATGTCCATTCGATTCCCCCCCTACCTCCCGTTTGTCGGAGTGTCTGGCAAGAAGGAACTGAGGTGGGGGAGCGCCGGCAGGGGTACTTATGCCCCGCCATGGCGGCGCCACTCCAGGGGGCACCCTGCCGGCGCTATGGGTACCGCTAGGGAAAACGCTCCGGAAGACGCGGTGCACGCGGTGTGCACACCTGATTCGAATGGACATGAGCAACACATCTCGAAGAACAACAGTTACAGGTAAGTAACCATTCTTTTCTGATGCTTTATTGTAAATTTACTTGCGCAACAACATGTGTGCAGTGTAGACGCTCCACAAGTTTTTGCACAAGAATGGCCGTTCTTGGGCAAAAAGCCTGTAGTGTATCCGTAGCTCTGATGTTTCTTCTGCTGCTGCTACTGTTGCTACATCCTGTTTCTTCTGCTCTTCTGCTGCTGTGGCTCATTATCCTTATTCTTCTTCCGCTGCTGCTTCTTCAGTGTTGCTCTTTCTGCTGCTGCTTCATCTGCTTCTGTGGCGGCTCCTTCATCTACTCCTACTTACTTTCATGCTTCTTCTTCTTTTTCTTCTGTTTGTAGTGCTGCTGCTGCTACCTCCTCTTTCTTCTGCTCTTCTCCTGCTGCCTCTTCTTACTTCTTATTCTTATTCTGCTGCTTCTTCAGCTGCAGCATCTTTGGCTGCTGCTGCTTCTGTAGCTGCTACTTCTTCTGCATCTGCTTCTTGTGAGGTTGCTGCTACTCCTTTTTCTGCTCTTGTTTCTTATATTCTGCTGCTGCTACTTCTTTTTCTGCTTCTTCTGCTGCTGCTCTTCTTCTTTTGCTGATGCTACTTCTGCTGCTGCTGCTTCATCTGCTTCTGTTGCAGCTGCTTCTTCTGCTACTACTTCTTTTTCTGCTTTTTCTTCTTTTGTTTGTGCTGCTGCTTCTTCTGCTGGTTCTTCTGTTGTTTCTTTTGGTCTTTTTTCTTCTTCTTTTGGTGCTACTTATTCTTCTTCTGCTGCTGCTACTACTTCTGGTTTCTTCTGCTCTTCTGCTGCTGCACCTTATTAATTATTATTATTCTGCTGCTGCTTCTTCCGTTGCTGCTTCTTTGGCTGCTGGAGCTTCTCCTGCCACTGATACTGTTGTTTTTCTTCTGCTGCTGTTTCTGCTGCTGATTTTTCTAATGTTTCTGCTGCTGCTTATTTGTCTGCTTCTCCTTCTTCTTTTTCTGCTGCTGCTAGTACTGTTTTCTTTTCATCTGCTGCTGCTACTTCTGATGCTGCTGTTCTTCTTCTGTTCTTTATTCTGTGTTTCTGCTTCTTCTGCTAATGCTGCTTCTTTTGCTGAAGCGGCGAGGAGTCCTGTGGCACCTTATAGACTAACCGAAGTGTTGGAGCATAAGCTTTCATGGGCAAAGACCCACTTTGTCAGATGCATGTGTTCCCTGATATTGATGTTCCCTTTTTTTCTGCTACTGTTATTGATGTTTCCTTTTTTTCTGCTGCTGTTACTTCTCCAGCTTCAATCTGCTGCTGCTCCTCATGCTCCTTCTGTTGCTTTTATTTCTTCTTCTGCTACTGCCGCTCATGCTCCTTCTCCTATTTATTTTTCTGCCTCTCCTTTTTCTGCTGCTTCTTCTTCTGCTACTTTTCTGCTTCTGCTGCTGCTCTTGCTTATACAGTGCTACTGGTTCTGTTGAATCTTCGTCTGCTACCGTTGCTCCTTCTCTTGCCCCTACTTGTTTTTATTCTTACTCTTCTTCAGCTGCTGCTTCCCCTACTGCTTCTGCTGCTGCTGCTGCTGCTTCTCCTTCTAATACTTTTGCTGCTGTGTCTTTGGCTGTTCCTGCTTCTCTTGCTGCTACTTATTCTGCTGCTATTTCTTCTGCTGCTGGTGCTGTTGTTGTTTCTTCTGCTGTTTCTGCTGCTGTTTCTGCTTCTTCTCCTACTGCTGCTCCTTCTTGTTTTTCTGATTATTCTTTAGCTACTGCTGCCTCTTTTCTCACGCTTCTACTACTTCTGCTTCTTCTTCTGCAGTGCTGCTGTTTCTGCTTCTGCTTGGTCTGTTTCAGTTCAGTTCCTCCTGACCTGCTTGTTTTTTCTACTTCTTCTTCTGCTGCTCCTGTCTTCTGCTGTTTCTGCTTGTTCTTCTGTTGCTCCTCCTTCTCTTGCTGCTACTTGTTCTTCTGTTCCTTCTTTGTCTGCTTCTGCTGCTGCTGCTTCTTCCAGTGCTGTTACTGCTGTTTCCTTTTTTTTCTGCTGATGTTTCTTCTTCTGCTGCTGCTGCCTCCTTTCTTCTGCTCTTCATCTAGTTTTTCTGCTGCTGCTTTTTCCTACTGCTGCTGCTATTTTTTCTGCTGCTGCTGCATCTCTTTGGTGCTGCTTTTTATGCAGTGCTGGTGTTTCTGCTGCTTCATCTGCTTCTGTTGCTGTTCCTTCTCCTGCACCTATTTTTTTTCTGCTTCTCCTTGTTTCTGTTTTTTCTGCTTCTTCCACGCTTTCTTCTGCTGTTTCTTTTCTTCTGCTTCAGCTGTTCCTTCTTCTCCTTCTAGTGCGTTTTTCTTCTGTTTCTGCTACTTCACCTGCTCCTACTTGTTTTTCTGCTTCTTGTTCTGCTGCGTCTGCTGTGTCTTTTGTTGCTTTAATCTGCTGCTGCCTCTGCAGTGCTGCTGTTTGTACTGCTGCTTCATATGATTCTGTTGCTGCTCTTCTCCTGCCCCTACTTGTTTTCATGCTGCTTCTTCTTCTTCTGGTTGTGCTACTGCTTCTTTTGCCATTTCTTCTTCTGCAGCTTCAGTCGGGTGCTACTGCTTCTGCATCTGCTGTTTCTTCTGTTGTTTCTTTTGCTGATTCTTCTTCTTCTTCTTCTTCTTCTTCTTTGTTCCTGTTTCCTCTGTTGCTGCTACTTATCTGCTGCTACTTTTCTTCTTCTGCCGTTGCTTCTTCTTCTGATGTTTCTTTGTGTTGTACCTCGGTGTTCTATACCTTGGTAACTTCGGTGGTCTGAACTGTCAGCGTCAGTGTCGTCTGGTCAGGGTCATCCTGGCGCACTCCTGACAGGACCTCTACTCTGTCGGTGATGATCAACTTTCGGCTGCATGCTTAACAATCGATACTCCCTTTATCTAGAGTGTTAGATCCCATGCACTTGGGTCAACACAGGAGATCTCTGAGAGGCCCCGGAAATGACAGATTCAGGCAAGGTTTGTAATCAATCAAGCAGGTTTATTGTCAAATGCGAAGCTCTAACAGTTGGTAACAGAGATCTGCACAATGTTATACCACTGTGCACTATAGCCCGTGTTGACAAGGTACCAACACCAGGCAGGCCTATTGCTGTATATCAGATATTAACAGCAGTCAGTCAAAGTTAAGCTACTGTGCATTCTGTAAGTTTAGGCAATGATACCTGCCATTCAGGTGCCTAATGTGCCCCCTCCCCAGGTTGGCCAGAGAACACCCTTTGCGGTGTCCTTTTATAGACAGGTACAAACAACTTACATCATTTCTTTACGTACCAGGTTACCACCCTCTGTTGCCTAGATACCACCCCTCACCTTACAGAAGGGGGACTTACTATCATTCATGCTGTCAATTCCGACCTAGTCCTGAACCTAGGTCGGTATGTGCATTGGTATTTGGGGAGTCTTTGTACCAAGACATTTCTTATTAAGATGTTCCATTACTCCCCTTTGGCTTACAGACTGTACCCAGTGCCTCCCTGTGTCCTTACATGCTCCACCTAACTTACACAATTACACAGTTATCAGTAGGGCCTCTTTCTTGGCTCCTGTGTTACTGAACCAAAGTCTTGCTCACCAGATTGCAGTCCTGTTGCTGTTTTCATTTTACAGGCCTCTATTTAGGCCTGCTGACTCCATGTTACTGACCCTCACCTTACTACATTACTTATGACACTTTGTCTGCTGGTGGTACTTCCTTTTCCTTCTGCTGCTGCATCTTATTAATTCTCATTCTTATTCTGCTGCTTCTTCAGCTGCTGCATCTTTGGCTGCTGCTTCTCCTGCTGCTGCTTCTCCTGTTTTCTGTTGTTTCTTCTTCCACTCCTGCCTCTTTTTTCTGCTGCTCCTTCATTTTCTGCTGCTGCTGCTACTTCTTTTTATGTTTTTTTCTTCTGATGCTGCACTACTTCTGCTGCTTCATCTGCTTCTATTGCAGCTGCTTCTCCTGTTACTACTTGTTTTTCTGCATTTTCTTCTTGTTTGTGCTCCTGCTTCTTTTGCTGTTTCTTCTGTTGTTTATTTTGCTGATTCTTCTTCTGCTGCTTTTGTTCCTGCTCCCACTGTTGATCCTACTTACTCAGCTGTTGCTTCTACTTCTGCTGTTGCTTTTTCTGTTGATGCTGCTTTCCTTCTTCTTTTGCTCTTGCCTCCACTGTTGGTACTACTTATTCTGATGACGCCTCTTCTGCTGCTGCTGCTGCTCCTTCTGCTTCTGCTTCTACTGTGTCTTCTTTTGATGCTTCAATCTGCTTCATCTGCTTCTGTGGCTGCTCCATCTTCTGTCCCTTTATTTTCACGCTTCTTCTTCTTTTGTTTGTTCTGCTGCTCCTTCTTCTCCTTCTGCTTCTTCTGTGAGTGTTGCTGCTCCTTCTTTTTCTGCTGATGCTTCTTCTGCTGCTGCTGTTTCTTCTGTTGCAGCTACTTCTTCTGCTCCTTCACTATGTTTAGACTGCATTGCTATGTCAGGATACCGGAAGTATCCCGACATAGTAATGCCACATCCAAGGAACGCATCCTCTATTTTGGAAAAATTTTCAAAATAGCGAACACGCTCTTTTGCCATCCTTCTAAAGCTCGTTCTACGAGGAATAAGGGATGGCTAAAAAGATCACTTTATTTGGAAATTTGGCACCATGCAGACACACCAAATTTGGAAATAGCCTCTTTTGAAAGTAAATTATGCAGTGCTGCTATTTCTGCTTCTGATGCTATTTCTTCTTCTCTGCCTGCCTCTTTTCTTCTGCTTCTTGTCCCAATGTTTCTGCTGCTGCTTCTTCAGCTGCTGCTTCATCAGCTTCTGTCGCTGCTCCTTTCACTGCCTCTACTTGTTTTCAGGTTTCTTCTTTTGTTTGTGCTGTTGTTTCTTCTTCCGCTGGTTCTTCTACTGATGCTGCTACTTTTCTATTTCTGCCGCTACTTCTTCTGCTGCTTCTATCTGCTTCTGTTGTTGCTGCTGCTGCTGCTACTTCTACTTCTGCTTCAATCTGCTGCTATCTCTTATTCTTCTGTTGCTGATTCTGTGGCTGTTTCTTCTCCTTTTTTCCTGTTTCTGCTTCCTCCTAATCTGTTACTGATTCTTCTCCTACTGACGCTATTTCTGCTGTTTCTGCTGCTCCTCCCGCTGCTTCTGCTGCTGCTGCTACTTTTCTTCTTCTGCCACTGCTTCTTCTTCTAATTTTCCTGTTTCTTCTATTCTTCTGGTGCTGCATCTTCAGCTGCTACTTCTGCTGCTCCTGCCTCTTTTCTTCTGCTACATCTTCTGCCCTTACTTGTTTTCATGCTTCTTCTTCTTTTGTTTGTGCTGCTGCTCCTTCTTTTTCTGCTATTCCTCTTTCTGCTGCATCTTCTGTTGCTGTTTCTTCTTCTGTTTCTTCCTCTTTTGATTTTTCCGCTGCTGCTACTTCTGCTCCTTCCGCTGCTGCTCCTTCTTCTGCTGAGGCCTCGTATGTTGCTGCTGTTTCTGTTGCTGCTTCGGTTCTTCTGCTACTGCTGCTTTTACTTCTCTCAGGCTATGTCTACACTACGAGGTTTTTGCAGCAGGGAGTATCCTAATGACGGACTCTTTAGCATGAGTCATGATGTCATTAGCATATTTTCTGCTATTTTGCACAACGGGTTTGTGTGCAAAAAGAAGCAGTGTAGTCGCTTCTGTTTTGCGTAAAACCCCCTCTTTGCACAAGATCCTTATGCCCACAGTGTAGCTGCTTCCGTTTTTTGCCAAAAACCCCTTTTGCACAAGATCCTTATGCCTCTCCAGCAAAAAGAAACACTGCTTCTTTTTGGGCAAAAACCCTTTGTGCAAAAAGAATCAGCAGAAAATATGCTAATGAGTCCACATTAGCATACTGTCTGCCGCAAAAACTTGTAGTGAAGACACATCCTCACTCGATAAGGAGCAGCCAGAGCTCATGCCCCAAAGACACTCCCCAAAGCTTGGTCCTACCCCTGTAGTGGAGCTGTCAGGAAGGGGGGTGACTCACAGAAATCAGGAGCTTCATGGAACTCTCCAGAGAACTGTCACATCTGCACCCTGGGTAGGGAAGAGGGAGGAGCTGGCCCCTCAGGGGCTGAACCTGGGCATCTTCTCTCAGGAAGCAGGGACAGCCCTGTGCCCAGAAGGGAGCTGGCTCCATGCCTGTGCCGACCTGGCCCTTCCCGCACTCTGCCCTGGCAGGAGGAGGGGAGGGGAAATCAGGGGCTGAGGTGGTAACAGAGCATCTCCCTCCCTCCCATTTAACACATTATTGACATCAACAGCAGACTGGGAAGTGCTTCCAAAGGATCTCACAGAACTAGTTTCAGAGGGGCAGACCTGTTAGTCTGTAACTTGAAAAGACAACGACTTGTCCTGTAGCACATTAGGATATATCTACTACACAGCTCCCTGAACTGAAAATAAGTGATGTAAATGGCATCTCTTCTTTCAATTGTATTTTGAAATAGCTTATTTTGAAATTTGGCATGTCTACACAACACCAAATTTTGAAGTAATGTGCTATTTCAACACATCCCTTACACCTCATGGAATAACGGTTACAGGGATGCTGAAATAGAACGCCCTTTATTTCAAAATAGCGGGCATGTTTAAAAGATTCGGGGTAGGTATTTCAAGATACCTCGGGGATCCCGAAATAGCCCCCGTCCAGACGAACCCCTAGAGACTGACAAATGTATCTCTGTAGAAAATCGTGAGCTTTCGTGGCCAAAACCCACTTCCTCAGATGCGCAGAGTGAAGAAAAAAGGGGGGAACATCGGGAAGTGACTGGGCAACAAATAGCAGATGAATGTTAATGCTGATAAATGCAAAGTAATGCCTATTAGAAAACATAATCCCAACTACATGTACAACATGTATAAAATCATGGGGACTAAATTAGCTATTACCACTCACGAGAGAGCTCTTGGTGTCATTGTGGATACTTCTCTGAAAACATCCTAAGGTCACAAAGCCAGTCCCTGGGGGAGTTGGGAAGAGGACCTTAGGAGTCCTGCAATTCTCACCAACCATCACAGCTTGAATTTCAGACATTCAGTGGGCTGAAGAAAGTCCCTTCAAACAAGCTTCCCACCAACCATTGTTCCAGACATGATTCAGCAAGGATTTCAGGAGAACTAGAATGTTGGAGAGAATCAGGAAAAGCCCCAAGACAGCGAACACAGGGAAGTGCCAACCATAGTAAAACACCTCGTTGGGTCTGACTTACTGGCTCAGTCTTGCACAAGCCTTTGGATGTTTGAGCCATTCCCTGTGCTCCCCCCACTCAATGCCTGTTCCTCCTAGGAAGTCAGCCGGCTGCACAGTCGCACCTCAGAAGCTGCTCCCCACACAGCACTCAGCTCTGCCTCCCTCACTAGACGTCCTGGCCAGAGAGCATTAGAGCCTCTAATCTGACTCTGCATCCCAGAGGCCCCCGTCTGGCCCAGTCCCTGGTTGTGCCCAGACGCGTTCCAAGAAGGCCTCTCGTCTGCATTAGACCCATCGCCACGTGGAGACTCCCCCGCTGCCCTGGGGCGATTGGCTCTGTGGTGAATCGTCCTCACAGTTGCACCTTGGCCCTTATTTCTCATTGGAATTAGGCTCCTTTCACCTTCCAGGCCCTGGCTCTGCCGAGCCCTTTCTCTGACAGAAGAGCACCGAGGGGAGAATTGAGTGGGTCCTGCACCGAGCTCTTCTCCCACCCCCCGAGCCTCGCACCCCCTGCCCACAGCCCTGCCAATTAACTCCTCCCCCTCCCTCCCAGAGCCCCCCACCCACACCAGGTCAGACCAAAGGTCCACTGAGCCCAGTATCCTGTCTGCCCACAATGGCCGATCCCAGGCGCCCCAGAGGGGATGAACAGGACAGGGAATCATTGCATTGCCATTCCCAGCTTCTGACAAACAGAGGCTAGGGACACCATTCCTACCCATCCTGGCTAACAGCCACTCATGGACTTGTCCTCCATGTATTTATCTGGTTCTTTTCAGAACCTTGTTGAAACCCTGGTCTTCACAACAGCCTCTAGCAAGGAGTTCCACAAGCTGACCATGCACTGCATGAAGAAATACCTCCTCTTGTTTATTTGAAACCTGCTACCTAGTTTTTGAATTGGGTGGCACCTAATTCTTTTGGTAGGAGAAGGAGTAAATAGCACTTTGTTATTTACTTTCTGTACTTTAGGCAGGAGTGTTAAGGCCTCCATCCTACTAGTGTGTTTTTAATCTCTATATTTCTCCGAGTGCTTGGTTGACCAGTTAGCTGACTGGCTAACAGGGATTTGAGCAGGAGAAGAGTTGGCCTGTATTCCAGTAGGAAATTTCTCCAAGCAAGAGGAGGGAAGATGGTTACAACTCATCAGGCTGAACGGCGCATCTGGGGTTGGGGGGGTGGGGAGTGGTGCCTAGGGGTGGGCCCAGGGGCATATGCTGGAGGAGGGGCTGGTGAGGCGCGTCCCAGCGCAGGAGTTTAAAAGGGAGGCAGACACCAACGAAGGGGGCGGCTGAGGATTGGAGCGGGAACCAGTTAGGCGAGGATGGAGAGGCGCGGAGGTGGAGGAAGCAAGGGTTTTGAGGAGTCCCAGGGAGCCCCAGCGTGGTTGGACAGACACCTGGGGGTGGGAGGAGTAGGAGGACACTGTGGACGATTGACAGAGACCCACGGGGGTAGGAAGCAGCCCAGGGAGGGGCTTGCGTACCGTCAGCCGGCGGGCTGGTGCGTTGCGGCTGGAGCCCTAGCATCCGGACAGGGTGCTAGCCATACCTGTCCTTATGGCCCTGGGCTGGGACCCATAAGAGAGGGTGGGACCGGGTCCCCCTACCCCCACCCGCAGTTGGCAGGGAACCACTGGCATTAACTGCTGTGGAGGCAGCACATAAACTGCCACCCGAACAGGAGAAACTGTACATAGACCCTAGAGGGGACGGCTGGCAGGACGCTAGACCTGGACAAGTGGGGAGGGAGGAAGAGGAGCAGGGAGCCCCTCCTCCACACCATCCCAAAAGGATCCATCACATTCTCAGCTCATTTTATAACTCAAAAATCATTGTGCGCCACTCCCTTCAACCCTAAACTCCAAGGGTGCGTCTAGACTGGCAAGATTTTGCACAAAAGCGATTCCACTTTTGTGCAAAAACTTGCCGCCTGTCTACACTGGCCGCGAGAATTTGCGCAAGAGCACTGACATTCTAATGTAAGAAATCAGTGCTTCTTGCGCCAATACTTTGACGCTCCCGCTCAGGGATAAGCCCTCTTGCGCAAGAATACTTGCGCAAGAGGGCCAGTATAGACAGGCACCTTAATTTCTTGCGCAAGAAAGCCCAATGGCTAAAATGGACATCGGAGATTTCTTGCGCAAAAGCGTGTCTATACTGGGCACAGATGGTTATGCGCAAAAGCAAATCCTTTGCGCAAAAGCACTGGCCAATATAGACGCTCTCTTGCGCAAATACTTTGAACGGAAAAACTTTTCCGTTCAAAGTATTTGCACTTAATCATGCCAGTCTAGACGCAGCCCAAAGCTTTATTTGAAGGAAGAAAGAAAGAAAGAAAGAGAGTTAAACTAGTTAAAGGACTCAAATAAACACAATGTTTACAAAGTCTTGGTTTCTGGCTGGTAGGAGTGATAGAATAAACTGCTGCCTTAAGTCAAGTCTCTGGAGCAGATATGGAGGTTGGATGGGTCATTCGGTCCTTTGTTTGGAGCTTCAGTTTGTAGCAAAGATCCTCCAGAAGCAAGGAGGACAAAATGGAGGAGTTTCCAGGGCCTTTTCTATTTTCTGCCTGCTGAGGGAAGGCACCAGGGAGGCTCTCGGGACTCCAGGCAGTTGTACGTGGCTGTGAGGGGAAAGAGTCGAGGCTCCCAACTCTGCCGGTCACCAGGAGAATTGAAAAGATGGTGTCTCAGTGTTTGAAATGTGTTACACCTTCAATTCAATTTTACAATACAGCTTTGACAGGAGGTGAGGGCGGAAGCTGATTGGCTGAGGCTGGGTGAACAATCACTATATAAAGGCCGTAGTGGTGGGATCGGGACCTGGGGGAGGAGCAGAAGCTGCAAGAGGCCCATGCAGAAGAAGCCACGTGGGGAGCAGCTGCAGCCTCCCCACCCCAGAATTCCAAGGTTGCCCCGGCAACGGCTGCTTCAGCTCCCCAGCCAGCCCGGGGCGGCGAGAAGCAGCTACCCCAGTGGCCCAGCAGCTTCTGTCTCTGCCCCCAGGGGGCAGCATCTGCCTCAGCGGCTCCCCCGGGGTCCAGGGCTGCGCTGTCTAGTCAGCTGCTTCTACTGGGGGGGAGGGGGTGAGCAGCACAGCCCTCCCCACTGCAACCCCCTGAGAGGAGCTGCCACTGGAGCAGCTTCACCTTCTCTGCTGTGGGCAGCCCCATTAAGTCCCTGCAACCTCCCAGCTCCCTGCCCTGAGCCCCCCATCTCCTGCTCTGATGGCTGCATCCCTCCCCCCATCGCTGAGACCCAAAGATCTCCCAGACCTCTTCCTTGAAACCTTCATGCCTTACACCCTGCCCTGATCTCCCAGCACCTGCCCTGACTCCTCACTCCACTCCCTGCCCTGAATCTCGCACCTCTCACAACCTGCCCTGAGCTCCAAACACACTCAGCTCTCTGCACTGAGCCCCCCCCCCCACCTCCAACCCCCTGCCCTGACTCCTGCGTCCCCCTACGAAAAGAATTAAGGACTCTGGGAACTCCGGGTACAGCTGCAGTATTGTTATAGACAGGGCTGGGCCTACCATGAGGCAAACTAAATAAATAATTATATCTGTTTGCAAAGAATTCCTGCTTTTCGGGCTCGTCTTGTTCGGAGTCTTACATGTCTGGCGCAAGGGAATGGAGGGTTGGAGTCTGGGGGAGCTGCACAGTGCCCCACTCACTTTGGTACCGCGTTGCCGCTGACGCACGTCTCCAGCAAGTACCAGATCCCCCCGACGAACTGACAGAGCAGCTGGGTCTTGCTTAGTGGAGATTGGCCAGAAAGGGCTCAGGCCCTGCAATGGGATTCACTGCCCAGGGCAGCGCCACCTGCTGGTTGCCTCAGGGATTGGGCGCCCCCATTCGCGGGGAAGGGCAGGTATCTCACACTATTGCACGACCCAGGACCCCGACCATTCTGTGTCCCAACATCATGCTGCCTCTTCCCAACTCCCTCCACCATGAATAAGGGCAAAGCAGCAGATGCCAGACCCACAGCTGCCCTTCGATAGCTCAGCTGGCAGAGCGGAGGGCTGTAGCAGGGCCTCAGCACGTTATCCTTAGGTGGCTGGTTCAGCTCGAAGGAAGTGTCTTTTTCCCTCCTCCGGCTGAGGCAGACCAAGAGATGAAAGGCAGGGCAAGCCAGGCCCTAGGGGAAGGAGGGGGGCAGGCGAGGTGCTTCCAGGGATCAGCTGAAGGGGAGGAAATGTGTGTGCCCCTGGGGAATGCCCTCTAGGCAAAAGAGAGTCTGTCTAGATGGCTGGGTGGGAAGGCCTCGTTCAAGTTAATGAACTATTGGGAAAAGCCCCGTCATGGCTGCTGTGACCAGATCACCTGGGACTGGACCCCACCTGGGAATACCAGTGTTTGCCCATTGACAGGCCTGGGAGCTAAGATCGGAGACAAAAGTTTCTCGCCCTCTACACAAGCTCTTTGAGGCAGGGGTGTGACACCATCGTGGTTCTTCATTGACTCCCAGCCCAGAAGAGCCTCTTGGAATCAGCTGAGGAACAAGGCCTGGGCTGGGGGAAGAGCTGGCGCCAGGCTAGAAGCATGTGACAGGAAGACCTGGGGGTCTACACTGCAAGCGAGGGCAGCTCGTCCCTTCAGAGCCTGGGGCCAGGAACATCAGCTCAGGCAGAGACCTGCTGACTTGTTCTGCTTTCTGGTGCATGTTCAAAAGGGACAGAGACTCCCCAATGTCTTTGGAAACAAGGTGAGACAGTTCGGGGCTTCCCCTGGTCCGTAACGGTTTCACCCTCTGTCTGCCTTGTATAGGGGGTGTCCCGTGGCTGTGCAGCTTTGAGCTGGAGCTCTGACCCCACCAGCCACCCAGCA
This sequence comes from Pelochelys cantorii, assembly GCA_032595735.1. NCBI lineage: Eukaryota > Metazoa > Chordata > Testudines > Trionychidae > Pelochelys > Pelochelys cantorii. The sequence continues at coordinate 13,551,801 of CM064345.1, forward strand.
TCCAGGAGCCTCACCCTGGGTGTGCCCAGCCTGGTCACTCCTGCAGGCTGCCCTGAGCACCCGTCCAGCCCTGGATTTACCCCAAATCGTCCACATGCTGAAGGAGGGAGGTGCTGAAGAGGGAGGATTGACTACAGGAAGGGGGCTTCTCTCGACGTATGTAGGGAAAGGGCGGTTCAGCTCTGTCAGTGACCTGCCCCAGGGTCTGGCTGAGAGGGGCTGCAGACATGGCTGCGAGGTGGAGAATCGGGACTTGTCTTCCGAGCGGCTGTGAGGAACGTGCATTTGGGAGAGAGGATTTACATGCCATAGGTCACTGGCTCCGCAGTCACGGGGGCCTAATGGACAAGGTGTTGCCTTCTGGAGTCAAAACTTGTGGGTTTAAGTCCAATCTGGGGTGAAAACCTCCTTTTTTCCCCCTGCCTGGTGCACAGTAAGGTGAGGACTGAAGTGAGGTGGGAGCTGCAAAGTGCTCCAGTCACTTTGTAGTCAGGCTGCCTGCTGTCTCTAGCACCTGCCAGCTTCCCCATTGGGCTGAGAGAGCTGCTGAGCCTTGTTCAGGGGAGATGGGCTAGACAGGGCTCCAGCCCTGCAATGGGGTTCGCTCCCGAGGGCAGCGCCACCTGCAGGTTGCTTCAGGTTTGCTCAGCTGATGCACCCTCTTCTGCTGTCCCTACCCTGTCAGGAGACGGGCCTCAGCCAACCAAATGCAGCAGAGTTTTCTTTATGACTTGGCCGTGCCACGATCTGGGCACCCCCCTTTCGAGGGGAGGGGCAGGTATCTCAATTCCCAGAACCCAGCATTCTGTGTCCCAACACAGGGCTATCAGATACTGCTGCCTCTTCCTAACTCCCGCCACCGTTCTTAAGGGCAAAGCGGTGGAGAGAGGGCCAACCCTTGACCTTCGATAGCTCAGCTGGCAGTGTGGAGGACTGTAGCGGGGGCTCGGCAAGTTATCTTAGGTAGCTGGTTTAATTCTGGCAGGGCAGGGAAGGAAGGCAGGGCATGCTGGGCCCTCGGGGGAGTAGCAAGGCAGGCAAGGCACGTCCAAGCAGCTGCTGAAGTTCTCAGAAGACATGGGGCACAGCTGTGATGCTGTAAAGAGCCCAGCTCTAGAAGGTCAGGGGACACAGAGCCCAGCCAAGCCAATAGCTAGACAATAGCTACGAAATACACCGTCTGCGTGGGCGATCGAAGCCCACGCAGACGGTCACCTCTGCTCGGTCTCACCAATAAAGACGCAGAGACACCTCTAGCTGACTCGTATCCTTGGGTCTGGCTAGCTGAGGAGAGAGACCCCCATGTTTTTACATTCCCATGTTTAAGTCCATGTGAGACAGAACATGTTTGTGCTGAAAAACCTCAATTTCCACCAAAATCACAAATTTCTATTGAACGCGCCAAGAACGACCCAGGGACGACAGCAGAGATCGATTTATTGATTTATTTGTGCAGGCGAGCAGATGACTCATTTACAGGGACAGGTTTTACACTCAGTCTGAGTACAAAATGTCTTTGTTAACAAACACACTCAAGGGAAAAGCTCTGTGTGCCACATGCTGTGTATGTACTAGGGATGGGAACATGCATGTATTTAAGTTACACAGTTACATGCAGGCGGCAGGCAGCTCATGGTTTCCGCTCCCTACTGCTGCCTCTGGACTGGAGGCAGCAGTGCAGGGTGCGGGGGCAGGCAGCTCCACTATAGCTGGTAGATGTGGGGCATTGCTTTAAAAACCAGCACCCCGGGTGTACTAGCTTCTACCTGCCCCCTGCTCTGACCTGCTGCCTGTGAAAGAGGCACCCTTGCATGGGGGAAAATGGTCCTGCAGGAGCTGGTGCGTGCGGGGAACTGGCTTGAAAGCTGGCTCTCTGAACGCACCGGCTCCCACCTGCCCCCCATGTGCCTCTAATGCAGAGGCAGTGCTGGGGGGCCTGCCTGTGACCGTGAACGTGAACCGATGAGCCGAGGCTTATGAGGTAACCGCCTCTACGTCGGCACTTTCACATCCCTAGTGCACGCACACTCTGCCCATTGTAACAGACTGGACTGGAAACGTCTCCTGTGAAGCCCAAGTGCTGCCTGTGAATCCCCGCGCAGGGCTCAGGGCTGCAGAGAAGAGATTTCCCTTCCCAGCCCCAAGGCTGCCGACGTGGGGCAGAGGCTCTCGGGAGGTGAGAAGTGAACCAGGATGTGGGGGGCTGCTCACTGGTTCTGGATAGCCAGTGGAGCCTGGAGGAGCCCCCCGCCGCCGTGGGCAGGGGTCTGCTCAGCCCCACGGGGCCCGACACAGGCAGGTGCTGCTCCGGCGGGGCTGGAGTAACCCCTGCCTGCGAGGGAGGGGGAAGATGCTCCAGGCCGGCCTCAGTGGGTGGCGGAGCCGGTCCGGCCCGGCCGGGCTGCAGCACCCACTGGCTGCCCCATTCATGGGTTAACCCAGCCTTTCTCAAACTTACACAGGGGTTGGGCGCAACTTAGAGGGGGGCTGCAGTATCACAAAGTTTGAGAACAGCTGGATTAACCGGTGAAATGGGATATTCATCCCTAAAAGGCACCTCTCCCCGGCAGCCCCAAAGTGGAGCTGCCTGGCTGGGGCAATAGCGCCTCTCCCTGCTGGCCCAGTGCAGAGCTGGCACAGCCAGGGAGAGACACCGCTGCTGCCCCGCTCCCCCAGCCTAGAACTGCCCCCGCTGGGGGGAATAGGTACCCACCAGCCACTCTCAGGGCAGGTGCTGCCACCATGGAGAGGTGACTATCTCCTGCCCTGAGCTTCTGCAGTGAGCCAGGGCTGGGGGGAGTCCTCTCTGCTCCTCAGCCTACACCCCACACGCTCCATCTCCAACCGCGCCCCTGAGCCTGCCCCCCAGCCAGAACATGTACCGCAGCCCACTGCCCATGCCCTATGCCCCCTGCCGCACCTAACAAGTCGTTCCGCACCTGGACGGAACAACTGAGAGGGAACGTGGCCCCGTAGAGCCTCCCCGAGACTGGGTTTCACCAATGGACCGATGGGCCAGCAACACGAACTCAGGAGCGTGCCGTGACTGCGGGTCTGTCCCCAGCGACTAGACAAACTCTCAGCTGTTACCCAGTTAGGCTGGCGAGTTGTCAGTCCGATGGGGGGCAGATGTCTCCGGCAGAGTGTCCCATCTGGAAATGGGTCATAGGACCTCTCTGAGGACTCCTCTGCCCGCCCTCCACCAGTCATGGTGGCCCCTGCCCTTAGGACCATCGAGGGAGGGGACTGCACCAAATGGGGGAAGTGCCATGTTGCAGGGTCCTGCCCGCAAGAGGGTCCTGTGACCCCTCCCAGGAGTCTCCCCACCATCCCCTCCAAACCAGTGAGGGTCACCCCCGTCAGGCCAGCTCAGAAGGGAATTTTGCTGTAAGCCCACTGAAAGAAGTATAGCGGGGGGACCTTTGGGAAAGCTGAGTTCTGCCTGGCCCAGGCTCACCACCACATAAGCAGGGAACAAAACATATCCGGTCCGGGCTATGTCTGTCTGTGCCCCTGTGTCTCGGTGGGATGACAGAAATTAAAAGCCCAGAATTGACAAGGAGGAAGAGCTGCTGGTTAGGCTGGATAGACTAGAACCATTAAGGCAATTGGATGAGACTGTCGGGGTGGGCAGCGCATGTTTGTGATTACATCGTAACTTATTGAATTTATTGTTCAATGAAACGAGTGAAAATTCACCCTGGTCCCAGAGAACCGAGTCGAAAGTGGAAAAAGAGCTTTGAAGGAAGCACTGGAAAAGCTCACGTGGCTTTGCTCTGCTTACCGATGAACAGGGCTGCAGAATGTCGGATGGACGGCTGGGAGCTTTCCAGATAGTCTAAGGCCTGGAACAGGAGCCTGGGGATGTTCCTCTTGTTATTCTGCATCTAGGAACAGAGCAGGGAGAAATGCTCAGTACTGACAACGTGATCTGCCCACAGCGGGCAGGCCAGGGCTGCTGAAGCACAGAGGGAGGGCAGGGCAAGAGCCAGTAGGAGCCCAGACGATGGAGCTGCCCCTCTCGGAAGGGCCGGATGCAGAGGGTGCCCAGCAGTCCCAGTGTCCTAACCCTATAGGGCCTGCAGGGCAGCAGGGGAGTGGAGGGCAGGAGCAGGGTGCACAGCTGCTCTGCCCACTCCACAAGCAAAAGGGGCAGGACCCCACAGGAGCCCTTCTAGGAGGGGCTGCCTCTGATGTCCCTGCGTGACGAGAGGAGTGGAGAACAACCCTGGGTGCTCGGGGTGTGGGGCTAGAAAGGTCTCCCTGAGCTCCCCAGTCACTGCTCTGCGGACCCAGAGAATACACCTACCAGGCACTTCCTGACGCATGGCAAGAGCTCCGAGGAGCCATCCCAGGCCAGGCTGCAGAAGAGACTCTTCAGATGGGCCCAGCCGAGAAACACGCCGCAGCGGAAGAGGGTCACTTTGCAGCTCTGCAGCACAAGGGGAGAGTGAGAGGGGCCTCGCTGAGAGAGGGAGCGTCTGGGGCACGTCCCCTCCTCCCTGCTCCTTGGGCTCCTGCTCTCCCTGCCAGGGGAGGTTCCTGCCCCTTGTTCTCAGTGCTCAGGGGAGGGGCTGAGAACTGGCTGGCGAGAGCCGGACGGGATCTCCACAGCTCAGCCCTTCTGCGCAGAGACGGCACGGCAGCGCCAGGCCACTCTGGGATCCCAAAGGGTCTGAGCCAAGGGGCCCTCCCCTCTGGCCCCCTGCACGTCCCCAGTGGCCCTGGCTGGGCAGGGGTCTGGAGACGGGTGGGGGCCCAGGGGACTCTGGCGCTTTGCTCTCAGGAAATACCGAGCGCGGCACTTACCAGGATCACTCTCTGCTCCTCGTCTGCCAGGTGGAGCAGCAGCGGGAGCAGGCAGCTGGTGAGTTCCTGCTGCACGGCCGCTTTGTCTGGGTCCTTCACCCCGCTCAGCACGGTGCCCAGCAGTGAAATGGCGGCTGAGCGGACACTGCCCCTCTCCTGGCAAGGACACGCAGGGGAGGGGAAGCCGGTGAGAGCCAGGCCGTGTCCCTGGCCACAGAGGCTGCTCTGGGCTCCCCTCCCGGGGCCCTGGGGTCTGGCGCTCACGCCTGCCCCCTTGGGGAGCAGCAGCAGGCGGGGGAGGATCTGGGGACAGGAGGTTCGGACGGGGAGGCTGCAGCAGGGCTGGGAGCTTGGCGCTCAGGTTGGCCCAGAAGGGCTCTGCTAGGGAGGGGGCTGAGTAGGAGACTCCCCACCCACGGCAGGGGCCCCCTTGGGTGCTGCGTGGCCGGCCTGAGGGGGGAAGGGGCTGGACAGGGACATACCAGGGCAGCAGGGAGAGGAGGGGAGGAGGAATGTGCTTCTCCGGGATTCCCAGCCTTACGTTGTGAATGAGCGGGCGCAGGCTGACTGCCATGTCCTGGGAGATGGAACCAAGCCCCTCCCCGGCGAGCAGGTAGATGGCGTCTGCCGCCTCCTTCATGGCCTCCAGGACAGTCCTTGCATCCTTGGCACAGAACATGGCGATGGTCCCTGGCAGCTGGGCCCGTAACAACTGCCCCTGCAGGAATGCAGAAGGCAGCTCACCACTGTCCAGGGACGCAGCCTGGGGCAGGGGCTGGACCGTCGCCCCACATCGGCCAGACCCCAGGGATGGCCCAGCCCCCGTCAGGGGAGAAAGTCCTTCTCCTGCCGCTCCGCCAGGTGCTTTGCACCCCTGGCCCTTGAGCAGAGCCTGCCCTGTCACCTGCTGAGAGCCGCTCCAGGCCCCGCCCACCGAGTTCTGACCCCCCCGACTCCTCTGCCCTTCCCAAGTTTGTTGCCCCCACTGCCCTGAGCGACGACCTGAGTCTCCTTCCCCTCCCCACCGCCTCCACTGACCATGCTCTGCCAACGCGCGGGAGCAGGGACACAACCCCTTGACAATTGTGCTCTTCTCATCTGTGCTCCTGCCCTTTCTCCTGTGACAGACACCGGCTGAGCCCACCACGAGCCCAGCTGGCCAGAGGACCAAGCAGCTGTGACACCAGAAGGATGCGGAAGAGGCAGAGCTGCACGTGACGGGGAACCAGCGGCGCACGGGGCCAGGAGCCGTTCCACCCCCAGGCCAGAGGAAGCCAAGCCCCTCCCCAGCCCTGCGGCGCGTCCCACAAAAACAGAGGATGCTGCTCCTGAATCTGAGCCCTGCAGCTGTCACGGACTTTTTCCTCGTCCCCAATGTTTGTCTGTCCCGTCACCCCAGGACACAGTCACCATCAGACCCACCCATCTCCGGGCCCTTCTCACCGGCCTCTGCCCATCTGGGTGGGTTCTTCTTCTCGCCCGTCGGCCTTCCCACAAACACCAGTGTGGGACCACGCTCTTGGGGGGGACCGGGACTGCGCGCGCTCTGGGGTCCGCGGTGGGGGGAGGGACAGGGGCTGCGCGCGCTCTGGGGTTTGCGGTGGGGGGAGGGACAGGGGCTGCGCGTGCTCTGGGGTCCGCGGTGGGGAGAGGGACTGGGACTGCCCAGCGCTCTGGGACTGGGGTGGGAAGCTGAGGCTGGCCGGCGGCTCTGGGGCTTGTGGGGATGCCAGGGAGCCAGGCAGCCTGGGGGCTGGGGTGGGAGGGTAGAAATCTGGGGCTGGGCAGCCACCAGTGTGGGGCGGAGAGGGCAGGGCAGGGCCAGCAGCCTGGTGGGCATGGGGGGGGCGGAGCCTTGGGAAGAAGGGGCGGGGCCGGGGTTTGCCTTCCCATGTGAGCTGTTCGCCCACTACCCATGGCTCCCACTGCTCTACCAGTCGGGGTAGAGGCCCTGGAGAGAGGGGACTTGCCCAAGCACCAGAAGTGCTGTGGTCGGGTGCCCTGACCACAAGAGACTCCTGTGACCCCTGCAAGAAAAGCCCACAGAGCCCTCTGCCCACAGGCACGAGTTTCACTCCCCCCTCGGGCCATCTCAGAATAGACATGGGCACCAATCAGAGCAGGCCGTGCCCGGAGACCTAGGCCAGAAGCCCTCGATCTCTGGAGCCGAACTACTGTCCAGTTGGCAGCATCGTCCCGGCGATCCCACGGCGACGCCGCGAGGAAGAGGTGGTCTCGCTCCAAGAAGGTGTTTTGCAGCAACACTGGCCGAGGCCTTCGGGCTGCGCCAGCTCGGATTGGTGCCCGTGTCCCTTCTGAGATGAGCGAGGGGGTGAAACCCGCGGCAGTTGGCAGAGGGCCGTGTGGGGACTTCTTGGAGGGGTCCTGGGACCCTCTTGTGGGTTTTCTCCCCATGGATCTGCCTCGGGAATGGATTTCACCAATTGGAGACAGTTGCAGGGCCAAGACGCATGTGGAATTGGGTAACGGGACCCCTCTGAGGACTCCTCTGCCCGCCCTCCACCTGTCATGGTGGCCCCTGCCCTCTGGACCAACGAGGGCAGGGGGGCCGCACCAAATAGGGGAAGTGCCGTGGTGTGAGGATCTTCCCTCAAGAGGACCTTGTGACCCCCTCCAAGGAGTCTCCCCTCCGTCCTCTCCCAACCAGGGAGAGTCACCCCCCCCCCACCCGAGGCCAGCTGAGAAGGGAAACATGCACCAGTCAGAGCAGCTAGTGCCCAAAGGCCTAGGCCAGAAGCCCCCATCTCTGGAGCTGAGTGGCCGGCCGGCACCATCGCCCTGCATGTCCCAGAGCACCACTGCGGGAAAGAGCCCGTCTCGTTCCTAGGACGTGTTTCCAGAACTCAGCGCCTGGCCCTTCGGGCTGCACCTGCTCTGACTGGTGCACGTTTCCCTTCTGAGCTGGCCTGAGGGGGTGACCCTCACTCGTTTGGAGGGGACTTTGGGCAGACTCCTGGGAGGGGTCACAGGACCCTCTTGCGGGCAGGACCCCGCAACACGGCACTTCCCCCATTTGGTGCAGTCCCCTGCCTCGATGGTCCTAAGGGCAGGGGCCACCATGACTGGTGGAGGGCGGGCAGAGGAGTCCTCAGAGAGGTCCTATGACCCATTTCCAGATGGGACACTCTGCCGGTGACATCTGCCCCCCATCGGACTGACAACTCGCCAGCCTAACTGGGTAACAGCTGAGAGTTTGTCTAGTCGCTGGGGACAGACCCGCAGTCACGGCACGCTCCTGAGTTCGTGTTGCTGGCCCATCGGTCCATTGGTGAAACCCAGTCTCGGGGAGGCTCTACGGGGCCACGTTCCCTCTCAGTTGTTCCGTCCAGGTGCGGAACGACTTGTTAGGTGCGGCAGGGGGCATAGGGCATGGGCAGTGGGCTGCGGTACATGTTCTGGCTGGGGGGCAGGCTCAGGGGCGCGGTTGGAGATGGAGCGTGTGGGGTGTAGGCTGAGGAGCAGAGAGGACTCCCCCCAGCCCTGGCTCACTGCAGAAGCTCAGGGCAGGAGATAGTCACCTCTCCATGGTGGCAGCACCTGCCCTGAGAGTGGCTGGTGGGTACCTATTCCCCCCAGCGGGGGCAGTTCTAGGCTGGGGGAGCGGGGCAGCAGCGGTGTCTCTCCCTGGCTGTGCCAGCTCTGCACTGGGCCAGCAGGGAGAGGCGCTATTGCCCCAGCCAGGCAGCTCCACTTTGGGGCTGCCGGGGAGAGGTGCCTTTTAGGGATGAATATCCCATTTCACCGGTTAATCCAGCTGTTCTCAAACTTTGTGATACTGCAGCCCCCCTCTAAGTTGCACCCAACCCCTGTGTAAGTTTGAGAAAGGCTGGGTTAACCCATGAATGGGGCAGCCAGTGGGTGCTGCAGCCCGGCCGGGCCGCACCGGCTCCGCCACCCACTGAGGCCGGGCTGGAGCATCTTCCCCCTCCCTCGCAGGCAGGGGTTACTCCAGCCCCGCCGGAGCAGCACCTGCCTGTGTCGGGCCCCGTGGGGCTGAGCAGACCCCTGCCCACGGCGGCGGGGGGCTCCTCCAGGCTCCACTGGCTACCCAGAACCAGTGAGCAGCCCCCGCACATCCCGGTTCACTTCTCACCTCCCGAGAGCCTCTGCCCCACGTCGGCAGCCTTGGGGCTGGGAAGGGAAATCTCTGCTCTGCAGCCCTGAGCCCTGCGCGGGGATTCACAGGCAGCACTTGGGCTTCACAGGAGACGTTTCCAGTCCAGTCTGTTACAATGGGCAGAGTGTGCGTGCACTAGGGATGTGAAAGTGCCGACGTAGAGGCGGTTACCTCATAAGCCTCGGCTCATCGGTTCACGTTCACGGTCACAGGCAGCCCCCCCAGCACTGCCTCTGCATTAGAGGCACATGGGGGGCAGGTGGGAGCCGGTGCGTGCAGAGAGCCAGCTTTCAAGCCAGTTCCCCGCACGCACCAGCTCCTGCAGGACCATTTTCCCTCATGCAAGGGTGCCTCTTTCACAGGCAGCAGCTCAGAGCAGGGGGCAGGTAGAAGCTAGTAGACCCGGGGTGCTGGTTTTTAAAGCAATGCCCCCCATCTACCAGCTGTAGTGGAGCCGCCTGCCCCCACACCCTGCGCTGCTGCCTCCAGTCCAGAGGCAGCAGTAGGGAGCGGAACCCATGAGCTGCCTGCCCCCTGCATGTTCCCATCCCTAGTACATACACAGCGTGTGGCACACAGAGCTTTTCCCTTGAGTGTGTTTGTTAACAAAGCCATTTTGTACTCAGACTGAGTGTAAAACCTGTCCCTGTAAACGAGTCATCTGCTCGCCTGCACAAATAAATCAATAAATCGATCTCTGCTGTCGTCCCTGGGTCGTTCTTGGCGCGTTCAATAGAAATTTGTGATTTTGGTGGAAATTGAGGTTTTTCGGCACAAACATGTTCTGTCTCACATGGACTTAAACATGGTAATGTAGAAACATGGGGGTCTCTCTCCTCAGCTAGCCAGACCCAAGGATACGAGTTAGCTAGAGGTGTCTCTGCGTCTTTATTGGTGAGACCGAGCAGAGGTGACCGTGTGAGGGTTTCGATCGCCCACATAGACGGTGTATTTCGTAGCTATTGTCTAGCTATTGGCTTGGCTGGGCTCTGTGTCCCCTGACCTTCTAGAGCTGGGCTCTTTACAGCATCACAGCTGTGCCCCATGTCTTCTGAGAACTTCAGCAGCTGCTTGGACGTGCCTTGCCTGCCTTGCTACTCCCCCGAGGGCCCAGCATGCCCTGCCTTCCTTCCCTGCCCTGCCAGAATTAAACCAGCTACCTAAGATAACTTGCCGAGCCCCCGCTACAGTCCTCCACTCTGCCAGCTGAGCTATCGAAGGTCAAGTGTTGGCCCTCTCTCCACCGCTTTGCCCTTAAGAACGGTGGCGGGAGTTAGGAAGAGACAGCAGTATCTGATAGCCCTGTGTTGGGACACAGAATGCTGGGTTCTGGGAATTGAGATACCTGCCCCTCCCCTCGAAAGGGGGGTGCCCAGATCGTGGCACGGCCAAGTCATAAAGAAAACTCTGCTGCATTTGGTTGGCTGAGGCCCGTCTCCTGACAGGGTAGGGACAGCAGAAGAGGGTGCATCAGCTGAGCAAACCTGAAGCAACCTGCAGGTGGCGCTGCCCTAGGGAGCGAACCCCATTGCAGGGCCGGAGCCCTGTCTAGCCCATCTCCCCTGAACAAGGCTCAGCAGCTCTCTCAGCCCAATGGGGAAGCTGCAGGTGCTAGAGACAGCAGGCAGCCTGACTACAAAGTGACTGGAGCACTTTGCAGCTCCCACCTCACTTCAGTCCTCACCTTACTGTGCACCAGGCAGGGGGAAAAAAGCAGGTTTTCACCCCAGATTGGACTTAAACCCACAAGTTTTGACTCCAGAAGGCAACACCTTGTCCATTAGGCCCCCGTGACTGCGGAGCCAGTGACCCATGGCATGTAAATCCTCTCTCCCAAATGCACGTTCCTCACAGCCGCTCGGAAGACAAGTCCCGTTTCTCCACCTCGCAGCCATGTCTGCAGCCCCTCTCGGCCAGACCCTGGGGCAGGTCACTGACAGAGCTGAACCGCCCTTTCCCCACATACGTCGAGAGAAGCCCCCTTCCTGTCGTCAATCCTCCCTCTTCAGCACCTCCCTCCTTCAGCATGTGGACGATTTGGGGTAAATCCAGGGCTGGACGGGTGCTAAGGGCAGCCTGCAGGAGTGACCAGGCTGGGCACACCCAGGGTGAGGGTTATGGATGCTGGGTGGCTGGTGGGGTCAGAGCTCCAGCTCAAAGCTGCACAGCCACGGGACACCCCCTATACAAGGCAGACAGAGGGTGAAACCGTTACGGGCCAGGGGAAGCCCTGAAGTGTCTCACCTTGTTTCCAGAGACATTGGGGAGTCTCTGTCCCTTTTGAACATGCACCAGAAAGCAGAAGAAGTCAGCAGGTCTCTGCCTGAGCTGATGTTCCTGGCCCCAGGCTCTGAAGGGACGAGCTGCCCTCGCTTGCAGTGTAGACCCCCAGGTCTTCCTGTCACATGCTTCTAGCCTGGCGCCAGCTCTTCCCCCAGCCCAGGCCTTGTTCCTCAGCTGATTCCAAGAGGCTCTTCTGGGCGGGGAGTCAATGAAGAACCACGATGGTGTCACACCCCTGCCTCAAAGAGCTTGTGTAGAGGGCGAGAAACTTTTGTCTCCGATCTTAGCTCCCAGGCCTGTCAATGGGCAAACACTGGTATTCCCAGGTGGGGTCCAGTCCCAGGTGATCTGGTCACAGCAGCCATGACGGGGCTTTTCCCAATAGTTCATTAACTTGAACGAGGCCTTCCCACCCAGCCATCTAGACAGACTCTCTTTTGCCTAGAGGGCATTCCCCAGGGGCTGCAGCACCCACTGGCTGCCCCATTCATGGGTTAACCCAGCCTTTCTCAAACTTACACAGGGCTTGGGCGCAACTTAGAGGGGGGCTGCAGTATCACAAAGTTTGAGAACAGCTGGATTAACCGGTGAAATGGGATATTCATCCCTAAAAGGCACCTCTCCCCGGCAGCCCCAAAGTGGAGCTGCCTGGCTGGGGCAATAGCGCCTCTCCCTGCTGGCCCAGTGCAGAGCTGGCACAGCCAGGGAGAGACACCGCTGCTGCCCCGCTCCCCCAGCCTAGAACTGCCCCCGCTGGGGGGGATAGGTACCCGCCAGCCACTCTCAGGGCAGGTGCTGCCACCATGGAGAGGTGACTATCTCCTGCCCTGAGCTTCTGCAGTGAGCCAGGGCTGGGGGAAGTCCTCTCTGCTCCTCAGCCTACACCCCATACGCTCCATCTCCAGCCGCGCCCCTGAGCCTGCCCCCCAGCCAGAACATGTACCGCAGCCCACTGCCCATGCCCTATGCCCCCTGCCGCACCTAACAAGTCGTTCCGCACCTGGACGTAACAACTGAGAGGGAACGTGGCCCCGTAGAGCCGCCCCGAGACTGGGTTTCACCAATGGACCGATGGGCCAGCAACACCAACTCAGGAGCGTGCCGTGACTGCGGGTCTGTCCCCAGCGACTAGACAAACTCTCAGCTGTTACCCAGTTAGGCTGGCGAGTTGTCAGTCCGATGGGGGGCAGATGTCACCGGCAGAGTGTCCCATCTGGAAATGGGTCATAGGACCTCTCTGAGGACTCCTCTGCCCGCCCTCCACCAGTCATGGTGGCCCCTGCCCTTAGGACCATAGAGGGAGGGGACTGCACCAAATGGGGGAAGTGCCGTGTTGCGGGGTCCTGCCCACAAGAGGGTCCTGTGACCCCTCCCAGGAGTCTGCCCAAAGTCCCCTCCAAACCAGTGAGGGTCACCCCCTCAACCAGCTCAGAAGGGAAACGTGCACCAGTCAGAGCAGGTGCAGCCCGAAGGGCCAGGCGCTGAGTTCTGGAAACACGTCCTAGGAACGAGACGGGCTCTTTCCCGCAGTGGTGTGCTGGGACATGCAGGGCGATGGTGCCGGCCGGCCACTCAGCTCCAGAGATGGGGGCTTCTGGCCTAGGCCTTCGGGCACTAGCTGCTCTGACTGGTGCATGTTTCCCTTCTCAGCTGGCCTCGGGTGGGGGGGGGTGACTCTCCCTGGTTGGGAGAGGACGGAGGGGAGACTCCTTGGAGGGGTCACAGGACCCTCTTGAGGGAAGATCCTCACACCACGGCACTTCCCCTATTTGGTGCGGCCCCCCTGCCCTCGTTGGTCCAGAGGGCAGGGGCCACCATGACAGGTGGAGGGCGGGCAGAGGAGTCCTCAGAGGGGTCCCGTTACCCAATTCCACATGCGTCTTGGCCCTGCAACTGTCTCCAATTGGTGAAATCCATTCCCGAGGCAGATCCATGGGGAGAAAACCCACAAGAGGGTCCCAGGACCCCTCCAAGAAGTCCCCACACGGCCCTCTGCCAACTGCCGCGGGTTTCACCCCCTCGCTCATCTCAGAAGGGACACGGGCACCAATCCGAGCTGGCGCAGCCCGAAGGCCTCGGCCAGTGTTGCTGCAAAACACCTTCTTGGAGCGAGACCACCTCTTCCTCGCGGCGTCGCCGTGGGAACGCCGGGACGATGCTGCCAACTGGACAGTAGTTCGGCTCCAGAGATCGAGGGCTTCTGGCCTAGGTCTCCGGGCACGGCCTGCTCTAATTGGTGCCCATGTCGATTCTGAGATGGCCCGAGGGGGGAGTGAAACTCGCGCCTGTGGGCAGAGGGCTCTGTGGGCTTTTCTTGCAGGGGTCACAGGAGTCTCTTGTGGTCAGGACACCCGACCACAGCACTTCTGGTGCTTGGGCAAGTCCCCTTTCTCCAGGGCCTCTACCCCGACTGGTAGAGCAGTGGGAGCCATGGGTAGTGGGCGAACAGCTCACATGGGAAGGCAAACCCCGGCCCCGCCCCTTCTTCCCAAGGCTCCGCCCCCCCCCCCATGCCCACCAGGCTGCTGGCCCTGCCCTGCCCTCTCCGCCCCACACTGGTGGCTGCCCAGCCCCAGATTTCTACCCTCCCACCCCAGCCCCCAGGCTGCCTGGCTTCCTGGCATCCCCACAAGCCCCAGAGCCGCCAGCCAGCCTCAGCTTCCCACCCCAGTCCCAGAGCGCTGGGCAGCCCCTGTCCCTCCCTCCACCGCGAACCCCAGAGCGCGCGCAGCCCCTGTCCCTCCCCCCACCGCAAACCCCAGAGCACGCGCAGCCCCTGTCCCTCCCCCCACCGCGGACTCCAGATCGCGCGCAGTCCCGGTCCCCCCCAAGAGCGTGGTCCCACACTGGTGTTTGTGGGAAGGCCGACGGGCGAGAAGAAGAACCCACCCAGATGGGCAGAGGCCGGTGAGAAGGGCCCGGAGATGGGTGGGTCTGATGGTGACTGTGTCCTGGGGTGACGGGACAGACAAACATTGGGGACGAGGAAAAAGTCCGTGACAGCTGCAGGGCTCAGATTCAGGAGCAGCATCCTCTGTTTTTGTGGGACGCGCCGCAGGGCTGGGGAGGGGCTTGGCTTCCTCTGGCCTGGGGGTGGAACGGCTCCTGGCCCCGTGCGCCGCTGGTTCCCCGTCACGTGCAGCTCTGCCTCTTCCGCATCCTTCTGGTGTCACAGCTGCTTGGTCCTCTGGCCAGCTGGGCTCGTGGTGGGCTCAGCCGGTGTCTGTCACAGGAGAAAGGGCAGGAGCACAGATGAGAAGAGCACAATTGTCAAGGGGGAGACTCTGGAGCAGGGCAGGTTCCCCCCCACTCCACCCCACCCCTTCGCTCCCCTCTTGGCTAATGCTGTGGAGTGCGCTTGGCCCCGTGCAGGGAAAGGCCCCAGGCTCTATTACGGCCTTGACGAGCCGGCCACAGCAGGGCCTGGTTTCCTCAGATGTGAGGGTGAATCTGTCGCCCGGCTCCGAGGGGCCGACTCCTCCCTGAACTGAAGCCTGAGGAAGCCCCACGCTGGGCTGAGTTGTCCTGAGTCAGGTTCCAGCCAATGCAGGAGGCAGGAGCTGGGCTGGTGATTCTCAGAACAGGCATCGGCACATCCGAGGAGAACCAGCAACTCAGTCTGCTCAGTGTTGCTTCATGGCTTGGCCCTCTCCTCTGCCTGAGAGCGGTGCCAGGCCGCTCAGGCCTGAGCCACCTCCAGCCCTGCTCCTGCTCCTGCTCCAAACTCGTCCCTAGTCCTAGAGCAGCCCGGCTCTCAGTCCAGCTTAGCTCCCAGCCCTGTTACTAGACGGTTCCAGGCCCACACTTGACTCCTGACTCTGGCTCCTGCTCTTAGCTCCTCTAGGCTCGACCGCCACCACTCCAACTACTAGGCCCCACTGCCTCTGTTCCAACAACTAAGCCCCCCCACCCCCATCTCAAAGAGACAGGAATAATTCACATTTCTGCTTTCCATGTGTCTGACCCTGCATTGGTCAGCACTGGCTTCCCTCTCCCATTGTGCTGCCCAGGGCCCTGGCTTTGCGAGAGCCTCGGAACTTCTTCCCAGGTGTCTCTGGGCTGGATTCTGCTACGGAAGCTGGTATCCCTTGCGAATACCCACCCCACGGCCCAGCCCCTGCTCCAAAGTGCTGCTCCCGTCTGTTGTACGTACCGTGGCAGGATGAAGAGTCCTTCTGTGTCGGTGCCGCTCCCTAGTCAAAAAACGCACCCGACACGAGGTTTGCAAGCTTCTGCAGCCATTTCCGATGTTCATTCAGGACGATGGATGTGGTCCTGTCTGATTTTAAAGGCGCTTCCTGGAAAGCTGAAAGAAAGAGGAAATGGGTTGGAAACCTCACAGAGCTGCTGTCACAGGTGGCTGGGAAACCTTTGTTTCAGAATGGCCTTTGCCACGGGAACAAGACAGCAACCGTAACTCTGACATTTAGGCACAGAGCTACGAAGGGTCTTCGGCTCCTAACTTCTACCGAATCCTTTGTGCATTTGTGCCACCTTCAGTGCTCCAGAGGTGGCAGGGAAAGGTGTTTCCTGGAGGCCCTCACAGGAAGGCCTAGGAGCCGAGAACCCAACTCTGGGTGAAGGTCCCTGGCCTACAACCTCTCGAGTGGAGGGGAGCAGGTGATGGAACTTTTTGTGACTGAGGGTAAGAATCCTTCTCCTCCTACTAATGACTAGTCATTTTCAGTTCTGCCCAGCCTCACTTGAGAGCCTTTGTGTTCTTATCCCCATTTTACAGGTGGGGAAGGTGAAGCACAGAGTTGCTCCTGGGGGCTCAAATCTCCTGACTCCCATTCTAACATTGACCAGCAAGACCATTCTTCTCCCTTAAGCACTGTCCTCAGACAGAGAGGGACACTGGGACATCTGTGTTCAGGCCTCATACTGCCCACAGATGCCCAAACGCCCAGAGCTGTTTCCTTACCTTCACACAGGTGGGAGACGCCATCTGCAGTCACTGTCTGTGACAATAGGTCGAGATAATGGTGGATGGTCTCTCCTAAACAGACAAGGAATACCCCGGAGCTCAGGACTTTTCAACATCATCCCTGAAAATTGCGAAAGATTCAGCCGTTCCCACAAGACAGCCCTTGGGAAACTCAATACCCGGCCCTTCGATGTGGCACGAAGCACATTGGAGAAAGCATCCGACCCCAGAAGTCACTGAAAGGCCGATTGCAAAGGAGACTGAACTCGCATCTTGTTGGTTTCCCGGAGGTGTGGGCAAAAAGTTGTGGGCAGGAGAAGTGAGAAAGGTCCAAATGGCAACGTGCTTGCAGTAAATGTGAATTCTGGCACGCACAGATCCCCATTGTCGGATTCTGGTGCTTGTCAGGCTGGGTACGTTGATTTAAATCACGTTTCCCACTGGTATTACTTCTCACATTTCTTCAAACAATAGTGCAAATCTGATCAGTGAAACATAGTAATTTATAGCTGGGAGGAGCATTTTACACCAGCTAAGAGAGCACCTTGTGTGTCATTCTTTTCGATAACCTAACCTCTATTAATTTCGGAAATAGCACATGATACTCATCACCAGTGTTAAGCTGCAGACCTTGAAGCAGTATATTAGGGATGGGAAGGACTAAATCATACACAAAAACACAATAGCGCTGATATTTTATTCAACTAACTCTTCCATGTTATATCCATGTTTCACATTTGCAGTTGCAGGAGGCTCCTGAGTTACTGGCTGGTGCTTGTCCTGAAACCCCTTTCGGTTCATGTTCATTTTTTATTAACTCAAACAGACGTGTCCTCAGAACTCTAAATGTGCGGTGTCCTTACAACTTCTGCAGGGAGCTCTCCTCTTCCCCCCTCCCACTGGCATTGTGATGCAGACCTGAAGCCAAGTTACCCAAAAAGCTAAGGGCTCTGCTAGGGAGGGGGCTGAGTAGGAGACTCCCCACCCACGGCAGGGGCCCCCTTGGGTGCTGCGTGGCCGGCCTGAGGGGGGAAGGGGCTGGACAGGGACATACCAGGGCAGCAGGGAGAGGAGGGGAGGGGGAATGTGCTTCTCCGGGGTTCCCAGCCTTACGTCGTCAATGAGCGGGCGCAGGCTGACTGCCATGTCCTGGGAGATGGAGCCAAGCCCCTCCCCGGCGAGCAGGTAGATGGCGTCTGCCGCCTCCTTCATGGCCTCCAGGACAGTCCTTGCGTCCTTGGCGCAGAACATGGCGATGGTCCCTGGCAGCTGGGCCCGTAACAACTGCCCCTGCAGGAATGCAGAAGGCAGCTCACCACTGTCCAGGGACGCAGCCTGGGGCAGGGGCTGGACCGTCCCCCCGCATCGGCCAGACCCCAGGGATGGCCCAGCCCCCATCAGGGGAGAAAGTCCTTCTCCTGCCGCTCCGCCAGGTGCTTTGCACCCCTGGCCCTTGAGCAGAGCCTGCCCTGTCGCCTGCCGAGAGCCGCTCCAGGCCCCGCCCACCGAGTTCTGACCCCCCCTGACTCCTCTGCCCTTGCCAAGTTTGGGCTTTGTTGCCCCCGCTGCCCTGAGCGTCGACCTGAGTCTCCTTCCCCTCCCCACTGCCTCCACTGACCATGCTCTGCCAACGCGCGGGAGCAGGGACACAACCTCGCGCCTGGTTTGCTCAGTAACGCACCCCAGGATGTGGGCGCTGGGAGCACCACAGGCTTCCTCGG
>CM064345.1:13569778-13580203 GCA_032595735.1 Pelochelys cantorii
TCTCCCCATGGATCTGCCTCGGGAATGGATTTCACCAATTGGAGACAGTTGCAGGGCCAAGACGCATGTGGAATTGGGTAACGGGACCCCTCTGAGGACTCCTCTGCCCGCCCTCCACCTGTCATGGTGGCCCCTGCCCTCTGGACCAACGAGGGCAGGGGGGCCGCACCAAATAGGGGAAGTGCCGTGGTGTGAGGATCTTCCCTCAAGAGGGTCCTGTGACCTCTCCAAGGAGTCTCCCCTCCGTCCTCTCCCAACCAGGGAGAGTCACCCCCCCCCACCCGAGGCCAGCTGAGAAGGGAAACATGCACCAGTCAGAGCAGCTAGTGCCCGAAGGCCTAGGCCAGAAGCCCCCATCTCTGGAGCTGAGTGGCCGGCCGGCACCATCGCCCTGCATGTCCCAGCGCACCACTGCGGGAAAGAGCCCGTCTCGTTCCTAGGACGTGTTTCCAGAACTCAGCGCCTGGCCCTTCGGGCTGCACCTGCTCTGACTGGTGCACGTTTCCCTTCTGAGCTGGCCTGAGGGGGTGACCCTCACTCGTTTGGAGGGGACTTTGGGCAGACTCCTGGGAGGGGTCACAGGACCCTCTTGCGGGCAGGACCCCGCAACACGGCACTTCCCCCATTTGGTGCAGTCCCCTCCCTCGATGGTCCTAAGGGCAGGGGCCACCATGACTGGTGGAGGGCGGGCAGAGGAGTCCTCAGAGAGGTCCTATGACCCATTTCCAGATGGGACACTCTGCCGGTGACATCTGCCCCCCATCGGACTGACAACTCGCCAGCCTAACTGGGTAACAGCTGAGAGTTTGTCTAGTCGCTGGGGACAGACCCGCAGTCACGGCACGCTCCTGAGTTCGTGTTGCTGGCCCATCGGTCCATTGGTGAAACCCAGTCTCGGGGAGGCTCTACGGGGCCACGTTCCCTCTCAGTTGTTCCGTCCAGGTGCGGAACGACTTGTTAGGTGCGGCAGGGGGCATCGGGCATGGGCAGTGGGCTGCGGTACATGTTCTGGCTGGGGGGCAGGCTTAGGGGCGCGGCTGGGGATGGAGCGTGTGGGGTGTAGGCTGAGGAGCAGAGAGGACTCCCCCCAGCCCTGGCTCACTGCAGAAGCTCAGGGCAGGAGATAGTCACCTCTCCATGGTGGCAGCACCTGCCCTGAGAGTGGCTGGCGGGTACCTATCCCCCCCAGCGGGGGCAGTTCTAGGCTGGGGGAGCGGGGCAGCAGCGGTGTCTCTCCCCTGGCTGTGCCAGCTCTGCACTGGGCCAGCAGGGAGAGGCGCTATTGCCCCAGCCAGGCAGCTCCACTTTGGGGCTGCCGGGGAGAGGTGCCTTTTAGGGATGAATATCCCATTTCACCGGTTAATCCAGCTGTTCTCAAACTTTGTGATACTGCAGCCCCCCTCTAAGTTGCGCCCAAGCCCTGTGTAAGTTTGAGAAAGGCTGGGTTAACCCATGAATGGGGCAGCCAGTGGGTGCTGCAGCCCCTGGGGAATGCCCTCTAGGCAAAAGAGAGTCTGTCTAGATGGCTGGGTGGGAAGGCCTCGTTCAAGTTAATGAACTATTGGGAAAAGCCCCGTCATGGCTGCTGTGACCAGATCACCTGGGACTGGACCCCACCTGGGAATACCAGTGTTTGCCCATTGACAGGCCTGGGAGCTAAGATCGGAGACAAAAGTTTCTCGCCCTCTACACAAGCTCTTTGAGGCAGGGGTGTGACACCATCGTGGTTCTTCATTGACTCCCCGCCCAGAAGAGCCTCTTGGAATCAGCTGAGGAACAAGGCCTGGGCTGGGGGAAGAGCTGGCGCCAGGCTAGAAGCATGTGACAGGAAGACCTGGGGGTCTACACTGCAAGCGAGGGCAGCTCGTCCCTTCAGAGCCTGGGGCCAGGAACATCAGCTCAGGCAGAGACCTGCTGACTTCTTCTGCTTTCTGGTGCATGTTCAAAAGGGACAGAGACTCCCCAATGTCTCTGGAAACAAGGTGAGACACTTCAGGGCTTCCCCTGGCCCGTAACGGTTTCACCCTCTGTCTGCCTTGTATAGGGGGTGTCCCGTGGCTGTGCAGCTTTGAGCTGGAGCTCTGACCCCACCAGCCACCCAGCATCCATAACCCTCACCCTGGGTGTGCCCAGCCTGGTCACTCCTGCAGGCTGCCCTTAGCACCCGTCCAGCCCTGGATTTACCCCAAATCGTCCACATGCTGAAGGAGGGAGGTGCTGAAGAGGGAGGATTGACGACAGGAAGGGGGCTTCTCTCGACGTATGTGGGGAAAGGGCGGTTCAGCTCTGTCAGTGACCTGCCCCAGGGTCTGGCCGAGAGGGGCTGCAGACATGGCTGCGAGGTGGAGAAACGGGACTTGTCTTCCGAGCGGCTGTGAGGAACGTGCATTTGGGAGAGAGGATTTACATGCCATGGGTCACTGGCTCCGCAGTCACGGGGGCCTAATGGACAAGGTGTTGCCTTCTGGAGTCAAAACTTGTGGGTTTAAGTCCAATCTGGGGTGAAAACCTGCTTTTTTCCCCCTGCCTGGTGCACAGTAAGGTGAGGACTGAAGTGAGGTGGGAGCTGCAAAGTGCTCCAGTCACTTTGTAGTCAGGCTGCCTGCTGTCTCTAGCACCTGCAGCTTCCCCATTGGGCTGAGAGAGCTGCTGAGCCTTGTTCAGGGGAGATGGGCTAGACAGGGCTCCGGCCCTGCAATGGGGTTCGCTCCCTAGGGCAGCGCCACCTGCAGGTTGCTTCAGGTTTGCTCAGCTGATGCACCCTCTTCTGCTGTCCCTACCCTGTCAGGAGACGGGCCTCAGCCAACCAAATGCAGCAGAGTTTTCTTTATGACTTGGCCGTGCCACGATCTGGGCACCCCCCTTTCGAGGGGAGGGGCAGGTATCTCAATTCCCAGAACCCAGCATTCTGTGTCCCAACACAGGGCTATCAGATACTGCTGTCTCTTCCTAACTCCCGCCACCGTTCTTAAGGGCAAAGCGGTGGAGAGAGGGCCAACACTTGACCTTCGATAGCTCAGCTGGCAGAGTGGAGGACTGTAGCGGGGGCTCGGCAAGTTATCTTAGGTAGCTGGTTTAATTCTGGCAGGGCAGGGAAGGAAGGCAGGGCATGCTGGGCCCTCGGGGGAGTAGCAAGGCAGGCAAGGCACGTCCAAGCAGCTGCTGAAGTTCTCAGAAGACATGGGGCACAGCTGTGATGCTGTAAAGAGCCCAGCTCTAGAAGGTCAGGGGACACAGAGCCCAGCCAAGCCAATAGCTAGACAATAGCTACGAAATACACCGTCTATGTGGGCGATCGAAACCCTCACACGGTCACCTCTGCTCGGTCTCACCAATAAAGACGCAGAGACACCTCTAGCTAACTCGTATCCTTGGGTCTGGCTAGCTGAGGAGAGAGACCCCCATGTTTCTACATTCCCATGTTTAAGTCCATGTGAGACAGAACATGTTTGTGCTGAAAAACCTCAATTTCCACCAAAATCACAAATTTCTATTGAACGCGCCAAGAACGACCCAGGGACGACAGCAGAGATCGATTTATTGATTTATTTGTGCAGGCGAGCAGATGACTCATTTACAGGGACAGGTTTTACACTCAGTCTGAGTACAAAATGGCTTTGTTAACAAACACACTCAAGGGAAAAGCTCTGTGTGCCACATGCTGTGTATGTACTAGGGATGGGAACATGCAGGGGGCAGGCTGCTCATGGGTTCCGCTCCCTACTACTGCCTCTGGACTGGAGGCAGCAGCGCAGGGTGTGGGGGCAGGCGGCTCCACTACAGCTGGTAGATGGGGGGCATTGCTTTAAAAACCAGCACCCCGGGTCTACTAGCTTCTACCTGCCCCCTGCTCTGAGCTGCTGCCTGTGAAAGAGGCACCCTTGCATGAGGGAAAATGGTCCTGCAGGAGCTGGTGCGTGCGGGGAACTGGCTTGAAAGCTGGCTCTCTGCACGCACCGGCTCCCACCTGCCCCCCATGTGCCTCTAATGCAGAGGCAGTGCTGGGGGGGCTGCCTGTGACCGTGAACGTGAACCGATGAGCCGAGGCTTATGAGGTAACCGCCTCTACGTCGGCACTTTCACATCCCTAGTGCACGCACACTCTGCCCATTGTAACAGACTGGACTGGAAACGTCTCCTGTGAAGCCCAAGTGCTGCCTGTGAATCCCCGCGCAGGGCTCAGGGCTGCAGAGCAGAGATTTCCCTTCCCAGCCCCAAGGCTGCCGACGTGGGGCAGAGGCTCTCGGGAGGTGAGAAGTGAACCGGGATGTGCGGGGGCTGCTCACTGGTTCTGGGTAGCCAGTGGAGCCTGGAGGAGCCCCCCGCCGCCGTGGGCAGGGGTCTGCTCAGCCCCACGGGGCCCGACACAGGCAGGTGCTGCTCCGGCGGGGCTGGAGTAACCCCTGCCTGCGAGGGAGGGGGAAGATGCTCCAGCCCGGCCTCAGTGGGTGGCGGAGCCGGTGCGGCCCGGCCGGGCTGCAGCACCCACTGGCTGCCCCATTCATGGGTTAACCCAGCCTTTCTCAAACTTACACAGGGGTTGGGTGCAACTTAGAGGGGGGCTGCAGTATCACAAAGTTTGAGAACAGCTGGATTAACCGGTGAAATGGGATATTCATCCCTAAAAGGCACCTCTCCCCGGCAGCCCCAAAGTGGAGCTGCCTGGCTGGGGCAATAGCGCCTCTCCCTGCTGGCCCAGTGCAGAGCTGGCACAGCCAGGGAGAGACACCGCTGCTGCCCCGCTCCCCCAGCCTAGAACTGCCCCCGCTGGGGGGAATAGGTACCCACCAGCCACTCTCAGGGCAGGTGCTGCCACCATGGAGAGGTGACTATCTCCTGCCCTGAGCTTCTGCAGTGAGCCAGGGCTGGGGGGAGTCCTCTCTGCTCCTCAGCCTACACCCCACACGCTCCATCTCCAGCCGCGCCCCTGAGCCTGCCCCCCAGCCAGAACATGTACCGCAGCCCACTGCCCATGCCCTATGCCCCCTGCCGCACCTAACAAGTCGTTCCGCACCTGGACGGAACAACTGAGAGGGAACGTGGCCCCGTAGAGCCTCCCCGAGACTGGGTTTCACCAATGGACCGATGGGCCAGCAACACGAACTCAGGAGCGTGCCGTGACTGCGGGTCTGTCCCCAGCGACTAGACAAACTCTCAGCTGTTACCCAGTTAGGCTGGCGAGTTGTCAGTCCGATGGGGGGCAGATGTCACCGGCAGAGTGTCCCATCTGGAAATGGGTCATAGGACCTCTCTGAGGACTCCTCTGCCCGCCCTCCACCAGTCATGGTGGCCCCTGCCCTTAGGACCATCGAGGCAGGGGACTGCACCAAATGGGGGAAGTGCCGTGTTGCGGGGTCCTGCCCGCAAGAGGGTCCTGTGACCCCTCCCAGGAGTCTGCCCAAAGTCCCCTCCAAACGAGTGAGGGTCACCCCCTCAGGCCAGCTCAGAAGGGAAACGTGCACCAGTCAGAGCAGGTGCAGCCCGAAGGGCCAGGCGCTGAGTTCTGGAAACACGTCCTAGGAACGAGACGGGCTCTTTCCCGCAGTGGTGCTCTGGGACATGCAGGGCGATGGTGCCGGCCGGCCACTCAGCTCCAGAGATGGGGGCTTCTGGCCTAGGCCTTTGGGCACTAGCTGCTCTGACTGGTGCATGTTTCCCTTCTCAGCTGGCCTGTGGGGGGGGGGGGGTGACTCTCCCTGGTTGGGAGAGGACGGAGGGGAGACTCCTTGGAGGGGGTCACAAGGTCCTCTTGAGGGAAGATCCTCACACCACGGCACTTCCCCTATTTGGTGCGGCCCCCCTGCCCTCGTTGGTCCAGAGGGCAGGGGCCACCATGACAGGTGGAGGGCGGGCAGAGGAGTCCTCAGAGGGGTCCCGTTACCCAATTCCACATGCGTCTTGGCCCTGCAACTGTCTCCAATTGGTGAAATCCATTCCCGAGGCAGATCCATGGGGAGAAAACCCACAAGAGGGTCCCAGGACCCCTCCAAGAAGTCCCCACACGGCCCTCTGCCAACTGCCGCGGGTTTCACCCCCTCGCTCATCTCAGAAGGGACACGGGCACCAATCCGAGCTGGCGCAGCCCGAAGGCCTCGGCCAGTGTTGCTGCAAAACACCTTCTTGGAGCGAGACCACCTCTTCCTCGCGGCGTCGCCGTGGGATCGCCGGGACGATGCTGCCAACTGGACAGTAGTTCGGCTCCAGAGATCGAGGGCTTCTGGCCTAGGTCTCCGGGCACGGCCTGCTCTGATTGGTGCCCATGTCTATTCTGAGATGGCCCGAGGGGGGAGTGAAACTCGTGCCTGTGGGCAGAGGGCTCTGTGGGCTTTTCTTGCAGGGGTCACAGGAGTCTCTTGTGGTCAGGGCACCCGACCACAGCACTTCTGGTGCTTGGGCAAGTCCCCTCTCTCCAGGGCCTCTACCCCGACTGGTAGAGCAGTGGGAGCCATGGGTAGTGGGCGAACAGCTCACATGGGAAGGCAAACCCCGGCCCCGCCCCTTCTTCCCAAGGCTCCGCCCCCCCCATGCCCACCAGGCTGCTGGCCCTGCCCTGCCCTCTCCGCCCCACACTGGTGGCTGCCCAGCCCCAGATTTCTACACTCCCACCCCAGCCCCCAGGCTGCCTGGCTTCCTGGCATCCCCACAAGCCCCAGAGCCGCCAGCCAGCCTCAGCTTCCCACCCCAGTCCCAGAGCGCTGGGCAGTCCCAGTCCCTCTCCCCACCTCGGACCCCAGAGCACGCGCAGCCCCTGTCCCCCCCCCCACCGCAAACCCCAGAGCGCGCGCAGCCCCTGTCCCTCCCCCCACCGCGGACCCCAGAGCGCGCGCAGTCCCGGTCCCCCCCAAGAGCGTGGTCCCACACTGGTGTTTGTGGGAAGGCCGACGGGCGAGAAGAAGAACCCACCCAGATGGGCAGAGGCCGGTGAGAAGGGCCCGGAGATGGGTGGGTCTGATGGTGACTGTGTCCTGGGGTGACGGGACAGACAAACATTGGGGACGAGGAAAAAGTCCGTGACAGCTGCAGGGCTCAGATTCAGGAGCAGCATCCTCTGTTTTTGTGGGACGCGCCGCAGGGCTGGGGAGGGGCTTGGCTTCCTCTGGCCTGGGGGTGGAACGGCTCCTGGCCCCGTGCGCCGCTGGTTCCCCGTCACGTGCAGCTCTGCCTCTTCCGCATCCTTCTGGTGTCACAGCTGCTTGGTCCTCTGGCCAGCTGGGCTCGTGGTGGGCTCAGCCGGTGTCTGTCACAGGAGAAAGGGCAGGAGCACAGATGAGAAGAGCACAATTGTCAAGGGGTTGTGTCCCTGCTCCCGCGCGTTGGCAGAGCATGGTCAGTGGAGGCGGTGGGGAGGGGAAGGAGACTCAGGTCGTCGCTCAGGGCAGTGGGGGCAACAAACTTGGGAAGGGCAGAGGAGTCGGGGGGGTCAGAACTCGGTGGGCGGGGCCTGGAGCGGCTCTCAGCAGGTGACAGGGCAGGCTCTGCTCAAGGGCCAGGGGTGCAAAGCACCTGGCGGAGCGGCAGGAGAAGGACTTTCTCCCCTGACGGGGGCTGGGCCATCCCTGGGGTCTGGCCGATGTGGGGCGACGGGTCCAGCCCCTGCCCCAGGCTGCGTCCCTGGACAGTGGTGAGCTGCCTTCTGCATTCCTGCAGGGGCAGTTGTTACGGGCCCAGCTGCCAGGGACCATCGCCATGTTCTGTGCCAAGGATGCAAGGACTGTCCTGGAGGCCATGAAGGAGGCGGCAGACGCCATCTACCTGCTCGCCGGGGAGGGGCTTGGTTCCATCTCCCAGGACATGGCAGTCAGCCTGCGCCCGCTCATTCACAACGTAAGGCTGGGAATCCCGGAGAAGCACATTCCTCCTCCCCTCCTCTCCCTGCTGCCCTGGTATGTCCCTGTCCAGCCCCTTCCCCCCTCAGGCCGGCCACGCAGCACCCAAGGGGGCCCCTGCCGTGGGTGGGGAGTCTCCTACTCAGCCCCCTCCCTAGCAGAGCCCTTCTGGGCCAACCTGAGCGCCAAGCTCCCAGCCCTGCTGCAGCCTCCCCGTCCGAACCTCCTGTCCCCAGATCCTCCCCCGCCTGCTGCTGCTCCCCAAGGGGGCAGGCGTGAGCGCCAGACCCCAGGGCCCCGGGAGGGGAGCCCAGAGCAGCCTCTGTGGCCAGGGACACGGCCTGGCTCTCACCGGCTTCCCCTCCCCTGCGTGTCCTTGCCAGGAGAGGGGCAGTGTCCGCTCAGCCGCCATTTCACTGCTGGGCACCGTGCTGAGCGGGGTGAAGGACCCAGACAAAGCGGCCGTGCAGCAGGAACTCACCAGCTGCCTGCTCCCGCTGCTGCTCCACCTGGCAGACGAGGAGCAGAGAGTGATCCTGGTAAGTGCCGCGCTCGGTATTTCCTGAGAGCAAAGCGCCAGAGTCCCCTGGGCCCCCACCCGTCTCCAGACCCCTGCCCAGCCAGGGCCACTGGGGACGTGCAGGGGGCCAGAGGGGAGGGCCCCTTGGCTCAGACCCTTTGGGATCTCAGAGCGGCCTGGTGCTGCCGTGCCGTCTCTGTGCAGAAGGGCTGAGCTGTGGAGATCCCGTCCGGCTCTCGCCAGCCAGTTCTCAGCCCCTCCCCTGAGCACTGAGAACAAGGGGCAGGAACCTCCCCTGGCAGGGAGAGCAGGAGCCCAAGGAGCAGGGAGGAGGGGACGTGCCCCAGACGCTCCCTCTCTCAGCGAGGCCCCTCTCACTCTCCCCTTGTGCTGCAGAGCTGCAAAGTGACCCTCTTCCGCTGCGGCGTGTTTCTCGGCTGGGCCCATCTGAAGAGTCTCTTCTGCAGCCTGGCCTGGGATGGCTCCTCGGAGCTCTTGCCATGCGTCAGGAAGTGCCTGGTAGGTGTATTCTCTGGGTCCGCAGAGCAGTGACTGGGGAGCTCAGGGAGACCTTTCTAGCCCCACACCCCGAGCACCCAGGGTTGTTCTCCACTCCTCTCGTCACGCAGGGACATCAGAGGCAGCCCCTCCTAGAAGGGCTCCCGTGGGGTCCTGCCCCTTTTGCTTGTGGAGTGGGCAGAGCAGCTGTGCACCCTGCTCCTGCCCTCCACTCCCCTGCTGCCCTGCAGGCCCTATAGGGTTAGGACACTGGGACTGCTGGGCACCCTCTGCATCCGGCCCTTCCGAGAGGGGCAGCTCCATCGTCTGGGCTCCTACTGGCTCTTGCCCTGCCCTCCCTCTGTGCTTCAGCAGCCCTGGCCTGCCCGCTGTGGGCAGATCACGTTGTCAGTACTGAGCATTTCTCCCTGCTCTGTTCCTAGATGCAGAATAACAAGAGGAACATCCCCAGGCTCCTGTTCCAGGCCTTAGACTATCTGGAAAGCTCCCAGCCGTCCATCCGACATTCTGCAGCCCTGTTCATCGGTAAGCAGAGCAAAGCCACGTGAGCTTTTCCAGTGCTTCCTTCAAAGCTCTTTTTCCACTTTCGACTCGGTTCTCTGGGACCAGGGTGAATTTTCACTCGTTTCATTGAACAATAAATTCAATAAGTTACGATGTAATCACAAACATGCGCTGCCCACCCCGACAGTCTCATCCAATTGCCTTAATGGTTCTAGTCTATCCAGCCTAACCAGCAGCTCTTCCTCCTTGTCAATTCTGGGCTTTTAATTTCTGTCATCCCACCGAGACACAGGGGCACAGACAGACATAGCCCGGACCGGATATGTTTTGTTCCCTGCTTATGTGGTGGTGAGCCTGGGCCAGGCAGAACTCAGCTTTCCCAAAGGTCCCCCCGCTATACTTCTTTCAGTGGGCTTACAGCAAAATTCCCTTCTGAGCTGGCCTGACGGGGGTGACCCTCACTGGTTTGGAGGGGATGGTGGGGAGACTCCTGGGAGGGGTCACAGGACCCTCTTGCGGGCAGGAACCTGCAACACGACACTTCCCCCATTTGGTGCAGTCCCCTCCCTCGATGGTCCTAAGGGCAGGGGCCACCATGACTGGTGGAGGGCGGGCAGAGGAGTCCTCAGAGAGGTCCTATGACCCATTTCCAGATGGGACACTCTGCCGGTGACATCTGCCCCCCATCGGACTGACAACTCGCCAGCCTAACTGGGTAACAGCTGAGAGTTTGTCTAGTCGCTGGGGACAGACCCGCAGTCACGGCACGCTCCTGAGTTCGTGTTGCTGGCCCATCGGTCCATTGGTGAAACCCAGTCTCGGGGAGGCTCTACGGGGCCACGTTCCCTCTCAGTTGTTCCGTCCAGGTGCGGAACGACTTGTTAGGTGCGGCAGGGGGCATAGGGCATGGGCAGTGGGCTGCGGTACATGTTCTGGCTGGGGGGCAGGCTCAGGGGCGCGGTTGGAGATGGAGCGTGTGGGGTGTAGGCTGAGGAGCAGAGAGGACTCCCCCCAGCCCTGGCTCACTGCAGAAGCTCAGGGCAGGAGATAGTCACC
>CM064345.1:13580303-13598186 GCA_032595735.1 Pelochelys cantorii
TTTTTCGCAGAATGAGGTTTGCAGAAGTCGGAATAAGCCGTCTGTTACTTCAGAATTATTTCAAAATAACGGAATTGCTGTGTAGACTCTTGCATTGTTATTGTGGAATAACGGCCATTGTTCCAAAAGAACTTTTGTGTGTGGACAGAACCTGCACAGCCCAAGAAATGTGATTGGCACCTCGTACCCACCCTCTTTCTGTCAATTGCACTGCAGGGCTCTGAAGACAAGGACCCAAGACAATCACCTTGGTTGCCTTCTGCTAAGGCCAGGCTGGAGGGAAAAGAATTGCTCCTTCGAGCCAGTGACCTCAGAATCACTGGCTAAACACACTCTACAGTCCTCCACTCTGCCAGCTGAGCTATCAAAGGATGCCTGACGGACACTGGTTTGTCTAGGTTGTCCCTTCTACAAGTCTCAGGGCACGTGCCCCCCCCCCCAAGTAGGTGGCATTGCTGATGAGGGGCAGAGGAGCACAGGGGCTGTCACAGGTACTTCACATGCAGACAGACCCCTTGAGTGAAACCTGAGCTAGATCCATCCATGTCACAGCTAAAGGAAGAAAGGTGGGTTCTTCTTGTGTGTCTTCTTTGTTCCAGAGTCTCTAGGGGTGCGGTAGGGGCAGGTGCACAAAAAAAAAACCAAACCACTTGAATGAACCTCGGCCTAGAAACACACAGAAACACCCCTGAGGGTTTCCTTGCCTGTACTTGAATGTTGACAAAAATTTTGTTACTAACTCCTTGGCCAACTCCGATTGCTGTGGGGCTACGAAATTTCCTCTCGTTAATTCTGTGCCCTCAGGAAGGGAGCAAATTGAGGAAGGCTGGGCCCCCGCCCTGGGAACTCCAACCCAAATACTGAAACCAAGGGGTTAACAATCCAGATGGTGCAGAAGGGGCAGATCCATAAGAACCAAACCGGTCGAGTGCATCTTGGTCTAGCCTCTCACTTGTGCTACTCACTCTCCGAGACAGTTCCTACGCCCAAGGCAATAGCTCCACACCCAATGGATGGGTTAGCAGAGGCCAGGGGGCAATAGGCAGAGCCTGGCAGCTGCTGGGACCGGACCTGAGGGCATCAGGGGAAGCAGCGAGAAACACAACCTCAGCCCCCTGCGTCTCTATCCAGGCTGGTAGGTTCCATGGCTCCAGCTCTTTTGAGCCAGCCAGATGAGCGGCCGAGCACCAGTGGGCATTAGACACCCAGCAGAAGGCACAAAAATCTCTTCTCACCAGCCTGAGAACAAGAAACCTAAAGCGGGAGGGCTTTGCAACAACCAGCCTAGGAAAATCCCACTGATAGTTGAACTCAGGTTGCAAAGTTCAGAGCCCTGAATGCTGCCCCTTGGAGCATGGGAGAAACAGCCGATGTTTTTGGTGGGCACCGGTGACTCTCAGCTCTCAGGCTGCCTCTGCTCTCCTGGCTCCCTCCAGCTGCCCCATCCCAGCTGCTTGTTTATTTTTTGTTTTTACTTCAGTACCAGCTCTAGTAGAAGGCGTGTGACACTCTCCCCTCCCCCATCACTGCATGGACAGGTCGCCACCCCCAACCACACTCTGAAATTGCCCCCTGCATTTCCCCTGGCCCCATGGGGCTGGCAGGAAAGAGGCCCAGGGCCAGGCTACCGCCAGGGAAAGCAGAAGGCAGGGAGATCCCCAGTCTACATAGCTCCTTTTTGTGCAAAAACCTCTTGTGCAAAAACAGATCCCAATTAATTATGCAAATGAGCATGGCAATATGCTAATCTGTGCTACATTTGCATGAGCTTTTGCAGAAGAGAGATGCAGTATGGAGATAGCCTAAGTGGTGGATAGCCATGCAGTGACATAGACTCAGGAAAAATCCCTGGGCTGCAATCCTTAGTTACACAAAATAAAAATAATTCACCAGCGCGGACATGATTTCTAAGCCCCCAAACAAGGAAAATAGTAAAACGTGATGGACTAAGGCAGTGGTCCCCAACGTGGTACCCGTGGGCGCCATGGCGCCCGCTGGGCTGTTTATGTGCGCCCGTGGAGCAATCTGGGCTGGCCCAGCCCCTGGGTGTGCGGCAGGTGCCAGCCCCGGGTGCATGGGCAGCCCCTGCCCCGGGGTCGCTGCACATGCCGGTGCCGGCCCCAGGCACACGGCGCCTGGAAAGCCCCTGCCCGGGGTCGCGGCACAATCCGGTGCCGGCCCCAGGCGCGTGGCGCATGCTTGGCCCTGCCCCCAGGCCTGTGAGCCGCCCCGCCCCTGGACGTGTGGCGCGTGAGCGGCCCCGCCCCCAGGCGCCCAGCAGCCCCAAAACGTTGGGGACCACTGGACTAGGGAGACTTTTCCCTACCCACACATGGCAAGAAGTCCAATCCTCTAAAAGTCAAGGCTGGGTGGCCTAAAGGATAAGGCATTTGACTTTGGATTCAAAGTTTGAGGGTTCAAGTCTCTTCAGAGTTGCATTTACTTTCCTTTGTCTGTGCTCATGGATCCTAATGTTGCTTCCCTGGAAAGCTCCTATGTAATGATGTGGTTTTTCTGTAACCCCCATGGAAGGCCTGGAGCTGTTCAGTAGGTCTAAACTATGGGGGATATTGGCTGGTGAAAGCAGGGCTGGTGGTGGCAGGAGAGAAGCTGCATGCTAGGCTGGCTTGGCTTGGCCTGGCCTGGGGAGGGGGGAGAGAATCAGCCAGCAGGGACTGAGACTGATCAGGGTGTGCACAGATCCTGAATAAAAACTGAAAAACAGTGCCTTTTAAATATCCCCACTGCTGACAGTGAGGTTTAAAGGCACGACAATGTGTCAGAATGGAGAGAGCCTGGTGCATTCACCATCCGGAATGAGAATATGGATAAAAAAATTCCAAAGATGATGTTGGCTTTCTGAAAATAAATGAGCCCCTTTTCAGTATACAATGTGGTGGTGCAGGGTTTGATTGGATTACTCTGGGTCTGCTGGCGGAAGCAGGGCTAGCTGGGGGCAGCAGTGGGGCTGGCCGGGAAAGATGCGGGGGGAGAACTGACCGGAGGAAGCAGGGCTGGTGTGGGCAGCAGGGCTGGCGGGGATAGATCAGGAGGAGAAGTGGGGGAGAACCGCCAGGCTGACAGAGGGTGGGGGTGAGCAGGGATGTCCAGGGGGAAAGCAGGGGGAAGAGAATCAGCCGGCGGGGTGTGGGACTGATCCGGGCGCACGCAGATCCTGGGGCGCTGCCCGTCCCGTGCATGGTCCTGGCGAAGCACGAAGGAGTTTGGCCTCCTAGATTCCATTTTGCCACCCCCTCGAGTAATCTTGTTTGTCTGTGTGATAGTCTGGTTTGGATCTGTTTCCGTCTGCTGTATAGTTGATTTTGCTAGGTGTAAATCAACTAAGGCGGTGGGGTTTGATTGGTTAGGTAATTCTGTTACAGTATGTTATGATTGGTTACTGAAATTATACTAAAATAATTGGTGAAGGAAGAACTAAGCAGTATTGAGTTTCTCTGTATGAACTGGGGACCAAGAAGGAGACCAGCAAGAAGAAGGAAAAGGGGAGAAGAGAAAAGGAAGGAAAAGGGAAAGGAAGACCAAGAAGGAGGAGAGAAGACCTTGAAGCAGAACTCACCTCCAAGGCAGCCTACGACCAGAACAGCCAGGACTCCTCTGCACAGCTCTTGCAATGGTTTGCTGTGTGAATTCTGTGGCAGGTGACATTAGGCCTGCACACTGGGATTATTTACCAATTTCCCTGAATTACTACTGCCTACAGCTGTGATGGCCAAGTGGTTAAACTGTTGGATTTGAAACCCAATGAGGTTTCTCTGCACAGGTTTAAATCCTGCTCACACCAAAGCCTGTATTTTGGCCACACCCCTTCCTAGGGCAACAAGGGCCTCTGTGAGTTACCAGCAGTGAAGCTGTTAGGCTGTGTCTAGACTGGCCAGTTTTTCCACAAAAGCGGCCACTTTTGCGCAAAAACTTGCCAGCTGTCTACACTGGCCACTTGAATTTGCGCAAGAGCACTGACGTTCTAATGTAAGAAATCAGTGCTTCTTGCGCAAATACTTTGACGCTCCCGTTCGGGCAAAAGTCCTTTTGCGCAAAACCTTTTGCACAAAAGGGCCAATGTAGACAGCTCAGTTTTGTTTTGCGCAAAAAAGCCCCGATGGCTAAAATGGCGATCGGGGCTTTCTTGCGCAAAAGCGCGTCTAGATTGGCCACGGACGCTTTTGCGCAAAAAGTGCTTTTGCGCAAAAGCGTCCGTGCCAATCTAGATGCCCTCTTGCGCAAATTCTTTTAACAGAAAACTTTTCTGTTAAAAGCATTTGCTCAAATTCATGCCAGTCTAGACGCAGCCTTAGTGTCTGCATATAACTAATTGCACCATTAGGCTGTGTCTTCACTCAGGTGGAGATTTCAGCTGCAATCCCTCTCTGGGGCTATGTCTATGCTGCAGGCTTTTTGCACAAAAACTTACAGAGTGTCTACACACTACACGCACGTTCTTGTGCAAGTAAATTTACAGTACAGAGTCAGAAAACAGGGCCCCTTCCAGAAGAGTTATTCCTCTCCCCCTGAGGAATAAACCCTCTTGTGCAAGAGCTCGTGCACAAGAGGGCAGTGCAGACAGGCAACATGAATTTCTTGCTCAATGGTTAAAATGGCCATCAGAGCTCTCTTGTGCAAGGGAGAGTGCACACTGCCATAGATGCTCTTGCGCAAAAAGCACATCTCTTGCACAAAAGCACATGGCAGTGTGGACGCGCTCTTGTGCAAGACCTTTTGCACAGGAACTCTTCCGCAGAAGAGTTGTTGCACAAGAAGCCGCCAGTGGATGCTCTACCTTGACTTAGAGTCACCAAAAGCTTGAGTCTACAAGCAGCAGGGGAATTAGCTCAAGTGGTAGAGTGCTTGTTGAGCATGTGAGAGGTAGTGAGATTGATACCCACATTTTCCAGTAACCTGTAGGTTACTTTTTTTTTTTTTTGCAAGCAGAGGGTCAAGTGCCTTCAGTGGCCCCTCCCTCTTCCTACTCACTCACCTCAAAAGCCAGCCACGGCTTAGCTCCAAATCTGTAAACCCCATTGCCCGAGGGATAACGCCTCTTCCGAAATAGCTATTTTGCAATAGCCGTAGTGCGGATGCTCCACTGCAGCTCTTTTGAAATAGCACCTGCCCAGAGCCATTCAAAGTAATTACTGCCCAGTGCCTCCTGGGGCTCTAAGTCGAGGCTTCCCTGCAGTGTGGCTGTGCTACTTTGAAACAAGCTATTGAAAAACAAGCTCACTGTGTAGACGAACCCTGAGAGCTGAGTGAAGCTGTCAGTGTCCCTGCTCCTGGCACAATCCCATTGGCTGGTTTCTGGCCGTGTGAAGCACCATCCCCCCTCCACTCAGGCTCTTATTCACCGACCCACATGGCCCCTGCAGCCTGTGTGGGGGGCAGGGCAGGCAGTCTACCTGAGAAAAGTGCTGGGCTGCTGGCCGGGAGTGAGGCAGGTAAGTCACCCAGGCAGAGCCTTCCTCTGGCACCCCAGCCCCTCCCTTCCCTCAACCCACTGGTATCCCACGTAAACCAAACCCTCTGTCCCCCTCCTGAACCCACACCCCTCCCAGATCCTGCACCCCAGTCCTCTGCCCCAAGCTCCTGTCTGCACCAACCTGCATCCCAGACCCCCACCTCCTCCATTAATAGCATGGAAAAGTGGAGCCCTGGGACTGGTTCCCAGTTCTTGCCCACCCCTGATCTAAGCTTGCAACGGCCCAGCCCCAAAGCTACTTAATGAGCCCTGCCCAGCCAGGGGCTCAGGGCTCTGCCCACGGAGCTGCCATGTCTTCTCCAGAGCCCTTAGGCTGGCACCGGGGAGGCCTGAGTCCAGGCAATGCCCAGCAGAGTCCAGCGAGGGCGGAGGGAAGGGCTGGTACTTGGGGGTGGGGCTGGGGGCTGTTCTGAAAGGCTGCAGGCACCGTTAGACCCTTTTGTCCTTCCCTGTCTCACCCCAGCGCTGAGCAACACCCAGTGTTGGTCTGAGCATCCATCCTGCTCTGCGACGTGTCTCTGTGGCAGGAACCTGCCCAGGCAGCTGCAGCAGTGAGGCCCCTCCCTGGCAGCACCGAGCAGTGAGAGCTGAGTGAAGGGGGGGACAGGACCAGGGGGAAAAGGCTCCATGACTGTGTGAGAGGGAGGCTCTGCCCTGGCCAGTGGGGAATCGATGCCTCTCCAAGGGGCCCAGGCCTGGTGGGTCATTTCCCCAGGTTACTGAGTGGGGGCTGGAGCCAGTTCTGGGTTGTCTCCTTCAACAACCAAACTGAACCAATGGATCTTGTGCCGACCGGACTGTGCACTGGGCTAGTGCTGTGTGTGCCACAGAGCTTCCTGCAGTGCTGCACATGGGAGAGGAGAGGGGCAGTTTGAGTCTCGCAGCTCTGCCCTTTCTGAAGGGTTTGTGAAAATGGCAGGTGCTGTCTTGGCAGTGAGGGAGAGGTGGGAAAGGAGCCCTGAGTGAACCTCTTGGGTAACAGCTGCTGTAACAATCAGGTAAGATGAATGAGTAGGCGTGTGAAATTTGAGGCTGGTTTCCCTGACTGGGAATTAAACCCAGGCCTCAGCAATGAAAGCGCTGAATCTTAGCCACTAGACCATCAGGAAGACATGAGTATAGCTTTTTCCTTACTTACAGTAGCCTTTCACAGGCCACTTTCTGTCCCCTTCAGGACGGGGGTCCATTTTCCATTGCCCAGAGGGGACAAGAACAGAAACCAAACAGAACATCAGAACAGTCAGACTGGGCCATGCCAGTTGCCCAACTAGCCCAGGATCCTGTCTCACGACAGCAGACAATTTCATTGCCCACTGGGAATCCTCGGGACAGACAATTGTTAAGTGATCCCTCCTGTTGCCCATTCCTAGCTTCTAGAATACACCAGCTCAGGACACCTGCCCTGTCCATCCTGGTTAAATGCCATTGATTGACCTTTCCTGCATTAAATTATCCAGCTCTTTTTTGGACTTTCTTGTAGATTTCACCTTCACAACATCCTCTGGCAAGGAGTTCCACTGGGTGCAAAAATGCTTCCTTTTAACTTGGTTACTTACCAGTTTCATTCTGTCACCAGGGATCTTGAGTAGAAGAAAAAAATTCTGATTGCTTTCTGCACCCCTGTCATCATTACACAAAACTCTGTCCCATCGCCCCTTAGTCGTCCCTTTCCCAAGCTGAGAAGAAGAAGTTCCAGGAACTCCTGGGAGCTGCTGTTCCAAAGAAGAGGCATTTCCCGTGGAAAAGATGGCCAAGCCCAATCCCCTACATAGAGCCCCAGAAAATACCAATGGACACTGGGCACTTGTAAAGCTCCCTCTCGGGCAGCGCTACAGAATGGATCCGGCTGGCCATCGGGCTGACTAACGCCATCAACAGACGAGTCCCAGTGAGACTTCTCAGCCCAGGTGCAGAGACTGTGGAGTCTCCCCCTCCCAGCCCAGTGGCAGAGGGGCAGCGCCCTGAGGAGGCGGGTCCCCAGGCAGCGGAGACCTTTGAAGGGAATGCAGACGTAAGGTAAGAAGGAAGGAGAACAAGTCACCTCTTCTCAGGTGAGATGTGGTGGGAAACTACCAGAGCCCATGCAAGCAGAGCTCCAAGAGCTGGTTCCTGCCCTGGTGGCTCCTTGCAGGGCCTGGTGTGAGAAGTGCCGTGTGCAGGTGCAGAAGGAACATGGATGAAGGAGCAGGGTAGGGTGTCTGGCCAGGATAGAGGGAGCAGGAACAAGGGAGGGTGTCAAAGCAAGCTGGGGGTGCTGTGCAGGAAGAAAGTGAGGGGAATGGTGTGGCTGGGCATGAGGCAGGACATCATGTGGCTTTGTGTCCCCTTGCAGCAAAGGCAGCAACCACACTGCCCCAAAGGTGTACAGCCACAGTAGTGGTACTTTTGGGGTGGGCCACATAGTCACCCCCTTCAGGGGCAGGGACCCTGTTAGTCTGTAGATTCTTGCGCAGGAAGCCGCCAGTGTAGACATAGCCGATGAGAATGGGATTTGAATCCATGCAGGTAGAAGACAACGGATTAGCAGTCCATCACCTTAACCACTCAGCCACCTCACCTGAGCTATAGAAGCTTGTTTCAAACCACCTGAAGTCAGCACTTCAGGGAACCTTTGTGCCACTCTCTGGCTAGCCGGGGACAGCCAGGGCGGGAGGGTTTTGTCTTTTCACAATGTTCCCTGGGCTGTTGTACAAAGCTTAGTGCCGATAACAAACCCAAACACCCCCTAGCTACATCTACTCTGCAGACTTCTTGCGCAAGAACTGTTTTGTGCAAGAGTTCTTGTGCAAAAGGTCTTGTGCAACAGTGTGTCCACACTGCCGTGTGCTTTTGCACAAGAGAAGTGCTTTTCTGCAAGAGCGCCCCTGGCAGTGTGGACGCTCTCCTGCCAAGAAAGCTCTCACAGCCATTTTAGCTATAGGGCTTTCTTGAGCAAGAAACCCCTGTTGCCTGTCCACACTGCCTCCTTGTGGAGGAGTTCCAGCGCAAGAGGGCTTATTTTGGTGCTGGCTACACAGCACTTATTTCGAAATAAATCGCAATTCCAAAACGTCCCTCCCTCCTCGTGCCATGAGGTTTCCAGGGACGTCGGAATAGCGAGCCTGTTATGACTTGAAACAAGGGGCTTGCTCTTAAGATGCGTCTGTGTGATATGAGCACCACGTTCTAAATCTCTGAGCTAGCCGGCCCACGGGTGTCAGTCTCACAAAGGAGAAAGGAGCCTTGGGCAGCCGCAGGGATGTTGTGGGCTCTGAAAGAAGTGGAGGTGGGGCAGCAGAAACTTTTCCAGGCAGGGGGATTAGCTCAAGTGGTAGAGTGCTTGAGTAGCATGCAAGAAGCAGTGGAATGGATGCCCATGTTCTCCAACACTAGCTCAGCTCTCATCTCTTGTTTCCACTGACAGGGGCTCAGTGGCCCCCTCCCTCTTCCTGCCTGCTCTCCCAAAAGAGACAGACCAGGCTCCCCTTTCTTTTCCCCCAGCAATTGCCATGCTGCAAAGCAGAGAGTGGAGATATCAAGCTCAGCAGTCCAGCAGGCTCTGTGGTGCGATGAAAAGCAGGTTGGACTTCTAAGTGGCTGGGGCTAGTGTGAGCCCAGCTAGACATTCAGAAGTTGTGGGTTTAAGTCTCACCAAAGTCACTTTAGCAGCTTTCTTGTTTCCAGGTGCAGCTCTTACAGAACAGGCAATCCTTAGGCTGACACTGGGGTGGGCTTGAGTCCAGACACCTCCCAGCAGACCCCAATGAAGGGGGCAGGAAGGGCTGGTTCTTGGGGCTGGGGGTTGTTCTGAAAGGCTGCAGGTGCTGTTAGACTGTTTTGTCCCTCCCTGTCTCCTACTAGTGCTGAGCAACACTCAGGCCATGTCTACACTACACTGATCTTCTGGAAAAAGCTATGAAAATTTCGAAACCCAATTTGTGTAGCTTTTTTTTCTGCTTTTTTTTGGAAGAGGCTTTTCCAACATTTGGCCTGTGTGCACTGGGCAAGTCACACAAGGGAGGCAGCAGGCAGAGCCAGCCCAATGCACCAGCCTCCCAGGGCAGGGGAGGCCAAACCACAAGCCTCCAGTAGCTGCCTAGCCTGTTTCATCTCCCTTCCCCAGTCTGGCACCAACGGACATTATCCACCTCTGTCACATGGTAGTTGGGCTCATCCCAGGCACAGGCTGGTCCACAGCAGCTGCACTTACCTGGGCACCCACAGGAACAGTAATAAGGGAAGTCTTTGTATTTCTGCCTGGCTTTGAGCCAAGAACATTTCATTTGTTAAGCAACTGTGATAACCACTACACCACAGAAACACACTTTGCTGCAGGCAGAACTTGGATGACAGTTTTGTTACTGGCTCTTTCCAACACCCTGCTCTGCAGGGGGGGGGAATGCACCTTGTGAACACTCCACCTCTTGTTCTCAGGGAAGCGACTAACCCGAGATGCCAGCTCCTCATTTCCTCACCAGCCCCTTGAGATTTGGAGTTCAAAGCTGGAGCTACTGTGGAAGGAAGTGAAGCTACAGAAGCTGACGGGATAATCAGCGGGCAGAGGGTTATTTTTTCTCCTCCCTGGGCTGATGTGGCTTGAACTGAGGAGAAGAAAATCCTCTTCCCTTCTTCTCAGAAGATGGAAATTGCAGTTTGTTCTCTCTTTGGTTCTACTAAAGATGGACCCCAGGACTAGACTTTTTCTTTCTAAAACCCTGGTGAAAGCTGAGAGTGAATTGCTTGTAGACTGAGAATGTAAGTTAAAGAAGGACATTGCCCAACATGGGGCTTGAACTCATGACCCTGAGATTAAAAGTCTCACCTTCTACCAACTGAGCTACCCAAACTGTATGTAAGAAGTCTTCTCTCATCCCATCACAGCAGTTGTCCAACTAGCCCAGGATCCCGTCTCATGACAGCAGCCAATTTCATTGTCCCGAGGGAATCCTCAGGACAGACAGTTATTAAGTGATCCCTCCATTCTCAGCTTCTGGAATACACCAGCTCGGGACACCTGCCCTGTCCATCCTGGTTAAATGCCATTGATTGACCTTTCCTGCATTAAATTATCCAATTCTTTTTTGGACCTTCTTGTAGATTCACCTTTGCAACATCCTCTGGCAAGGAGTTCCACTGGGCACAAAAATGCTTCCTTTTTAACTTGGTTACTTACCAGTTTCATTCTGTCACCCTGGTTCTTAAGTAGGCGAAAAAATAATTTCTTATTTGCTTTCTGCACCCCTGTCATCATTACATAAACCCCTGTCCTGTCGCCCCTTGCTTGTCCCTTTCCCAAGCTGAGAAGAAGAAGTTCCATGGACTCCTGGGAGCTGCTTTCCAAAGAAGAGGCATTTCCAGCAGAGAAGATGGCCAAGCCCAATCCCCCTACACAAAGCTCCAGGAAATACCAATGGAGATTGGGAAAGCTCCCTCTCGGGCAGCGCTACTGAATGGATCCGGCTGGCCATCGGGCTGACTAATGCCATCAACAGATGGGTCCCAATGAGACTTCTCAGCCCAAGTGCAGAGACTGTGGGGTCACCCACTCCCAGCCCAGCGGCAGAGGGGCAGCGCCCTGAGGAGGCAGGTCCTGAGGCGGAGGAGACCTTTGAAGGGAACAGAGACAAGGGAGACGTGAGGCGAGAAGAAGGGGAACAAGTCACCTCTTCTCAAGTGAGACGTGGTGGGAAACTGCCGGTTCCGGTGCAAGCCGAGCTCCAAGGGCTGGTTCCTGCCCTGGTGGGTCCCTGCAGGGCCTGGCTTGAGAAGCACCAAGAAGTGCCCTGTGTGGCCAGGAGAGAGGGTGGGGAGAAAGGAAGGTGTTGGAGCAAGCTGGGGCTGCCGGGTCTTGGGGGATTTGGGCATCGGGGGGAACCTTACCTGGTTTTGTGTCCCCTTGCAGCAAAGGCTACAGACGTCCCAGAGGCTGCAGGTGCTGCCATTGGCCTTGGACTATGTGGCTGCCACGCCCTGGTCCCTGCCACGGCACCACTGAGGAGCCTCAACCCCAGCGCTGCCTCCTCCCATCTCAGCCTCACCTGCCCAGCTGTCTCCCCCGCGCTCCTGACAATCAGCACACACAGGCCACCCTGCACTAGGGGGCAGGCCCTGGAACTGCCTTGTGGGTACCAAAGGGAGCCGCAATAGGGGAAGGTTTTTTGTTTCTGCCTGGCTTTGAGTCAGTGACTTTCTGCCCATTAAGCAAACCTGAGAGCTACAACACCACAGAAACAGCCTTAAGCGCGTCTTCTTCTGTATTTAAAAGTAGATAAATATTCTGTTACTAAGGGTCTGTCTGCACTCGATTACACCTTCGAGAGAGGAATGCAAATGTAGACATCCAAAGTTGCAAATGAAGTGGGGATTTAAATATCCCGTGCCTCATTTGCATAATCACAGACCAGCGCTATTGCGAAATATCGCTATTGCGAGAGAAAAAATGGGGATATTTTGAGGGAAAATCCTTCCCTCAAAATAACCCTTACTCCTCAAAACATGAGGTTTGCAAGGAGTAAAGAGTCTAAAGACTGTCTGAAGAGTGCAGGTGCCTTCAATGGAACGTTTGGAGCCATGTGCTGGGACCGTTCACAGCCGCTCTGCGCACAGGCCCCAGTGCCTGGAGGGAAACACCCGTGGCTCCAGTAAGATTCAGGGCTTTACCTTCCACCCTGCTAGATTTATTCCCCTCGCTCTGCGGGAGAGAAAGGCTAGAGCAGGGTTCTGGGGGGTGCCTGGCTCCAGGGAAGGGTTAGCGCCAGGAACTGGGTGGTAAAACTTCTGACTTCTTTCCTTCCCTGTAGGTGGGCAGTGGGTGTATTGGTCAGATTTGGGGCTTCCAGGCTCTGCTCTGTGGGAGCTGGTGTTTGGTGGGGAGGGCAGGGAAAGGAAGGGATTCTGGGAAGCAGGATTCCTGGGTTTCTTTTCTACCCAGGCCACTTCTCCCCCCACTGCCTTTAACTCCATATTGTTTACTTATATTTCAGTAAATATCGTATGGACAGTTTGTTTGATTTGGTAACATTGTGAAGCCAATTTCTGCTGAGATGTGTTTTAGTAGTTAAATTCCTGGACTGCCATTGCTCATTAAAACTGCTGTCATATGGTTGGAAATGGGGAAAATATTGCATTTTATTAACATCATCAGAACTGACTTACATAGGGCCTGTGTGTTGTGTAGTCTTGCCTTAATCTTTGTTTTCATGCCCATCAGTGTAAAAGAAGATATTTGCATATATATTTGCATATACAGACAACTGTGGATAATTCCCTGTCATATTATCACCCTCATATAACTTTGTATTAAGATCTTCTCCTTTTAGATATATCTCTAAGTGTTCTTATAGAATCTCTGTAACATTTCTCCTATAACTTTGTATTAAGAGAAACTTTCCTTTTTAAGAAAAAAATGTCTTTTGAGCTCTCCCCTTTCCTTGACTGCCCTGTTGAAATGAATGAGGTGTGAATGGAGAATGAAAGGGGGGCACCTCCAGCAGCAGTTGCAAGGGTGGAGGAGGTCTGGGAGCCAGAACCAAGACAATACCTATGAAGTGAGCTCATTAAGAAGACTGGACATACAGACGCCTTGGGAGTCAAGCAGCAAGTGCCTGCCCTTGGAAGAACTCTCTCTGAAGCAGCATTAAGAAAGGCAAGGTAATAACTAATTGGCTGCATGAGAGGGATAAATAGGAGGCGTCTTGCAGAGGGACCCCGGGTTTTCATCTTGTCAACATGGGAGCATCGATCCGGATCGGCAGAAGCCGGGCTTTGCCCCTCCCCCATCTAACTCACCTGGCCAGTGCAGTTAGGGGGAGCAACTTTTGGTAACAACAAGACGGAGTGTGCTTGTGTGTTGT
Source organism: Pelochelys cantorii (assembly GCA_032595735.1). Classification (NCBI taxonomy): domain Eukaryota; kingdom Metazoa; phylum Chordata; order Testudines; family Trionychidae; genus Pelochelys; species Pelochelys cantorii. The sequence goes on from CM064345.1 coordinate 13,593,627, forward strand.
GTGAGTGCATGAGTGTCATGTGTCATATGCATATGATAAATATTGATTGATCTATGTATGTTCAATAAATGTGGTGTGTTGCCTTATCCCTCTGAAAAAGATCCCGGGTGCTTTTTTTAAGAATAACACAACCACACTTAAGTAGCAGCCCTCGGCATGTGCTGTGGGTATCATTGTGGCTCCTGTGTGAGCAGAACAGAGGATTGGGGGCGTGGGATTTGTATATTTTGGGAAAAGGTCCTGAGTCCTGGCTCCCAGCCAGGTGCCTTGGCCCCTGCACAAAGTGCATGGTGGGAATAAGAGTTGGGGTAGCAGGAAAGGGGCCAGCCCCTCAGCACCAGCGAGCAGGTGGGAGTGAATCTTGCTACTTCTCATGTGCAGGGGCAGAGCTTTTCCAGTCAAGCTAATTCTGCCCCACCTGCAACCTCTCTCCAGTGCTCCTGCCACTGCCTGGCATCCAGCAGCTCTCTGCCCTAGCATGGCTGACTTTTGGGGAGAGCAAGTAGGAATCACAGGAGGGGGGCTATTGGACCTGCTTAGCCCCCAGGCTGGCTCTGCCAGTAAGAACTGAAACGGGGTTTGCCCCCGCCACTGGAGAACGTGGGCATTGATCCCACTACCTCTCACATGCGAAGCAAGCGCTCTACCACTTGAGCTAATTCCCCTACTATGTTGGAACCAACCTTCTTGGAGGCTCTTCTCTTCTCCACAGGGATGTCTGTCTTCTAGCTCAGTTACTTGTGGGAAAGGAGAAGGCTCCAAAAAAGGCCTCAAGGGCAAGTCTCAAGGAGCCCCCTGCAGCAAAGCCGTGGGGGGCTCGGAGGCCCCTGCCCTGAGCCTGTCCCACCTGGCCATTACATGGACTCTTGTGAGGTCATCACCCCCAACCTCCATTAGCCAATAATAGGCCCAAAACCCCTTGATGCATGCCAACCCACCCCGTTCACCTTTGCAACATCCTCTGGCAAGGAGTTCCACCGGGCACAAAAATGCTTCCTTTTTAACTTGGTTACTTACCAGTTTCATTCTGTCACCCTGGTTCTTAAGTAGGCGAAAAAATAATTTCTTATTTGCTTTCTGCACCCCTGTCATCATTACATAAACCCCTGTCCTGTCGCCCCTTGCTTGTCCCTTTCCCAAGCTGAGAAGAAGAAGTTCCATGAACTCCTGGGAGCTGCTTTCCAAAGAAGAGGCATTTCCAACAGAGAAGATGGCCAAGCCCAATCCTCCTACGCAAAGCCCCAGGAAATACCAATGGAGATTGGGAAAGCTCCCTCTCGGGCAGCGCTACAGAATGGATCCGGCTGGCCATCGGGCTGACTAACGCCATCAACAGATGGGTCCCAATGAGACTTCTCAGCCCAAGTGCAGAGACTGTGGAGTCTCCCGCTCCCAGCCCAGTGGCAGAGGGGCAGCGCCCTGAGGAGGCAGGTCCTGAGGCGGAGGAGACCTTTGAAGGGAACAGAGACAAGGGAGACGTGAGGCGAGAAGAAGGGGAACAAGTCACCTCTTCTCAAGCGAGACGTGGTGGGAAACTGCCGGTTCCGGTGCAAGCCGAGCTCCAAGGGCTGGTTCCTGCCCTGATGGGTCCCTGCAGGGCCTGGCTTGAGAAGCACCAAGAAGTGCCGCGTGTGGCCAGGAGAGAGAGTGCGGGAGAAAGGAAGGTGTTTGAGCAAGCTGGGGCTGCTGGGTCTTGGGGGATTTGAGCAGCAGGGGGGGACCTGACCTGGTTTTGTGTCCCCTTGCAGCAAAGGCTACAGACGTCCCAGAGGCTGCAGGTGCTGCCATTGGCCTTGGCCTATGTGGCTGCCACGCCCTGGTCCCTGCCACGGCACCACTGAGGAACCTCAGCCCCAGCCCTGCAGCCTCCCATCTCAGCCTCACCTGCCCAGCTGTCTCCCCCGCGCTCCTGACAATCAGCACACACAGGCCACCCTGCACTAGGGGGCAGGCCCTGGAACTGCCTTGTGGGTACCAAAGGGAGCCGCAATAGGAGAAGGATTTTCGTTTCTGCCTGGCTTTGAGTCAGTGACTTTCTGCCCATTAAGCAAACGTGAAAGCCACGACACCACAGAAACAGCCTTAAGTGCATCTTCTTCTGTACTTACATGTAGATAAATATTCTGTTACTAAGGGTCTGTCTGCACTCGATTCCTCCTTCGAGAGAGGAATGCAAATGTAGACATCCAAAGTTGCAAATGAAGTGGGGATTTAAATATCCCGTGCTTCATTTGCATAATCGCGGACCGGTGCTATTGCGAAATAGCGCTATTGCGAGAGAAAAAACAGGGATATTTCGAGGGAAACTCCTTCCCTCAAAATAACCCTTACTCCTAAAAACATGAGATTTCTAAGGAGTCTAAAGACTGTCTGAAGAGTGCAGGTGCCTTCAGTGGAACATTTGGAGCCATGCGCTGGGACCGTTCACAGCCGCTCTGCGCACAGGCCCCAGCGCCTGGAGGAAAACACCCATGGCTCCAGTGAGATTCAGGGCTTTACCCTCCACCCTGCTAGATTTATTCCCCTCACTCTGCGGGAGGGAAAGGGCATTGGGTTAGAGCAGGGATCTGGGGGGTGCTTGGATCTGCGGGCGGGTTAGAACCAGGAACCGGGTGGTAAAACTTCTGACTTCTTTCCTTTCCTGTGGGTGGGCAGTGGGTGTATTGGTCACATTTGGGGCTTCCAGTCTCTGCTCTGTGAGGACTGTGGGAGTTGGTGTTTGGTGGGGTGGGCAGGGGAAAGGAAGGGATTCTGGGAAGCAGGATTCCTGGGTTTCTTTTCTAGCCAGGCCACTTCTCCCCCCAATGCCTTTAACTCCACATTGTTTACTTATATTTCAGTAAATATCATATGGGCAGGTTTTGTTTGATTTGTTAACATTGTGAAGCCAATTTCTGCTGAGATGTGTTTTAGTAGTTAAATTCCTGGACTGCCATTGCTCATTAAAAGTGCTGTCATATGGTTGGAAATGGGGAAAATATTGCATTTTATTAACATCATCAGAACTGACTTACATAGGGCCTGTGTGTTGTGTAGTCTTGCCTTAATCTTTGTATTCATGCCCATCAGTGTGAAAGAAGATATTTGCATATATATTTGCATATACAGACAACTGTGGATAATTCCCTGTAATATTATCACTCTCATATAACTTTGTATTAAGATCTTCTCCTTTTAGATATATCTCTAAGTGTTCTTATAGAATCTCGGGAACATTTCTCCTATAACTTTGTATTAAGAGAAACTTTCCTTTTTAAGAAAAAAATGTCTTTTGAGCTCTCCCCTTTCCTTGACTGCCCTGTTGAAATGAATGAGGTGTGAATGGAGAATGAAAGGGGGGCACCTCCAGCAGCAGTTGCAAGGGTGGAGGAGGTCTGGGAGCCAGAACCAAGACAATACCTGTGAAGTGAGCTCATTAAGAAGACTGGACATACAGATGCCTTGGGAGTCAAGCAGCAAGTGCCTGCCCTTGGAAGAACTCTCTCTGAAGCAGCATTAAGAAAGGCAAGGTAATAACTAATTGGCTGCATGAGAGGGATAAATAGGAGCCGTGTTGCAGAGGGACCCTGGGTTTTCGTCTTGTCAACATGGGAGCATCGATCCGGATCGGCAGAAGCCCGGCTCCACCCCTCCCCATCTAACTCACCTGGCCAGTGCAGTTAGGGGGAGCAACTTTTGGTAACAACAAGACGGAGTGTGCTTGTGTGTTGTGTGAGTGCATGAGTGTCATGTGTCATATGCATATGATAAATATTGATTGATCTATGTATGTTCAATAAATGTGGCGTGTTGCCTTATCCCTCTGAAAAAGATCCCGGGTGCTTTTTTTAAGCATAACACAACCACACTTAAGTTGCAGCCCTCGGCATGTGCTGTGGGTATCATTGTGGCTCCTGTGTGAGCAGAACAGAGGATTGGGGGGGGGATTTGTATATTTTGGGAAAGGGTCCTGAGTCCTGGCTCCCAGCCAGGTGCCTTGGCCCCTGCACAAAGTGCATGGTGGGAATAAGAGTTGGGGTAGCAGGAAAGGGGCCGGCCCTTCAGCACCGGCGAGCAGGTGGGAGTGAATCTTGCTACCTCTCATGTGCAGGGGCAGCGCTTTTCCAGTGGAGCTAATTCTGCCCCACCTGCAACCTGTCTCCAGTGCTCCTGCCACTGCCTGGCCCAAGAGGGCTGGTGTCCAGCAGCTCTCTGCCCCAGCGTGGCTGACTTTTGGGGAGAGCAAGTAGGAATCACGGGAGGGGGGCTACTGGACCCGCTTAGCCCCCAGGCTGGCTCTGCCAGTAAAAAATTAAATGGGGTTTGCCCCCATCACTGGAGAATGTGGGCATCGATCCCACTACCTCTCACATGCAAAGCAAGTGCTCTACCACTTGAGCTAATTCCCCTGCTATGTGAGAACAAGCCTTCTTGGAGGCTCTTCCCTTCTCCACAGGGACGTCTGTCTTCTAGGTCAGTTAGTTGTGAGAAAGGAGAAGGCTCCAAAAAGGCCTCAAGGGCAAGTCTCAAGGAGCCTCCCTGCAGCAAAGCCATGGGGGGCTCTGAGATGGCCCCTGCCCT
>CM064345.1:13598286-13754405 GCA_032595735.1 Pelochelys cantorii
TTCTTCTATTTAGGGAACTAATAAATAACTTCTCTTTATCGGCCTCTCCACACCACTCATGATTTTATATACCTCTATCATATCCCCCCTCAGTCTCCTCTTTTCTAAACTAAAAAGTCCCAGTCGCTTTAACCTCTCCTCATATGGGACCCGTTCCAAACCCCTAATCATTTTAGTTGCCCTTTTCTGAACCCTTTCCAAGGCCAAAATATCTTTTTTGAGGTGAGGAGACCACATCTGTACACAGTATTCAAGATGTGGGCGTACCATAGTTTTATACAGGGGCAGTAAGATATTCTGGGTCTTATTTTCTATCCCTTTCTTAATAATTCCTAGCATCCTATTTGCCTTTTTGACCGCTGCTGCACACTGCCTGGAAGTTTTCAGAGAACTGTCCACGATAACTCCAAGATCTCTTTCCTGATTTGTCATAGCCAAATTAGCCCCCATCATACTGTACGTATAGTTGGGGTTATTTTTCCCGATGTGCATTACTTTACACTTATCCACATTAAATTTCATTTGCCATTTTGTTGCCCACTCACTCAGTTTGGTGAGATCTTTTTGGAGTCCCTCAGAGTCTGCTTCTGTCTTGACTATCCTAAACAGTTTGGTATCATCTGCAAACTTTACCACCTCACTGCTGACCCCTTTCTCCAGATCATTTATAAATAAGTTGAACAGGATTGGTCCTAGGACCGACCCTTGGGGGACACCACTAGTTACCCCTCTCCATTCTGAAAATTTACCATTTATTCCTACCCTTTGTTTCCTGTCTTTTAACCAGTTCTCAATCCAAGAAAGGACCTTCCCTCTTATCCCATGGCCATGTAATTTACACAAGAGCCTTTGGTGAGGGACCTTGTCAAAGGCTTTCTGAAAATCTAAGTATACTATATCTACTGGATCCCCCTTGTCCGCATGTTTGTTAACCCCTTCAAAGAACTCGAATAGATTAGTAAGACAGGATTTCCCTTTACAGAAACCATGTTGACTTTTGTCCAACAAATTATGTTCTTCTACATGTTTCACAATTTTATTCTTTACTATTGTTTTGACTAATTTGCCCGGTACTGAAGTTAGACTTACCGGTCTGTAATTGCCCGGATCGCCTCTGGAGCCCTTTTTAAATATTGGTGTCACGTTAGCTACCTTCCAGTCATTAGGTACGGAAGCCGATTTAAGGGATAGGTTACAAACCACAGATAATAGTTCAGCAATTTCCCATTTGAGTTCTATTAGAACCCTTGGATGAATGCCATCCGGTCCCGGAGATTTGTTAACATTAAGTTTTTCTATTTGTTCCAAAACCTCCTCTAATGACACTTCAATACGGGACAGTTCTTCAGATTCATCACCCACAAAGGACGGTGCAGATTTGGGAATCTCCCCAACGTCCTCAGCCGTGAAGACTGAAGCAAAGAAATCATTTAGTTTCTCCGCAATGGCTTTATCGTCCTTGATTGTGCCTTTTAAAGTTCGATCGTCTAGGGGACCCACAGGTTTTTTAGCAGGCTTCCTGCTTCTAATGTACTTAAAAAACATTTTGTTATTTCTTTTTGAGTTTTTGGCTAGCTGTTCCTCAAAATCTTTTTTTACTTTTCTTATTACATTTTTACACTTGATTTGACAGTGTTTATGTTCCTTTCTATTTATCTCACTAGGATTGAACTTCCACTTCTTAAAAGATGCCTTTTTGTCCCTCACTGCTTCTTTTACATGGTGGTTAAGCCACGGTGACACTTTTTTAGGTCTCTTGCTATGTTTTTTAATTTGGGGTATACATTTAAGTTGGGCCTCTATTATGGTGTCTTTAAAAAGTTTCCATGCAGCTTGCAGGGATTTGGCTCTAGTCACTGTGCCTTTTAATTTCTGTTTAACTAGCCTCCTCATTTTTGTGTAATTCCCCTTTTTGAAATTAAATGCCAGGGTGCTGGACTGCTGAGGTGTTCTACCCACTACAGGAATTTTGAATGTTATTATATTATGGTCACTATTCCCAAGCGGTCCTTTAACGGTTATTTCCTGGACCTGATCCTGCGCTCCACTCAGGACTAAATCGAGAATTGCCTCTCCCCTTGTGGGTTCCTGCACCAGTTGCTCCAAGAAACAGTCATTTAGGCCATTGAGAAATTTTATCTCTGCTTCTCTTCCTGAGGTGACATGTACCCAGTCAATACGGGGATAATTAAAATCCCCCATTATTATAGAGTTCTTTATTTTGGTAGCCTCTCTAATCTCTCTCAGCATTTCAATGTCAGCATCGCTCTCCTGGTCAGGTGGTCGGTAATATATCCCTACTGATAATTTCTTATTATTGGAGCATGGAATTACTATCCATAGCGATTCTATTGAGCATGTTGATTCACTTAATATTTTTATTTCATTTGATTCTACATTATCTTTCACATACAGTGCCACTCCGCCACCCACCCGGCCTGCTCTATTCTTTCGATATATTTTATATCCCGGTATGATTGTGTCCCACAGATTTTCCTCATTCCACCAGGTTTCAGTGATGTCTATTATGTCCATCTCCTCATTTAATACTAGGTACTCTAGCTCACCCATCTTATTAGTCAGACTCCTAGCATTTGTGGAGAAGCACTTTAAAAATTTGCCACTGCTTCTTTGTCTGCCCTTCCCTGGTGCTTTGGATTCCTTTGTATGCGGTTGTTTGTTTGCTCTGGCCCATGGTTTGCCCTCTCCCCTCCTCTCTTTCTGACTACAGCTTGGAGACTCTCTATCAATGGATTCTCCTCTAAGAGAAGTCTCCCTCCGATTTACGTGCATCTCCGCACCAATCGGCTTTCCCCCATCTCTTAGTTTAAAAACTGCTCTACGGCCTTTTTAATGTTTAGTGCCTGCAGTCTGGTTCCACCCTGGTTTAGGTGGAGCCCATCCTTCCTGTATAGGCTCCCCCGCTCCCAAAAGTGTCCCCAGTTCCTAATAAATCCAAACCCCTCTTCCCTACACCATCGTCTCATCCACGCATCGAGACTCTGAAGCTCTGCCTGCCTACCCGGCCCTGCGCGTGGAACTGGAAGCATTTCCGAGAATGCCACCATAGAGGTCCTGGATTTCATCTCTTCCTCGCAGCCTAAATTTGGCCTCCAGGACATCTCTCCTACCCTTCCCTATGTCATTGGTACCTACATGTACCACGACCACCGGCTCCTCCCCAGCACTACGCATAAGTCTATCTAGATGCCTCGAGAGATCCGCAACCTTCGCACCAGGCAGGCAAGTGACCATACGGTTCTCCTGGTCATCACAAACCCAACTATCTATGTTTCTAACAATCGAATCACCCACTACTAACACCTGCCTCTTCCTAACTGGCATTCCCTCCCCCTCAGAGGTATCCTCAGTGCGAGAGGATACCACAACATCCTCTGGGAGGAGGGTCCCAACTACGGGATGGTTTCCCTCTGCTCCCATTGAATGCTCTGTTTCCTTGAGACTTTCATCCTCCTTAAGAGCACTGGAGCTCTCAGACTGGAGGTGGGACAGTACTACAATGTCCCGGAAAGTCTCATCAGCATATCTCTCTACCTCCCTTAGCTCCTCCAGTTCAGCCACCCTGGCCTCCAAAGCCGGAACCCGGTCTCTGAGGGTCAGGAGCTCCTTGCAACGGGTGCACACATACGCCACCCACCCACAGGGCAGGTAATCATACATGTTACACTCGACACAATAAACAGGATAGCCCCCACTCTGCTGCTGGGCTTCTGTCTCCATTTTTCTAATGAATAAGTTTAAGCAGAAACTGGGATTCTTTTTAAACCTCTGGAATATAGAGTATTATAAGAGTTGTTTTTAAGAAGGTCAGAAGTCCCTAGTGCCCTCTAACCTCCCCCTCTAAACTCCCTGTTAGCTGTTTCTGTTCACAAGCTCCCTGGTCGCTGAGTCACAGGCTTATATAGCTCTGGTAGCCCCTCCCCCTGACTGAGGCTCAGCCAATTAACAGAGGCTTCTAGATTTCAAACCTTTTAGAAGCTTCTTCAAACAAACAAACCAACCAACCAAACACACAAACACAAGCTCAGCACACAGCAAATAACTCCCCCACACACAAACACGCACTCCAGACAGCCACTTACCACAAGGGTCCCGCTTTTACTCCTCTTTTACCTGGAGAACTCCCTCTCCAAACTCCCTGTTAGCTGTTCCTGTTCGCAAGACACTTCTTCAATCCCCACCCCCGTCAGCTGCCCACCCCCAGCCTCTTCCAGCACAGCCTGCCCCACCTCTCCCCACAGGGCTTCCACAGGGGCCTCTGTCCCAGGGAGAATGGAGAACCCCTGTCCCAGGCATCCACCCCCCCTGCTGCTGCTCCCACCAGAGCAGAGGATTTACCTGGCACAAGTAAGTGCCTCTGTCCTCCCTGACCTTGGCTGCTGGGTTTTCCTCCTGTTTAGCTGCCTGGACCCAGGTCAGGTCACATGAGACTTCTCATATCACCCCCCTCAGCACAGAGCCCTGGGCAGCCGCCCTGGTCGCTCAGGTCTCAGGCTGGCAGGGCCTGCAGAGTTTTGAATAACAGGCTGTTGGTGCAGCTATTAAAAGGCTTCTTCCTTGGCAGGGGCATTGTGCTTGTGGATTGGCTATTTTTTGGATGACTGGGTGCTTGCACATGCAGCTGGGCTTTAGCAAATCAGAATGCTGTGAGTCGTGAGTAACCCAGCGCTTCTGGAAATGGGAGTGGAGTAAAAAGTACAATATTTTCTAAAAGAACCCAACTTGATTAAAAGTCAAAGTATCACAAAAATAAATTACTTGAGTAAAACACAAATACGCAAATAAGGTTTTAAGTAGTGTAATCAAGTATTTCTACTTTGTTACTTTCCACCTCTGTCCGGCAGGCAGGTGTTCTTGGACCCTGCTGGTCTGCAGACTGGCAGTTTGTTACCACTGACTTAGAGGAGCCCCAGGAGCTGCAGTTTCAGGAAGAAACAGCAGGAGATTTTGATTGGCTGCCAGGTGCTCCACATGCTAATCAGGAGGCGTGTTTCTGTAAACAGGGGCAGGAAGCATATTCAAATATAGAGATTTCTAAATCGGGCGGAGCGTGTTTGAATGGGACAAGCACTTTGCTGAGATTATTTCTGTTCTTTAGTTTTCTAAGTGTTGTGTGGAAACATTCCCCATGAGGAGAAAGTGAATGCACATGAGTGTGGGTGTGTAGCAAAGAGGGGGTTGTTAAGACTGTACTTTCAGGGATCATTTCTATAGTTACTAAGTAGAGAAATGCAGCTGAAAGTGATTTGCCTTGCTAGCCATGAGGATGAGTGATAGTGTTCTCTTCTGAGCATGACACAAGCTGACAGTGTTGCTTTAAGATAATTGCTGTTTGCTATGGATGATTGTTCCTTCTTTCCTGTTGGGAAGCTGGAGGAAGAGAGTGCAAGCTGAGTGGTTGGCTATTGTTAAAAAGTTCAAAATTAGTTTTGCAGTAGAGAAGAAGGGGGTTTTCACTTTATCATCTTGTCCTGGCTTTTGTTTAATTCCTGGATTTACTTGTAGGCTACATCTATACTGGCATGATTTTGCGCAAATATTTTTAATGCAAGAAGTTTTGCGTTAAAGCATTTGCACAAGAGAGCATCTACAGTGGCATGTGCTTTCGGGCAAGAGATGTGCTTTTGTGCAAAAGCATTCGTGCCAGTTTAGACGCTCTCTTGCGCAAGAAATTAACGTTCCTGTCTACACTGGCCCTCTTGCGCAAGAATCCTTGCACAAGAGGGCTTATCCCTGAGCGGGAGCGTCAGAGTATTTGCGCAAGAACCACTCATTTTGTACATTACAAAGTCAGTGTTCTTGTGCAAATACTCGCAGCCAGTGTAGACAGGAGGCAAGATTATGCGCAAAATCTTGCCAATGTAGACATAGCCATACTGCGCTGGTCCTGATCCTGATGTCTTCATGCTGTTCTCTCACCTGCTGCTGGGTCTTTTTCCATGTGCTTCTCACACTGGATTTAGCCAGCCCCTTGGATCTGCCTCATGCCTTGTCCCCCTCTGTTCCCTAGTGGCCCTGCAGGAGGCAGAGACTAGCCGCAGCCCAGTGTTAATTATCCCTTGGGTTAGTATCTTTCTCCCATAACGTGCAGCTAAGATATTTGTTAGTAACTGGCAGGCGCCGCGGGGGCTCTCACCTGAACAAAGACACACAACCTCAGTATTGGTGCACAAGACAAAACTTACCCTGCTCCTGGAACAGGAACACTGACTAGCAGTGAGGCCCTTCCCTGGCAGCACCGAGCAGTGAGAGCTGAGTGAAGGGGGAGGCAGGACCAGGGGGAGAAATCTCCATGACTGTGTCAGAGGGAGGCTCTGCCCTGGCCAGTGGGGAATCGTTGCCTCTCCGAGGGGCCCAGGCCTGGTGGGTCATTTCCCAGGTTACTGAGTGGGGGCTGGAGCCAGTTCTGTGTTGTCTCCTTTAACTACAAAACTGAACCAATGGATCTTGTGCTGACCTGACTGTGCGCTGGGCTAGTGCTGTGTGTGCCACCGAGCTTCCTGCAGGGCTGCCCACCCAGGAGAGGGGAGGGGCAGTTTGAGTCACCCAGCTCTGCCCCTTCCGAAAGGCCTGTGTAAATGGCTGGTGCTGTCTTGCTGGGGAGGGAGAGGTGGGAAAGGGGACTCTTCCATTAAAAGTATTTGTGCAAAATCATGCCAGTGTAGATGCAGCCAAAGAGTTATTCCTTCCCCACAAGGAATAAGCCCTCTTCTGCAAGAGCTCTTCCAAAAGAAGGCAGTGTAGACAGGCAACATGAATCTCTTGCGCAAGAAACCCCTATGGTTAAAATGGTCATTAGAGCTTTCTTACAGAAGAGAGTGTCCACACTGCCATAGATGCTCTTGCACAAAAGCACATCTCTTGTGCAAAAGCACATGGCAGTGTGGACACGCTCTTGTGGAGGACCTTTTGCACAAGGACTCTTGTGCAAAACAGTTCTCGCACAGGAAGCCTGCAGTGTAGACTTGGCAAGAGTTTTTGCGCTAAAATTCTGCAGTACAGACAAAGCTTGAAAGAGAAGAGGAAAGGAGGTGGCTAGAGCCTCCCTCCAGCAGTCTGTCCCTCAACAGGATGTCTACACAGCACCCTCACCTCAAAGTAAGCTGTGCAATGTGAGCAAGCTGCCCAGGGCTGCCAGGGGAAGGTCTGTGGGGAGTTTCCAAGGCAACAACAACAACAACAACAAAGTATCATTATCAGTACATCAGTGAGTGGGACAGGGAGCTGGGGGCAGATCTGGGCTCTAACTCACTAGGGGTGCGTTCCATAGCTCAAAATAAGTGATGCAAATTGTGTCGCTTATTTTAAGTCAACTTTGCACAGCACTTATTTCAAAATAAATTGCAATTCCAAAACATCCCTCACACCATGAGGTTTACAGGACCATCGGAATAGCAAGCCCATTATGGTTTGAAACAAGGGGGTTGCTCTTAAGATGCGTCTTTGTGATATGAGCATCACATTCTAAACCTCCGCGCTAGCCGGCCCACGGGTGTCAGTCTCACAAGTGGCCCTTTCAGAAAGGCTCCTGGGCAGCTGCAGCGATGTTGAGGGCTCTGGAACAAGGTGGATGGGGCAGTAAAGATTTTTACAGATGGGGGAATTAGCTCAAGTAGTAGAGTGCTTGCTTAGCATCTGAGAAGCAGTGGGATCAATGCCCACATTCTCTCTCTACACCTAAGTTCTCATCTATTACTTTCAGTGACAGGGGCTCAGTAGCCCCCTTCTTCTTCCTACCTGCTCTCCCAAAAGAGACAGACCCAGCTCACCTGTCTTTTCCCCAGCAATTGTGATGCTGCAAAGCAGAGAGAGGAGATATCAGGCTCTGTGGTGCAATGAAAAGTGTGCTGGACTTCTAAATTGCAGTGGCTAGTATGAGCCCAACTAGATATTCAAAGGTTGGGGTTTCAAGTCTCAGCAGAGTCACTTCTGCTGCTTTCTCATTTCCAGGGCACAGCTTTTACAGACCAGGCAATCCTGAGGCTGACACTGGGGTGGGCTTGAGTCCAGACAGTTCCCAGCAGACCCCAGTGAGGGTGGAGGGAAGGGCTGGTTCTTGGGTTTTGGGCTGGGGGTTGTTCTGAAAGGCTGCAGGTGCCGTTAGACCATTTTGTCCCTCCCTGTCTCCTACTAGTGCTGTGCAACCCTCAGGCTATGTCTACCCTACACTGTTCTTCTGGAAAAAGTTACACAAATTTCAAAACCCAATTTGTGTAACTTTTTCTTCTGCTTTTTTTGGAAGAGGCTTTTCCGACATTTGGCCTGTGTACACTAGGCCAAATGTCGGGAACAACCCCTTTTTAAGAACAGCCCTTCTTCCTCATAAAATGTGATTCACAGGGATGCTGAAAAAGCACATCTGCTCTTCCAAAAGAAGCTTTCAGCAGAGCAGATGTGTCCTCTGGACTAAAGCGTTGTCTCTCTAGCATAGACAGAGCCCTGATGTAGCATCTTATTTCAAGTTTAGGGTGCAGCATAGACAGAGGGTTAACATATGATACGCAATACGAGCTACAGAAGTTGCCATTTTGAGCTTATTTCAAAAATGCTTTGGTGTGTATGCAGCACCAAATATTAAAATAACCTGCTAGTCCGAAATGTCCCTTCCTCCTCATTGAATGAGGTTTTCAGAGACGTTGGACTAGCGAGTCCATTGTATTTTAAAGTAAGGGGGCACTGTTAACACGCAGGATGGCTAGTACACATGTCTACATACCCCGAAATAGCGCTGGAGCATCAAGGTCGCCTTAGAGGCCCACAGGAGGGGGCAGGTTTGATGCAGAATTTTCAGCTTTCTGCGCTTGCGACGCTCTGTTGCTGTCTACAGCCACCCATAGGCCTGACCTTGTATCACCAGGGCCTCTCACAGTCTGCCAGACAAGAGAGAGGGCTGCAGGGGGCACAACTTCCTCTCTGGGGAGCCTGCAGGAAAGGAAGATGGAGTGTGAGGGGTGTGCAGCACCCAGCCAAGCCACACCACTGAGATTCAAGCTCCGATTGCATGAGTCAGAGTCCAGAGCGCTGCCCCTTACACAATGGGACCTACACCAGTCACTCTTGCCTCAGCTGGGTGAAACTGCAGCCCTGGCCCATGCCCACTGGGACCAGCTTTGCTTGTTTTCCTTCCACCTAGAGCCCCCTTCTCCTGGGCTGCAAGGAGCATTCCTGGGATGCCCTGAGACAGACACAGGACTCTGCCGCCCCGCAGCCAGCCCCACCCCACCCCACAGGTCTTGGCAGAACAAGGTGGGGCTCTGTTCTGCCCCATTGCTGCCTCGTGACCTCCTTGAGCAAGTCACACAAGGGAGGCAGCAGGCAGAGCCGGCCCAATTTTCCAGCCTCCCAGGGCAGGGGAGGCCAAGCCACAAGCCTGCAGCAGCTGCCTGGCCTAATCCATTTCATTTCGCCAGGCTGGCACCAAGGGGCATTCTCAGCTGATGTCACCCCCTCTGTCACGTGGGAGTTGGGCTCATCCCAGGCACAGGCCAGGTAGCAGGAGCTGTGCTTACCTGGGCACCAAGGGGAGCTGCAATAAGAGGAGAGCCTGTGTGTCTGTCTGGCTTTTAACCAGGGACCTTTTGCATGGTAGGCAAACGTGATAACCACTGCACCACAGAAACACACTTTGGCGGGGGTGGAACTTGGATGACTGTTCTGTTCCTAGCTCTTTCTAACACCCTGCTCTGCAGGGGAGGGGAATGCACCTTGTGAACACTCCACCTCTTGTTCTCAGGGAAGCGACTAACCCGAGCTGCCAGCTCCTCATTTCCTCACCAGCCCCTTGAGATTTGTAGCTCAAAGCTGGAGCTGCTGTGGAAGGAGGTGAAGCTACAGAAGCTGACAGGGGACAATCAGCAGGCGGAGGGTTATTTTTCCTCCTCCCAGGGCTGATCTGGCTAGAACTGAGGAGAAGAAAATCCTCTTCCCTTCTCCTCAGAAGATGGAAATTGAAGTTTGTTCTCTCTTTGGCTCTACTAAAGCTGGACCCCAGGACTAGACTTTTTCTTTCTAAAACCATGATGAAAGCTGAGAGTGAATTGCATGTAGACTGAGAATATGCGTTAAAGAAGTATACCACCCAGCATAGGGTTTGAACCCATGATCCTGAGATTAACAGTCCCATGCTTTACCAACTGAGCTTGCCAGGCTACATATATCAAGCTTTCTCATACCCCATCACAGGGCTATCTGTCCAGTGACAGGACATGGGGCCGGTTTCAGGATTTCTAGTAGCACAGCAGCAAGGGGAGATGGAGGAAATTCAAACTCCTTTGCAAGCTTTGTTCTCACAGCACCAAGTGTGACAGGAAGGGTGTAAGCTGGGGAGCCTGCCCGCCCCCCCCAGAAGGGGCATTTGGGTGCACCCAGGGGCAGCAAGAATTCAGGCCCTCAGGCCAGTGCACTGGGGACAACGTGTGAGCCCTTCCATGAGCATTTTCTGCTTCCACCGGGGAAGGCAGCTGGGCAGGACTGTCCGGCAGCCCACGTCCCTTTCAGCCCCAGGTGCAGGAGGTAACAGAGAGGGGAGGAAAGTCCATGGCCAGAGCCTCCTCCCAGCAGGCTGGCCCTGCACAGTCTGTGCATGATGGAGCCTCTCTCAGCAGGGCTATGGCCCGTTCTCTGCAAAGTGCTCAGCTGTTTCATTTTTTTGCAGGAACGAGTGGGATCCATGCCCCCTGCTCCTCACTGACAGGAGTGTCCTCTTCCCTTCTTTTCACACAGGGTCTGTCCACACTGCTCTCCTCCTTCGAGGGAGGAATGCAAATCCAGACGAGCGAAATTGCAAATGAAGCGTGGATTTGAATGTCCGGGGCTTCATTTGCATAATTGCATTATGGCGCTATTTCAAAATAGCGTTATTTCGAAAAAAGAAACGCTGTCTAGACACGGTTATCATATATATAGTAGCTCAGTGTCTGAGAGTCTGTAATGCTGAAATGTTGGCTGTTCCCTCTGGGCGCCGCTGTTGCTGAAATGCTGGCTGTTCCCTCTGGGCGGCCCGTGCTGCATGGGGAGTACGGAGCCCAAACAGCTTGCTCCCCCTGCTCCCCCACGGCAGCCTGGCTGAGCAGTGCAGAAGTCAGCCGAGCGCCACGGCAGGAAGGAAAGGGGGGTAGGGTGGTGACGTGCGGCGTGACAACGGCTCCAGGCCCCGCCACCTGGCCGTGGCACTCGGCTGACTTCTGCGCCACTCAGCCAGGCCGCCGCATGGGAGCAAGTGGTGCAAGCGACCATTTGGGCTCTGCGCTCCCCATGCAGCACGGGGAGTGCGGCACCCAGTCGACTGTTTGGGCTCCGCGGTCCCCCGAGTGAGAGGCAGGAGTGGGAGGAGAAGAGAAAGAGAGAGGTAGGAGGCGGAGGAGAGCTGAGAGAGAGAGAGGAGGGGAGGCAGTAGGAGCAGGAGAGAGAGAGAGACGGAGCGAGAGACCGGAGGCCAGGAGAGAAGACCGACGTGAAGGAGAGACTTGAAAACCCCGTCTTATGATGGGCTAATTGGCTAGTTTGGAAAGAAAACCCTTCCTCCAAAATCACCCTTACTCCTTATACAATAAGGTTTAAGGGTTATTTCAAAAGAAGTCCTTGGTCTCCATGGGATGTGCTGGGCAGAAGAACAAGAACCACATCCAGCTGGGGAGGAATGGTCACAATCTATCTTACAGAATTCAATTTAGCAAACCCAACTAAGACTCACTAAATCAAACCCAGAGGACACCCCAACCAGCTTCCAGTACTTCCGCTCTTTGCTCCCTTTGGCTTCCTGCAGTAGGGACACAGCCAAGCTCAACTGAAGGAAGCCGATTCTAGCTACGTAAGGAGGGATGGTGGGAAGAGCAGACACATTGGCCAGGCACCACTAGGGGCTGCCTCCCTCACCTCCTCCATGCCTGACAGGTGCCTGGGCAGCTTAGCCATGGGGCAGCTCTCTGGGACTTTTCTCCCAGCTGCTCCACCTGTTGCCATTGCCCATCCCAAGGGAGGGGGGAGGAGAGTCACTCTCCACTGCTGCAGAGGTTGCACTTGCAGGATCTCTGGGCACTGACACCCCCAGGGAATCACAAGGGTGTGTGGCACTGGCTTTCCTGTCCCAGCAATTGCAGTCAGAGCTCTGCCTTGCCAATGCCAGTCACAGCAGTCTGTGCCCCAGGCTTGTCCTTTCCTTCTTCCCAAAGGTCCTCTCCAATCAGCCTTTTCCTGAACCAGCAGTTCCATGAGTGGCCACTGGAGGCCTCTTCTGTGTCCCAGAAGGGGATAGGAAAACATGATCAAAGGCTACAGCAAGGTACCACTGGGATTGGAACCCAGGATTTTCTACTTACAAGGGAGGCGCTTTAGCCAGCTAAGCCACGGTGCCCTTCTTGGTTGGAAACCCCACTACAGATACCCTTCTTGGCTATATGCCAAATATCGAGCTTTTCCAGGATACCTTTTGTATCTGTAAAAAACTCTGCTGCATCCATGGAATGGGTCAACTTTTTGAGATCAGTTTCCAAAAAAGTGGGCTTGTTTTTTTAGAAAGCCTGTATTCCTCATTTTATTAGGAATAAGGGTTCTTCCCAAAGAGAAGGTTTTCCCCACATTTGGGCCCGTGTAGATGGGCCAAATGTCAGAAAAGCCTCTTCTGAAAAAAGTGTCTCTAAAACTGTTCTAATTCATGGTCCCAGACAACACCTTTGAATTCCAAAGTGCAGCCCTTTTTTATTTTAGTCCAGCCTCGGAGGGGTCTCAAGGCCTGTGCAGCCCAAGAAACGCCATTACCAGCTCAGACCCATAATCTTTTTGTCAATTGCAGTGCAACCTAAGGATTACTTGCCAAGCACGCACTGCAATTCACCACTCTACCAGCTGAGCTATCAAAGGTGCCTGAGTGACGCTGGTTTGTCCGTGTTGGCCCATCTACTAGTGTCAGGGCAAGTCCTCCCCCAGGTGGATGGCATTGCAGGCGAGGGGCAGAAGAACTCAGGAGCACAGGGGTGCTTCCCATGCAGAAGGACCCCTGAGCTAGATCCATTCATGTCACAGCAAAAGTAAAATAGTTGGGTTCTTCTCATGTGTCTTTTTTTGTTTCAATGTCTCTAGGGGTGCAGGAGGGGCAGATCCAAAAGAACCAAACCAACTGGTCCAGCCTCTCACCTGTGCTGCTCACTCTCCCAGACAGTTCCTACGCCCAAGGCAATAGCTCCACACCCAGTGGATGGCTGAGCACAGGCCAGGGGCAATAGGCAGAGCCTGGCAGCTGCCGGGACTGGACCTGAGGGCATCAGGGGAAGCAGCGAGAAACACAACCTCAGCCCCCTGCATCTCTAGGCAGGCTGGTAGGTTTCATGGCCCCAGCTCATCTGAGCCAGCCAGATGAGAGACCGAGCACCAGTGGGCATTAGACACCCAGCAGAAGGCACAAAAATCTCTTCTCCCAGCCTGAGGACAAGAAACCCAAAGCGGGAGGGCTTTGCAACAACCAGCCCAGGAAGGTCCCACTGACAGTTGAACGCAGGTTGCAAAGTTAAGAGCCCTGAGTGCTGCCCCTTGCACCACGGGACAAACAGCTGATGTTTTTGGTGGGCACCTGGGACTCTCAGTGCTCAGGCTGCCTCTGCTCTCCTGGCTCCCTCCAGCTGCCCCATCCCAGCTGCTTGTTTATTTTTTGTTTTTATTTAAATACCAGCTCTAGTAGAAGCCGTGTGACACTCTCCCCTCCCCCATCACGGCATGAACAGGTCACCGCCACCAACCAGACTCTGAAATGGCCCCCTGTGTTTCCCCTGGCCCCGTGGGGCTGAGAGGAAAGAGGCCAAGGCCAGGCTGCAGCCAGGGGAAGCAGGAGGCAGGAAGAACCCCAGGCTACACAGCTCCTCTTTGCGCAAAAGCCTCTTGCGCAAAAATGGACCCCAATTAATTATGCAAATGAGCATGGCAATATGCTAATCTGACCTTCATTTGCATGAGCTTTTGTGGAAGAGAGGTGCACTATGGAGATAGCCTAAGTGGTAGATAGCCATGAAGGAACATAGACTCAGGAAAAATCCCTGGGCTGCAATCCTTAGTTACACAAAATAAGAATAATTCACCAGCTCAGACGTGATTTCTAAACCCCTAAACAAGGAAAATAATAAAAGCTTATGGACTAGGTAGACTTTTCCCTACCCACACATTGCAAGAACTCCAACTCTGTGCAAATTAAGACTGTGTGGCCTAATGGATAAGGAGTCTGACTTCGGATCAGACAATTGAGGGTTCAAGTCCCTTCACAGTTGTGTTTACCTTTCCTTGTCTGTGCTTATGGATCCTGATGTCTCTCCCCTGGAAAGGTCCTCTGTGGCTTTTCTATAACCCTATTGGAAGGCCTATAGTTCTTCAGTAGGCCTAAACTAAGGGGGATATCGCAGGGGGGCGGTACTGGCTGGTGAAAGCAGGGCTGGTGGGGGAAGCAGGGCTTGCTGTGGGAGATCAGGAGAGAATAGGCAGGCTGGCCTGGCTGGGGGGGAAGGGGGCAGAGAATAGGGGAGTGGGACTGATCAGAGCACAGAAATCCTGAATAAAAGTGTGCCTTTTAAATATCCCCACTGCTGACAGTGACAGTGAGGTTTAAAGGCACTACAATGTGTCAGAATGGCGAGAGCCTGGTGCATTCACCATCCGGAATGAGAATACGCATAAAAAAATTCCAAAGATGGTTCTGGCTTTCTGAAAATAAATGAGCCCCTTTTCAGTACACGATGTGGTGGTGCAGGGTTTGACTGGATTACTCTGGTTCTGCTTGCAGAAGCAGGGCTGGCTGGGGGGAGGGGGTAGTAGTGGGGATGGCTGGGAAAGATGGGGGGGGAGAACTGACTGGAGGAAGCAGGGCTGGCCAGGGGAGATCAGGAGGAGAAGTGGGGGAGAACCGCCAGGCTGACAGAGGGTGGGGGTGAGCGGAGATGTCCAGGGGGGAAGCAGGGGGAAGAGAGTCGGCCGGCGGGGTGTGGGACTGATCCGGGCGCATTCAGATCCTGGGGCGCTGCCCGTCCCGTGCATGGTCCTGGCGAAGCACGAAGGAGTTTGGCCTCATAGATTCCATTTTGCACCGCCCCCCCCCCGAGTAATATTGTTTGTCTGTGTGATAGTCTGGTTTGGATCTGTTTCTGTCTGCTGTACAATTGATTTTGCTAGGTGTAAATCAGCTAAGGCGGTGGGGTCTGATTGGTTAGGTCATTCTGTGACAGTATGTTTTGATTGGTGAGTGAAATTATACTAAAATAATTGGTTAAGGTAGAACTAAGCAGTATTAGGTTTCTCTGTATAAACTGGGGTCCAATAAGGAGACCAGCAAGAAGGAAAAGGGCAGAAGAGAAGAGGAAGGAAAAGGGAAAGGAAGACCAAGAAGGAGGGGAGAAGACCTTGAAGCAGAACTCACCTCCAAAGCAGCCTAAGACCAGAACAGCCAGGACTCCTCTGCACAACTGTTGAAATGGTTTGCTGTGTGAATTCTATGGCAGGTGACATTAGGCCTGTGCACTGGGATTATTTACTAGTTTCCCTGGGATGCCACCACCTGCAGCTGGGGTGACCAAGTGGTTAAGGTGTTGGATTTGGAACCTAATAAGGTTTTCCTGTGCAGGTTCAAATCCTGCTCACAGCAGGGCCTGTGTTTTGGCCACACCCCTTTCTAGGACAACAAGGGCCTCTGTGAGTTACCAGCACTGAGGCTGTTAGTGTCCGCATATAACTAATTGCACCATTAGGCCCTGTCTTCACTCAGCTGGAGATTTCTGATGCAATCCCTCTCCGGGGCTATGTCTACACTGAAGGCTTTTTGCGCAAAAACTTACAGAGCATCTACACTGCACGCATGTTCTTGTGCAAGTAAATTTACAGTACAGCGTCGGAAAACAGGGCCTCTTCCATAAGAGTCATTCCTCTCCCCAGGAGGAATAAACCCTCTTGTGCAAGAGCTCTTGCACAAGAGGGCAGTGCAGACAGGCAACATGAATTTCGTGCTCAAGAAGCCCCTATGGTTAAAATGGCCATCAGAGCTCTCTTGTGCAAGGGAGTGTGCACACTGCCATAGATGCTCTTGCGCAAAAAGCACATCTCTTGCACAAAAGCACATGGCAGTGTGGACGCGCTCTTGTGCAAGACCTTTTGCACAAGAACTCTTCTGCAAAAGAGTTGTTGCACAAGAAGCTGCCAGGGGATGCTCTACCTTGACTTAGAGTCACCAAAAGCTTACCTCTACAGATACTGGGGGAATTAGCTCAAGTAATAGAGTGCTTGTTTAGCATGCTACAACTAGTGGGATTGGTACTCATGTTTTCCAGTAACCTGTAGGTTACTTTTTTTTTTTTTTGCAGGCAGAGGGCCGAGTGCCTGCAGTGGCCCCTCCCTCTTCCTACTCACTCACCTCAAAAGCCAGCCACGGACTAGTTCGAAATCTGTAAACCCCATTGCATGAGGGATAACGCCTCTTCCGAAATAGCTATTTTGCAATAGCCGGAGTGTGGATGCTCCAATGCAGCTATTTCGAAATAGCACCTGCCCAGGGCTATTCAATGTAATTACTGCCCAGTGCCTCCTGGGGCTCTAAGTCGAGGCTTCTCTGTAGTGTGGATGTGCTACTTTGAAACAAGCTATTAAAAAACAAGCGCACTGTGTAGACGAACCCTGAGAGCTGAGTGAAGCTGTTAGTGTCCCTGCACCTGGCACAATCCCATTGGCTGGTTTCTGGCCATGTGAAACACCATCCCCCCTCCACTCAGGCTCCTATTCACCCACCCACATGGCCCCTGCAGCCTGTGTGGGGGCAGGGCAGGCAGGCTGCCTGAGAAATGTGCTGGGCTGCTGGCCAGGAGTGAACCAGGTAAGTCGCCCAGCCAGAGCCTGCCTCTGGCACCCCAGCTCCTCCCTTCCCTCAACCCACTGGTACCCCACGTAAACCAAACCCTCTGCCCCCCTGAACCCACACCCCTCCCAGATCCTGCACCCCGATCCTCTGCCTCAGGTCACAATCCAACCCCCTGCAACCGTTCCTGCACCCCAGTCCTCTGCTCCAAGCTCCTGTCTGCACCAACCTGCATCCCAGACCCCCACCTCCTCCGTTAATAGCATGGAAAAGTGCAGCCCTGGGAGTGGTTCCCCATCAGAAGTCATTGCCCACCCCTGCTCTAAGCTGTGCAGCAGCCCAGCCCCACAGCTGCTTAATGAGCCCTGCCCAGCCAGGGGCTCAGGACTCTGCCCACGGAGCTGCCATGTCTTCTCCAGAGCCCTTAGGCTGGCACCGGGGAGGCCTGAGTCCAGACAGTGCCCAGTGGAGCCCAGCGAGGGCGGAGGGAAGGGATGGTACTTGGGGGTGGGGCCGGGGGCTGTTCTGAAAGGCTGCAGGCTCCCTTCGACCCTTTTGTCGTTCCCTGTCTCACCCCAGCGCTGAGCAACACTCAGTGTCGGTCTGAGCATCCGTCCTGCTCTGGGACGTGTCTCTGTGGCCAGAACCTGCCCAGGCGGCTCTCACAGTGAAGCCCCTCCCTGGCAGCACCGAACAGTGAGAGCTGAGTGAAGCGGGGAGGCAGGACCAGGGGGAGAAGGCTCCATCTCTGTGTAAGAGGGAGTCTCTGGCCTGGCCAGTGGGGAATTGTTGCCTCTCCAAAGTGCCCAGGCCTGGTGGGTCATTTCCCCAGGTTACTGAGTGGGGGGTGGAGTCAGTTCTGCGTTGTCTCCTTCAACAACCAAAGTGAACCAATGGATTTTGTGCTGACCTGACTGTGCGCTGGGCTAGCACTGTGCATGCCACAGAGCTTCCTGCAGGGCTGCCCACATGGGAGAGGGGAGGGGCAGTTTGAGTCACCCAGCTATGCCCCTTCTGAAGGGCTTGTGAAGAATCACAGGTGCTGTCTTGGCAGTGAGGGAGAGGTGGGAAAGGGGCCCAAAGTTAACCCCTTGGGTCATAGCTGCTCGAACCATGAGGTAAGATGAATGAGTAGGCAGTGGTGATGTGAAAGTTGAAATGGGCTTCCCTGACTGGGAATTGAATCCAGGCCTCAGCAGTGAAAGTGTTGAATCCTAGCCACTAGCCTATCAGGGACACATAAATGAATTTTTTTCCCTTTACCTACACTAGGCTTTCACAGGCCCCTTTCTGTCCCCTTCAGGACAGGGGTCCATTTTCCATTGCCCAGAGGGGACAAGAACAGAAACCAAACAGAACATCAGAACAGCCAGACTGGGCCATGCCAGTTGTCCAGCTAGCCCAGGATCCTGTCTCATGACAGCAGCCGATTTCATTGCCCCGTGGGAATCCTCAGGACAGACAATTGTTAAGTGATCCCTCCCGTCACCCATTCCTAGCTTCTGGAATACACCAGCTAGGGACACCTGCCCTGTCCATCCTGGTTAAATGCCATTGATTGACCTTTCCTGCATTAAATTATCCCGTTCTGTTTTGGACCTTCTTGTAGATTTCACCTTCACAACATCCTCTGGCAAGGAGTTCCACTGGGCACAAAAATGATTCCTTTTGGTTTATTTGTAATTTGGTTACTTACCAGTTTCATTCTCTCACCCGGGATCTTGAGTAGGAGAAAAAAAAAATCTTATTTGCTTTCTGCACCCCTGTCATCATTACATAAAACTCTGTCCCATCGCCCCTTAGTCGTCTCTTTCTCAAGCTTAGAAGAAGAAGTTCCATGAACTCATGGGAGCTGCTGTTCCAAAGAAGAAGCATTTCCCATGGAAAAGATGGCCAAGCCCAATCCCCTACACAAAGCCCCAGAAAACACCAATGAACACTGGGCACTTGTAAAGCTCCCTCTCGGGCAGCGCTACTGAATGGATCCAACTGGCCATCGGGCTGACTAACGCCATCAACAGACGAGTCCCAGTGAGACTTCTCAGCCCAGGTGCAGAGACTGTGGAGTCTCCCCCTCCCAGCCCAGTGGCAGAGGGGCAGCGCCCTGAGGAGGCGGGTCCGCAGGCAGCGGAGACCTTTGAAGGGAACGGAGACGTAAGGTAAGAAGGAAGGAGAACAAGTCACCTCTTCTCAGGTGAGATGCGGTGGGAAGCTACCAGATGTGGTGCAAGCTGAGCTCCAAGGGCTGGTTCCTGCCCTGGTGGCTCCTTGCAGGGCCTGGCTTGAGAAGTGCCAAGGAGTTTCATGTGTGGCCAGGAGAAAGGGTGCAGAAGGAACGTGGATGAAGGAGCAGGGTGGGGGAGCAGGAACAAGGGAGGGTGTCAAAGGAAGCTGGGGGTGCTGGGTGGGAAGAAGTGAGGGGAATGGGGTGGCTGGGGTCTGGGCATGAGGCAGGATGTTATGTGGCTTTGTGTCCCCTTGCAGCAAAGGCGACAGCCACACTGCCCCCAAGGTGCACAGCCACAGCAGTGGCACTTCCGGTGCGGGCCCTGGACTTTGTGGCCGCAACCACCTGGTCCCAGGCAAGGCACCGCTGAGAACTCTCAGCCCCAGCCCTGCCTCCTCCCATCTCAGCTTCACCTGTTTAGGTGTCTCCCACAAGCCCCTGAAAGCCAGCACACCTGCCGCCCATCCCTGCACCGGGCGGGCAGGCCCTGGAACTGCCTTGTGGGCACCAAGGGGAACCGCGATAAGAGGAGACGCTGTGTTTCTGAACCAGGGACCTTTCACGTGTTAGGCAAATGTGATAACCACTACACCCCAGAAACACGTCACAGTGTTTTCTGCTGCTGCACTTAAACTTGTGCAAATATTTGGCTGAAACCCTTTGGCCAAGAGGTTGCTGCAGGGCAAAGTAATTCTCTGTTGTCATTTTATGCCCCCAGGATGGGACCAAACTGAAGGAGGCCGGGCCCCCACCTGGGGACTCCAACCTAAAGCCTGAGAGGATGCTGTGACTGGCACTGGCAAGGCAGGGCTCTGCCTGCAATTGCTGGGGCAGGAGAGCCAGCGCCAAGTGCCCTTGTGATTCCCTGGGGGTGTCAGTGCCCGGAGATCCTGAGGGTGCAACCTCTGCAGCTCCTGCAACTGTGCAGAGTGACTCTCGTCCCCCCTCCCTTGGGATGGGCAATGGCAACATGTGGAGGAGCTGAGAGAAAAGTCCCAGAGAGCGGCCCCATGACTAAGCTGGCCAAGCACCTGCTGGGTATGGCGGAGGTGAGGGAGGCAGCCCCCAGTGGTGCCTGGTCAATGTGTCTGCTATTCCTGCCATCCCTCCCTATGTAGCTGGAGTTGGCCATGCCCCCACAGCAGGAAGCCAAAGGGAGCAAAGATCAGAAGTCCTGGAGACTGGTGGGGGTGTCCTCTGGGTTTGATTTAGTGAGTCTTAGTTGGACTTGCTAAATCGAACTCTATAAGATTGATTGCAGGACACAGCCAAAGGAGAGTAAGGACATGCCAATGGGCATCCAGATCACATCATACCCTTGTTGAATGGATGGAAATAGAAACCAGACACACACACAGAGCAGGTTTGAATTGGTTCCAGGTGAGGGACGGGTTTGTCTGGTTTATGTGAATTGGCACTAGAACATGTTAGGGATTTGTGGTCATTTGAAGAATCCCTGTACAATAGAAATCCAAAGTGTGACACACCTGAAGATGTAAACGTTTCATTTAAATTGATGAGCTTTTTAAGGGGGGGCACTTGTTACACCCCCATAGCAACCATGTGTTTGCATCCAGTGTTGGGAACTGAGCAGGAAACGAGGCTTTTGTGTAACACACATCTCAGGTGGGAGGGACCCTCACTAACCCCCAGAGTGCAAATGGTCCTAACAAGGAATTTGTCCTGAAAGCAGCAGAACTGGGGCATGACAGAGAGTTCTGGGAGATGAAGCAGCTGGAGGGAAGCCAGGAGAGCAGAGGCCAGCCTGAGAGCTGAGAGTCAGAGATGCCCACCATGCTTTCACAGAATAGGTCCCATGGTGTAAAGGATAGCACTCAGGACTCTGAATCCTGCAATCTGAGTTCAAATCTCAGTGGGACCTGCTGGAGCTTGGCTAGTTGTTACAAGGTCCTTGTGTTTCAGGGGCTCTGGCTTCTATGTGCTGAAGTTTAACAAAGTGAATTTTGTTCCTCTTACTGGGTGTCTAAGGCCCACTGGAGCTCTGTCTCCAGGCTGAGCAGACGGGTGGGAAGGGCCTGATGCCATCGCAGCTGCAGGGCAGATCACCCACCTGGCCCCTGAGCTCAGCCTGTACTGGCGGCAGCCAGACAGTGTGATCTGGTCAGAGGGGGGGGAATTGGGGAAGGATCCTGCATCCTGGCTCCCAGCCATGCACCTTGGCACAAAGACCAACCGCCCCTGCACAAAGAGCATTGTGGGAATAAGAGTTGGGGCAGCAGGAAAGGGCCCGGCCCCTCAGCACCAGGGCATAGGCAGGAGAAGATGGGAGTGAACCATGCTACCTCTGCCATGGCTTGGCCCAGGAGGGCTGGGGTCAAGCAGGTTTTCACCCCAGCTTTGTGGGAGGTCAAGTAGAAAGGGGCCATTGGAGGCTCATAGCCCCCTGGCCTGCTGTGTCTGTGGAAAGGGGGGAGAGGACACACACTTGTCACTGGGGAACAGGGCACATGGATCCCAGTCGTTCCTGTAGAAAATGAAACAGGCTGAGCATTTTGCAGAGAACAGGCCAGAGCCCTTCTCCTGTCCCTGGAGAGATGGAAATGGGGCCGTTCCTTGTGGGGAAAGAAGTGGGTGTATTGGGAGTGAGGTTCGAGCTCAAACCTCCCCACAGACCAGAACCCCACATTAGGGGCAAGAAAGAGCCTTGAGTCAGGCAATGGAGAACACTTGGCTCCTGTTACACTGTGATGGGATATTAGGAAAAATCTTGCACATAGTCTGGCTAGCTCAGTTGGCCAAGCATGTGACTCTTAACCTCAGAGTTATGGGTTCAAGCTCAATGCTGGGCATTGCCTTTCTTCAATTACCATTCTCAGCCTTCAAGCAATTTGCTCTCAGCTTTCCCCAGGGTTTTAGAAAGAGAAAGTCTAGTCCTGGGATCCAGCTTTAGTAGAACCAAAGAGAGAACAAACTGCAATTTCCATCTTCTGAGGAGAAGGGAAGATGATTTTCTTCTCCTCAGTTCTAGCCACATCAGCCCAGCAAGGAGAAAAAATAACCCTCCGCCCGCTGATTGTCCCCGGTCAGCTTCTGTAGCTTCACCTCCTTCCACAGCAGCTCCAGCTTTGAGCTACAAATCTCAAGGGGCTGGTGAGAAAATGAGGAGCTGGCAGCTCGGGTTAGTCGCTTCCATGAGAACAAGAGGTGGAGTGTTCACAAGGTGCATTCCCCTCCCCTGCAGAGCAGTTGTAGAAAGAGCTAGTAACAGAACAGTCATCCAAGTTTCCTTCCCAAAAGGTGTTTCTGTGGTGTAGTGGTTATCATGTTTACTTAACATGCAAAAGGTCCCTGGTTCAAAACCAGGCAGAAACACAGGGTCTTCTCTTATTGCCACTCGCCTTGGTGCCCCCGGTACATGCAGCTCCTGCTACTCAAACTGTGCCTGGGATAAGCCCAACTCCCGTGGGGGGGGGGGGGGTGACATCAGCTGAGAATGCCCCTTGGTGCCAGCCTGGGGAAGCCAGATGGGTTAGGCCAGGCACCTGATGGACACTTGTGTCTTAGCCTCCCCTGACCTCGGAAGCTGGCATATGGAGCTGGCTCCTCCTGCTGCCTCCCTTATGTGAGTTGCCCAAGGAGGAAGTGAGGCAGGAATGGGGCAGAGGAGGGAAGCCAAGCTGAGCGGAGCAGGACAAAAGCTCAACATCTCAGTGGGACTCAGTAGGGTGAGCAGAGACCACCCCCTTGTTCTGCCAAATCCTGTGGGGTGGGGCTGGCTGTGGGGAGGCAGAGTCCTGTGCCTGTCTCAGGGCACCCCAGGGAGGCTCCTTGCAGCCCAGGAGAAGAAGGGGGCTCTGAGTGGAAGCTGGTTCCAATGGGCTTGGGCCAGGGCAGTTTGGCCCAGCTGAGTCACAGGTGCCTTGTGTAGGTCCCACGGTGTAAGAGGCAGCACTCAGGACTCTGAGTTCAAATCTCAGTGGGACTTGCTGTGGCTGGGCTGGTTGTTACAAGCCCCTCAAAATCCACCTTCTTTGGCTTCCTTTCCTGCAGGCTCCCTAGAGAGGGATTTGTGCCCCCTGCTACAAGTCTGAAAACACCTTCCCCCCCAGCAGCTCTGTCTCTTGACAATGCAGGGCTATTTTGGGGTACTAAGGTATCTGTAATATCTATCCTGCATCTTAACAGTGCCCCCTTATTTTGAAATACAGTGGGCTCGCTATTCCAACAACCCTGTAAACCTCGTTCCATGAGGAGGAAGGGACATTTCAGAATAGCGTTTTGAAATAAGCTCAAAATGACACTTCTGTAGCTCAAATTGTGTATCATATGTCAACCCTCTGTCTACACTGCACCCTAAGCTTGACATAAGATGCTACATCAGGGCTCTGTCTACACTACAGAGACAACGCTTTACTCCAGAGAACACATCTGCTCGTCCGAATTTTTTTCGGAAGAGCAGATATGCCTTTTTGGTGTCTCTCTGAACCTCATTTTATGAAGAAGGGATGTTACAAAAAAAGTTTTTTTTTCCCACATTTGGCCCAGTGTAAATAGGCCAAATGTTGGCAAAGCCTCTTCCAAAAAAAGAAGCAGAAAAAGCTATGCAAATTGGGGTTCACAATTTGCCTAGCTTTTTCAGAAGAACAGTGTAGTGTAGACATAGCTTGAGTTTTGCACTGCACTGGTAGGAGACATAGAGGGACAAATGGGTCTGTGGGTACCTGCAGCCTTTCAGAACAGACCTTGCTTCCACCCTCACTGGGATCTGCTGGGAACTGTCTGGTCTAAAGCCCATCCTGGTGTCAGCCTAAGGATTGCCTGTTGTGTAAAAGCTGCCCTGGAAATGAGGAAGCAGCTAAAGTGACTCTGGTGGGATTTGAACCCACAACCTTTGAATAACTGACCTGGCTCACACTGAGTACCCCCAGCTTAAAAGCCCAACACGCTTTCCATTACGCCACAGAGAGTGTAGTTTTTCTTGTCTCTGGTATCTGCTTTTCAGAATGGCAATTGCTGGGGGAAAAGAAAGACT
The DNA here is from genome assembly GCA_032595735.1 of Pelochelys cantorii. Taxonomy (NCBI): domain Eukaryota; kingdom Metazoa; phylum Chordata; order Testudines; family Trionychidae; genus Pelochelys; species Pelochelys cantorii. The sequence continues at coordinate 13,622,344 of CM064345.1, forward strand.
GTTCTCAGTAGTGACAGATGGCAGAACAAGGAGCAATGGTCTCAAGTTGCGGTGGGAGAGGTCCAGGTTGGATATTAGGAAAAACTATTTCACTAGGTGGGTAGTGAAGCACTGGAATGGGTTACCTAGGGAAGTAGTGGAGTCTCCATCCCCAGAGGTGTTTAAGTCTCGGCTGGACCAAGCCCTGGCCGGGTTGATTTAGTTGGGATTGGTCCTGCCTAGAGCAGCGGGCTGGACTTGATGGCCTTCTGAGGTCTCTTCCAGCTCTATGGTTCTATGAGCCAGGTCTGTCTTTTTTGGGAGAGCAAGTGGGAAGAGGGAGGGGCCACTGAGCCCCCTGACAGTGAAAACAATTGGGCTATGTCTACACTGGCGGGTTCTTGTGCCAGAAATGTGCAAATGAGGCTAAATGTAGCGGCATTGCACACGAGGGTTTTTCTTGCATGAGAAGGGGCTGTGTAGATGCTCCTTCTGGGGGTACGTCTAGACTACACGCCCCTGTCGCCAGAGGCATGTAGATTAGGCTACCCGACATAGGAAGATGAAGCGGCGATTTAAATAATCGCCGCTTCATTTAAATTTAAATGGCTGCCGCGCTGTGCCGATCAGCTGTTTGTCAACACAGCTGTAGTCTGGACGCGCAGGGGTCGACATCAAAGGCGTTTGTCGACCTCCCAGGTAAACCTCATCCCAGGAGGCATATTTAAATTATTTAAATTGCCGCTTCATTTTCCTATGTCAGGTAGCCTAATCTACATGCCTCTGATGACAGAGGCATGTAGTCTAGACATACCCTGGCACAAGAGCCTCTTCCACAACAATGGTGGCTCATTAGATATGCAAATGAGGCTCACCCGCTCCGTTGCCCACTTACCACTGCTCCTACCGGCCGCCCGCCAGCCACTCCCTCCGGCCACCCCATCCATGCTGCTGTGGGTGCCAGTGTCTCACCACACTGTGAAATCAGACCAGAGACAGACACTGTCAGTAAACACTCATATCGGAAACTCTCCTCTGGATGCTGGGCCCACCAGAGCCGTGTGTCGCTGCCATCTGCCTGCTCCGTGGACATCTTCCCATTGCAGAGAGCGCGCCGAGCCAGACGGTGACTAGACAGCCCCTCTCTGGGCACCCAGGGGCTACGTCTGCACTGCAGGCTTCTTGCTCAAGAATGGCCCTTCTTGTGCAAAAACTTGAGGAGCATCTACACTGCACGCACGTTCTTGCACAAGTAAATTTACGGCAAAATGTAGGAAAAGAGAGCTTCTTGTGCAAGAGTTATTCCTCTCCCCATGAGGAATAAACCCTCTTGCGCAAGAGCTCTTGCACAAGAAGGTAGTATGAATGGGCAACAGGGATTTTTTGTGCAAGAAACCCCTGTGGCTAAAATGGCCATCGGAGCTTTCTTGCACAAGAGAGCGTGCACACTGCCACGGACATTCTTGCGCAAAAGCACATGGCAGTGTGTATGTGCTCTTGCACAAGACATTTTGCGCAAGAACTCCTGCACAAAACAGTTCTTGTGTAATAGTCTGCAGGGTAGATGTAGCCAGGGAGTGTTTGGGTTGTTACCAGCACTGAGCTTTGTACAACAGCCCAGGGAACATTGTGAAAAGGGAAAACCTTCCAGCCCTGGGTGTCCCTGGCCAGCCAGCGAGTGGCACAAAGGTTTCTGGCAGCGCTGGCTTCGGGTAGTTTGAAAGAAACTCTTACAGTTTAGATGAGGTGGCTGAGTGGTTAAGGTGATGGACTGCTAATTCATTGTCCTCTGCATGCATGGGTTCAAATCCCAGTCTTATCAGGTGTTTGCAACCCTTCCTCTTGCTTCTCCCAGAAGTTCAGTGCCAGCCCCTCCTATAACCCTGCCTGCTGGAGCCCCTCCCACTGCAGCCTGGGGAAAGGGGAAAACTCCACAGAGACACTCCCAGATGGGACCCTCAATCCCTTCTGCCCTCAAGGGGAAACCTCACAAAGGAGATTCCAGGCAGCTGGGTTGCAGGGGGGTGGGGTTGTCCCTGAGATTGGCCCAGCCCTGCAGCCTGTCCCACCTGGCTGTTTCCATGGTCCCTCTGTGAGATCACTGCCTCCCAACCAATGAGCTGAGGTGCTGCAAAGGGCCTTTGTGATGTCACTGCTACCTTACAGGGCTCATGTCCTGCCCTTGGCATGTTTGAGCTGCTCCCCCTGGTCACTCAGGGCTGGGTCTGGGGCTCACACAGGGAACAGCAGAGGCTGCTCAGGGTGACCCTGTCTTCAGGGTGGGGAACCTTTTTTGGGTCCAGGGGCCACTGACCCACAGAAAAATTGGGGGCCACAAAAGTGAGAAACAAAAAAAGTCTTCCAAAGGCCCCCAGCCCTCTCTGATGTGGCCCCCAACTAAGACACCTCACTCCTCTGGCGTTCCAGCCCCCATCATGTGAGGGGAAGGGACAGGGAGGACTGACGTTCTGATTTACTTTTCTGGGGCTGCAGAGGAAGTGGATTTTGTGACCCCACTTAGGGTCTGGGGTGGGGGCAATTCTGAGGGGTTCAGTGTGCAGGACAGGGCTGCCAGCAGCCAGCAAGTGGGATGCAGGACAGGGTTAGGAGGGCAGGATCAGGAAGGGAGTTTGGCAGCAGGAGAGGGTGTGATGTGGGGGTATGAGAAGTTGTTTGGGTGCTGGAACAATAACTTGGGAGGCTGAGCCTGGAGATCCAGGACAAGCGCCCAGATGCATGGGAGCAAGGGGTAGAGCTAAGCTCCCATCGCACATGCCATGGGAAATCAGCTCATTTGCCCCTTTTGGGTTACCAGCCCCTCATCTAAGATGTTTGTCAGTCACCGGCAGGTGCCACAGGGCACATGTCTGAACAGGCGCACAAGACCAAACTCACTCACCTCATGGATGGAAACTCTTAGGCTATGTCTACACTGGCTGCTTCTTGCGCAAGAACATCTTGCGCAAGGGTTCTTGTGCAAGAGCTCTTGTGAAAGAAAACGTCCACACTGCCATGTGCAAGCTGTGCTTTTGCGCAAGAGCATCCACGGCAGTGTGGACGCTCTCTTGCGCAAGAAAGCTCTGATGGCCATTTGCCATAGGGCTTTCTTGCACAAGAAACCCCTGCCAAGCGTCCACACTGCCCTCTTGTGCAAGAGCTCCTGTGCAAGAGGGCTTACACCTGTTAAAAAAGAGCATAGCTCTTGCATAAGAATCCCTCTCTTACCATGCCATACTGTAAATCTTCTTGTGCAAGAGCAGGTGGGCAGCGTGGACGCTGTGCAGAAGAACAGCTGTTCTTGCACAATAACCCACCACTGTAGACATAGCCTTAGAGGGAACAGTAATTGGGAGTGCCTTAGAAGCTATACAGTTTGTTGCTCTGGGTAGGAGTGTGGGCAGAAGACCAGACTCGCTGTGAGCAGGACTTGAAGTTGCACAGAGAACCCTTAATAGGCTTCGAGTACAACACCTTAACCACTGAGCCATAACAGCTGTGAGCAACACAGGGTGCCAGGGCCAGGGAAACTGGTAAATAATCCCAGTGCCCAGGCCTGACATCACCTGCCCCACAGAATTCACACAGCAAACCTGGCTCCCCTGAGCACAGTGGGAGCTGGGGGGCTCCTTGCTGGGCCATGGGCCCTCCTGTGGGGCCTGTGAGTGCTGCTGTCCCTGCTGTACAGACAGGGCCATAGAACCAGGGACAGATTCACTGAACAGGCCAAGGTCACCCAATGAGTTGGAGCCAAAATATGCCCCCAGCTCCCTCCTCCACCCACCGATGCGCTGACTCCCTCTCTGCCATGGGACTATTGGCATTGGCCTCTTCTCTCTGGAACCAGGTTTAAGCCATGGCCATGGCAAGGAGCTGGGAAAATGTGAGCAAAGGCTGCAATAAGACACCACTGTGAGTTGAACCTAGGATCTCCTATTTACTAAACAGGTGCTTTAGCTAACTAAGCCATGCTACTTGCCCCACTGCAGGCTGTAAAACTGTTCTACTCTATGGTCCCAGACAACACCTTTGACTCCCAAAGAGCGACCATTCCCCATTTCCCTCCAGCTTTCCCAGCCTGGCGGTGTCTGGCTCCCTGGGCACAGAAAGCTACAGCTCAGTGGGCAGAGGCTCTAACATGCACCTCTCCCCCAGTCGCTGGGACTGTAGAGTTGGCCTTGAGTTTGGGCAGGGCTGAGGGGAGGGACAAGTGCAGCAAACATTGATCACCTGGATTGTCAACCCCCTTGGTCTCAGGGTTTCGGTTGGAGACTCCAGGTCGGGGCCCGGCCTCCTTCAATTTGGTCCCTTCCTGAGGGCACAGAATTAACAAGAGAGAATTTCTTAACCCCACAGCAATCTGAGTTAGCCAAGGAGTTAGTAACAGAATTTTTCTCCAAATTTATGTACAGGAGACAGCTCTCTCAGAGCTGTGATGGCTGAGTGGTTAAGGTGTTGGACTAGGAATCCAATAGGTTTTCCCTGTGCAGGTTCAAATCCTGCTCACAGTAAGCATCTGTGTTTTGGCCACATGCCCCTAAGGAGGGTGACATGCTCCACAACCCCTGAGAGACACTCCCCTTCTGCTCCTGTCAGAGAGACACCTGGGATGGTGCCTTGTGCTGGGTTCCTGAGGTCTCAGGTAAACTCTCTGCTCCTTCCCCTTGCCTGGCATGGCTGAGCCCAACTGCTGGGGGCTGCTCTGCTCTAGAGTGTGACTAGAGCTGGGTGAGAGGCCAGGGAGTCTGGGCCTGTCCCCAAAGGTCCGTCCATGCAGGGAGGCAATGCTGGGGATGTGACGTGGGTTATCCCTCCTGCGTCACCAAGCCCCTGCCACCTTTCCAGTGTTGGGAGCAAAGGTCTCGAGAAGTAGCGGGGGGAAGGGAAGGCAGGTGTCTTATTCCCTGCTCTTGCTTGGCCTTTTCCCCCAACTATACATACAAACTATACATACAGTATGATATGTACAGTATGATGGGAGCTAATTTGGCTATGACAAATCAGGAAAGAGATCTTGGAGTTATCGTGGACAGTTCTCTGAAAACTTCCACGCAGTGTGCAGCGGCGGTCAAAAAGGCAAATAGGATGCTCGGAATTATTAAGAAAGGGATAGAAAATAAGACCCAGAATATCTTACTGCCCCTGTCTAAAACTATGGTACGCCCACATCTTGAATACTGTGTACAGATGTGGTCTCCTCACCTCAAAAAAGATATTTTGGCCTTGGAAAGGGTTCAGAAAAGGGCAACTAAAATGATTAGGGGTTTGGAACGGGTCCCATATGAGGAGAGGTTAAAGCGACTGGGACTTTTCAGTTTAGAAAAGAGGAGACTGAGGGGGGATATGATAGAGGTCTATAAAATCATGAGTGGTGTGGAGAGGGCCGATAAAGAGAAGTTATTTATTAGTTCCCTAAATAGAAGAACTAGAGGACACCAAATGAAATTAATGGGTAGTAGGTTTAAAACTAATAAAAGAAAGTTCTTCTTCACACAGCGTGTAGTCAGCCTGTGGAACTCCTTGCCAGACGAGGCTGTGAAGGCTAGGACTATAACAGAGTTTAAAGAGAAGCTAGATAATTTCATGGAGGTTAGGTCCATAAAAGGCTATTAGGCAGGGGATAAAATGGTGTCCTTGGCCTCTGTTTGTCAGAGGCTGGAGAGGGATGGCAGGAGACAAATCGCTTGATCATTGTCTTCGGTCCACCCTCTCTGGGGCACCTGGTGTTGGCCACTGTCGGCAGACAGGATACTGGGCTAGATGGACCTTTGGTCTGACCCAGTACGGCCATTCTTATGTAAAGCATTGGCCAAGAGTTAGTAGCAGACTATTTGTACAAGTTTAAGTCCAGCAGAACTTAAGTCATTCACAGGTGTTTCTATGATGTAGTGGTTATTATGTTTATCTAATATGCAAAAAGTCTCTGGTTCAAAGCCAGGTACAAACACAGGCTCTTCTCTTATTGCAGCTCACCTTGGTCGCCAGGTAAGCGCAACTCCTGCTGCTGGACCTGTGCCTGGGATGAGCCCAACTCTCACGTGACAGAGGGGGGTGACATCAGCCTGGGGGAAGCCAGATGAGTCAGTCCAGGCACCTGTTGGAGGCTTTGCAGGAAGCAGGCCAGAGATCTGGTAGGAGGAGACTCCAGCCTGCACAGACCCAGTGGCTGAAAGGGTCTTGTCCTGGCCTTCCTCCCCTGACCTGTTGGCAGTAGCTCAGTGGCAAGCTCCTTAGCTTAAACAGCTGCAAATCCCTGGTTCTGTCCAGGCTTTGACATGTCTGGAAGGGCAGCAGGGGCCTCTCTCTATCACTTGATGTGCTAGTGCCTGTGACATCCCCTCACAAGTGTGTCACTTTCACCCCTGGGAGCAGCTCAGCCATGCAAAGGGGCTGCCTGGGGCAGGACATTAGCCCTGGAGGGCAGGGGTGGGTGTGGCAGTGACATCACAAGGGCCTTTTGCAGCACCTCAGCTTATTGGCTAAAGGAGGTTGGGAGGCGATGACCTCACAGAGGGTCCATGACAATGGGCAGGTTGGACAGGCTGCAGGGCAGGAGCCATCTCAGAGACCCCCATGGCTTTGCTGCAGGAAGTCTCCTTCCTGAGAGTTGCCCTTGAGGCCAGAGAGAGAATGAGGGTCACAAGCATGACTGTGAGGAGGCGCCTTTGGAGCATTCTCCTTTCCCACGAATAACTGACCTAGAAGACAGACGTCCCTGTGGAGAAGGGAAGAGTCACCAAAAGATTTAGCACTGACAGAGTGGAAGAGTTAGCTTGAGTGGCAGAGTGTTTGTTTAGTAGGCGAGAGGCAGTAGAATCAATACCTGTATTCTCCAGTGATGGGGGAATCCCTGTTTTTCTTTTCCCAGGCAGAGCCACCCAGAGGGCCAAGTGCCTCCAGTGGCCCCTCCCTCTTCCTACTCGCTCTCCCCAAAAAACAGCCACGGCTTAGTTCCAAATCTGTAAACCTCATTGCAAGAGGAATAACGCCTCTTCTGAAATAGCGATTTCAAAACAGCCGCAGTGGGCCACACAGAGAACCCTTTTGGGATGATGTAGAGGTAACTGAGGACTCTGTCTTGCTGCCTACAGCAAATCCTTCAGGTACTGCACGGTACTGGGTGGAAGTGGTGTCACTTGTGCAGCAGCACAGAGTAGGAGGCACATTAACTCTGATGCCAACTGAACACTTGGGAGAAAGAGGTTCCTTGTTACAAATTCAACACAAGGTTTGTCAGGCCTGTGCTTGGTTCTTTGGTTTGAGGCAAACGGCTTGTTCTCACTGCCCACGTGCTCCAGGAATGAAATTGGCCTATTCCCGCCTTTACTCTCACTGTGGGATTAACACAGTCCCCTTTGGCCGTAAAGCAGCAGTGGCGCCCAGCCCAGCAGGTTCTGCTCACAGCGGGTCACTGAGCCCAGCCGGCTTCTTAAGGTTCCAATTCACTTGAATTCATGGTCCTGCGAATGTGGCATCAAATCTGTGGCTCACTCAGATGCACAAACCCAAAGCCAAACACTCCAAAGCGGCAGGAGCTGCCCAGGCACCCTCCGCCGGCCCAGCAGGGACACAGGGATTCAGCCGGATTGTCCCTCAAGGACACAGCGACCCAGACTCACCTTTGGTTTTTGAACAGACACTTGAAGGCACAGGAGGCCAGTGGCCCAGCAGCTTCCCGCTCTGCCAGGTCTGGCTTTTTGAGAGGCCCCATAGTAAGAGGGAAGGGCCACTGGAGGGGCTTAGCCCCCTGGCTGGCTCTGCCTGTGAACTGCAGGAAGGAGACACCCCTGCCCCTGGGGAATATGGGTCTGGGCAGGAGTCCCAATGCTACCTGTGCAGAGAGAAAACGAAGGGGAAGGGCTCCCCTGGCAGAATCACCCACTTGGCAGAATGAAACCAGGTTGTGGCCCATTGTGCAATGTGGATTGTGAATGTGACAGGGGAGAGGCTGCGGAAGGCAGAGACCCAGCACGTCCCCTGCTTCGTCACATGTCACTAGAAACGCTCTGTTGTGCTGAGTGTCAGGGGGCTATGCCCAGGCAGGTACCATCTCTGCACTGTAGGCTCCAGTTGTTCAATGATGCAGCCTCAGCTCCACCTGGGCCCTTTAGCTCTTCAGTTTAATTCACTCCCAACTGAGCTACTTTGGCAGCTGCGCCCTCAGCTCTGAGGCTGCCGCTTCTCTCTCAGGGCCCTTTTCTCAGCAGCAGCAGCGCACAAGAGAGAAGCTGTTGCCAGTGGCCCTTCAAGGCATGATGAGTTTTCCTGCCTCCCTCTGCCTGACTCGCTACTTTGCCCCATTCCTGCCTCCCTTCCTGGGCTGACCCAGGAGCCAAAAGGGGCTGCGGTTGCCAAGGACAGGGAAGAAGCTGAGAGGCAAGGTGCTGGCAGCAAGAGATTCCAGCTGCCTCTTTGCCCTGGGTCTCAGTGCGCCATGCCGGCCGCCAGCCACCTTGACCGAACCTCAAACCAGCTGGAGTAGCCAGCCCACATCACAGTGAGTTGCCTGTGGCCCTGTGATGCAGCTGCAGAGATGGCCTTGCAGTTGCCTGAGGTGCCTTTCTGAAAGGGCCAGTTGTGAGCGGATTTCTTGTAGGCCGGCTAGCTCAGTTGGTTAGAGCGTGGTGCTAATAACACCAAGGTCATGGGTTCAAGCCCCATGCTGGCCACAAGGAGGCTTGGTTTGGTGACTTCCCCCTCTTTAGCTGCCTGCTATGAACAGAAATAAGCAAAAGGCTGAGAGCCTTCCAGGAAGCAGGCCAGAGAGTGGAAGAGAGGAGGCTCCACCCTGCCCTGACCTGACCCAGTGGCTAAAAGGCCCTTGGCCTGGCCTGCTTCCCCCAATAGCAGGGAAACTCTTCTCTTCCCTCCATTGTCCCCAATGGGGTGACCTGAGGCCAATGATTCCCCACTGGCCAGAGCAGAGCCTCCCTCTTACACGGTCATGGAGCCTTCTCCCGCTGGTCCTGCCTCCCCCCTTCACTCAGCTCTCACTGCTCGGTGCTGCCAGGGAGGGGCCTCACTGTTAGAGCCACCTGGGCAGGTTCTGGCCATAGAAACACGTCCCAGAGCAGGATGGATGCTCAGACCGACGCTGAGGCTACATCTACACAGCAGTCTTTTTGCACAAGAACTGTTTTGTACAAGAGTTCTTGTGCAAGCAAGAGCACATCCATACCACCATGTGGTTTTGCACAAGAGATGTGCTTTTGCACAAGAGCGTCCATGGCAGTGTGGATGCTCTCTTGTGCACGAAAGCTCCGATGGCCATTTTAGCCACAGGCGTTTCTTGTGCCAGAAACCCCTGTTGCCCGTCCACACTGCCTTCTTGTGGAAGAGCCCTTGTGCAAGATGGCTTATTCCTCATGGGGAGAGGAGTAACTCTTGAGCAAGAAGCCCTCTGTTCTGCCGCTTTACTGTAAATTTACTTGCACAAGAACACGTGTGCAGTGTAGATGCTCTGCAAGTTTTTGCGCAAGAATGCTGCAAGAGGCAATGGCATCGATACCTACATTGGCCAGTGCCCCACTCCTCTTTTTTACAGCCAGGGGGCTAAGGGCCTCCAGTGGCCCCTCCGCCTTCCTACTTACTCTCCCTAAAATCCAGCCCTGCCGAGGCAGAAAGCTACTGGGATTCAGCCTCCCTTGGCCTGGCGCTGGCAGGAGCAGCGGAGACAGGCCCCAGGGGGGGCAGAGTTGCCACATTGGGAAAGTGCCACTAGGCATGTGAGAAGCAGCGGATCCCTCCACATGCTCTCCAGCCAGCTCCCTTGGGCTGAGGCATTGGCCGCTTCCTTGCTGACCTAATGTGACTGGTTGGCCACTCACCAAAACACAGGCCTCGCTGTGAACATACGAATGGCCAGACTGGGTCAGACCAAAGGTCCATCCAGCCCAGTGTCCTGTCTGCTGACTGTGGCCAATGCCAGATGCCCCAGTGGGCGGAAACACAACAGGTCACCCACACATGAGCCCGCCCCTGTCATCAACCTCCTGAGAAACAGAGGCTAGGGACACCGTTCCTACCCGTCGTGGCTAACAGCCATTGAGGATTCTAACCTCCATGAATCTATCTAGCACTGTTTTGAACCCTATTAAAGTCCTAATCTTCACAACATCCTCCGGCAAGGAGTTCCACAGGTTGTCTGTGTGCTGAGTGAAGAAAAACTTCCTTTTGTTTGTTTTAAATAAGGATCTTAAATGTCTGTTAATTTCCTAGTCGAGTAGTCAATGGAATTTCCATCGACTACTCAGCAGGCACGTCCACATTTCAAACATTTCAAAGCAGGAATGCAGAATTCTGAGTGCAGCCCTGGGCCAGCAGGGAAGTCCAGCTGACTCTACTACATGCAGCCATGCCAGCTTTGAAATGTTCAAGAATCCCCTGCTTGTGCAATGCTCATTTACTTGGCATGGTGTTAGCTTAAGTGATAGTGGGCTTATTTAGCATTTGAAAAGCAGTGGGATTGAGACGCAGTTTGTCTAGTGATGAGGAATCTCTGTTTCTCTTTTCACAGGCAGCACCAGCCGGGGGGGGCTAATGGCCTCCTGGTGCCCCTCCCACTTCCTATTTCCTCTCCCCAAAAGCCAGCCCTGCTGGGGCAGAAATCTGCTGGGAGTCAGCCTCCCTTTGCCTGGCAGTGACAGGAGCAGTGGAGACAGGACCCGGGGGCAGAGTTGCTCAGGTGGGGAACTGGCTACCACACCTGTGAGAGGCAGCAGCTCCCTCCACATGATCCCCAGCCAGCTCCTGGGGGGGGTGGGGCATTGACCGCTCTCTTGCTGGCCTAACACAACAGCCCAGGCCTGTTGCCTCTCCTCATCAAGCTGATTGGCTGGCAGAGAGTGCCACTCAAAGGCACAATCGCTTGGCTCCCTGGTGTGCACTGACTGAGCAGATCACTTTACCTTTCCCCCCTCCCCCATCCCCCTTCTGTTCTGAAATTTGATTTGTCCTTTTCATATGTGTTCATTTTTTTGATTGTATCCTTTGGTATATATGGTTGTAACAATTTTCTTCCACTATTTGATCTGAGGAAGTGGGTCTGGCCCACGAAAGCTCATCACCTAATAAACCATCCTGTTAGTCTTTAAAGTGCTACATAGTCCTGTTTTTTGTTTGAGCAAATCAGTGGGAGGGACCTGATGGCATCAAAGCTGTAGGGCAGGTCACCCGCATGGCCCCTGACCTCAGCTCAGGCTGGGGGCAGCCAGATCACAGGAGGACCCAGTTTTCTCACCCCAGTTTTCACTTGCAAGCTCATCTCTCTATGGGGCACAGACTTTTAGCTTCTGGTGGCCAGCCCTTGTGCTTCTGCCATTGTCCTGGGCTCCTTTGCCCAGACACAAGGGTGGCTTCTTCTGTAAAAGCTGCTCAGGGGAACAAGTAGCTAAAGTGACTCTGCTGGGATTTGAACCCACAACCTTTGAATGACTAACTCTCCCCAAGCACCACAAGTTAGAAATCCAACACACTGTCCATTGTGTCACAGAGCCCCACAGATTGACAATCTGATGTCTCCTCTCTCTGCTTTTCAGCCCTGCAGTTGCTGGGGCAAGCATACAGGAATCCAGGTCTGTCCTTTTGGGATGCCCAGTAGCTATGTCTACACTGCACTCTAAACTCGAAATAAAGAAAGTGTTATTTCAAGACATCCCTTAACTCTAGTGGAATGAGGGTTTCTGGGATGATGAAATAGGATGCCCGTTATTTTGAAAAATATTTCGAAATAACCAGTGCCTTGTGAAGACACAGGGTAGCAAATTCGGAATACCTCTTGTATCCCAAAATAGCTTTGATGTGTAGATGTACCCTTTGGCTATGTCTACACTTCAGGCTTTTTGTGCAAGAACTGTTTTGCAAGAGTTCTTGCGCAAAAGGTCTTCCACAAGACCAGTGTGGATGCTCTCTTGCACAAGAAAGCTCTGATGGCCATGTTAGCCATAGGGGTTTCTTGCACAAGAAATTCATATTGCCTGTCTACACTGCCCTCTTGTGGAGGATCTCTTACGCAAGAGGGCTTATTCCTTGTGGGGAGAGGAATAACTCTTCCGGAAGAAGCCCTGTTTTCCGATGCTGTACTGTAAATTTACTTGCGCAAGAACGCGCATGCAGTGTAGACGCTCTGCAAGTTTTTGCGCAAGAACAGTAGTTCTTGTGCAAAAAGCCTGCAGTGTAGACATAGCCTTTGATAGGTCCAGCAGGTAAATGGAGAGGTTATTGGAAGAGCTTCCAGTGAAAACAAGGAACACCACCATCACCACAAGACAACATGAGTGCCAACCCCACTACCTCTCACAAGCAAAGCAAGCACGCTGCCACTTGAGCTACTTCCCCTGCAACTGTAGACAGCTTCTGAGCCAGGCATCTCATTGTACAGCCCACAGCGTCCCTGCAGCTGCCTCTGGCTTTTCTCGGAAAGGGCCACTAGCCAATCACTTTGCTGAGGGCTGGCAGGCTCTGCTAGTTTGATTTTGGGGCTAAGCCTTCAAGGTGCTGGATTCAAGCTCTTTTCTGGGCCTGGGATCCCTTTGCCAAGGTGGCCTGTTTTCTTTTAGCTGCCTGCTCCGAGCAGTGAGCCCAGAACAAGGAACAGGCTGAGCAGCTTGCAAGGAGCAGGCAGGAGTCCTGGTGGGAGGAGGAAAGCAGCAGACACAGACCCTGTGCAACCCCAGCCTGCTGGCCACCTCCTTCCTGCCCCTCTCTCAGCTCCCTCCTGCTCCTGGGGACTGCAACGTTCTTGGGCCCTGGGCCCAGCCGGCCCAGCTGCCTTCCCAATGGCAGGAGAAGATGCTCATGTCTTGCCCCCGTTGACACCAATCCACTGAGCTAATGAAGCAAATTCTTGCTGCCTGTGCTCTCCAGCTGAGACAAGTGAGTGAGTTTCTTGGTCCTCCGACCCTGCCTGAGCTGGCTGCTGAGTTTCCCTCCTACTTAGTTGACCGGCCCCAGGCAGTCAATGAGACTATCCAAATATGCCCCCATCAGCCAATAGCCACAGCCCTTGTGCCCATATCTAGGGCTGGAAGCAGACCTGCCTGTTGTGCAGAGATTCATAGCTCCTGGCATCCAGCCCTGTCTTTCTACCCTTTTCTTTGTCCCATTGGGCCACGTACAAGGAGTTGCCTGTTTTGTAAAAGCTGCTCCAGGAGCAGCCAGGGTATAACGAATGGCACTCAGGACTTTGAATCCTGCAATCTAAGTTCAGATCTCAGTGGGACCTGCTGGTGTGATGTTAGTTTGTTGTGAATCCTTGGGAATTGATGCTTTTGTCTACTAGCCCCTCTCACTCAATTCCACTTTGTGCTTCTTGACTTTCTCAACCTATGGGCTTTGAATGCCATCACTAATCAGTTGCTCCAGTGGTACGATAGGTCAGCGCCCAGTACTTATAAGGCAGTACCAAGAGAAGATATGCTGAGATTGTGAGTTCAAGCCTCATGTGGAGCAGTGATTTCCAGTTACCACTGATTTTTCCTCTTGCAGTGAGCCCAGTGGGAGCTGGAATTCCATCCCAGATGAGGGGATCAGTCCAAATTCCCCCTTTGCTCATTATCACCTCATCGGAGTGAATGCTGGCTGGCCAGGATCCAAGGCCACATGGTACACAGAGGCTATGTCTACATTATGAGATTTTTCAGCAAAAAATAATGCTAATGAGGGACTCATTTGCATGAGTAGTGATCTCATTTACATATTTCTGCCAATCCGTTTTTTCACTAGGGTTTTTGTGCAAAAACAAGCAGGCTATGTCTACACTGGCGGCTTCTTGCGCAAGAACATCTTGCGCAACAGTTCTTGTGCAAGAAGTCTTGTGCAAGAACACGTCCACACTGCCATGTCCAAGATGTGCTTTTGTGCAAGAGCATCCATGGCAGTGTGGATGCTCTCTTGTGCAAGAAAGCTCTGATGACCATTTTAGCCATAGGGCTTTCTTGCACAAGAAATGCCTGCCGCACCTCCACACTACCTTCTTGCTCAAGAGCTCTTGCACAAGAGAGCTTACACCTGTTAGAAAAGTGCGTAGCTCTTGTGGACAAAGCCCTCTCTTACCACGCCGTACTGTAAATCTTCTTGCGCAAGAGTGGGCGGGAAGTGTGGACGCTCTGTGGATTCTTGCGCAAGAATGGCCGTTGTTGTGCAAGAACCTGCCAGTGTAGACATAGCCGCAGTGTGGACATTTTCCTTTTGTGCAAAAACCCCTTTTCCTGCAAGATCCTGATGCCACAAAAAAGAGGTTTACCAATCTTATGGAAAAAGGGTTTTTTTGTGCAAAAAAGAAAATGTCCACTCTACTTCTTTTTGCACAAAAACCCTAGAGAAAAACAGATTAGCAGTAAATATGCAAATGAGATTGCAACTCATGCAAATGAGTCCCACCTTAGCATATTTTTTGCAGAGAAAACATACAGTGTAGATGTAGCCAGAGAGTAGAACCCTTCACCCTCTTATCACCATGATCTTGTTACCCAGCTTTTTCCCCACCACTGGCAGCTGCAGCCACAGCCCCTTTTGTTTACTGGGTCAGCTAGCAGTAGGAAATGGAGCAAAGTAGTGAGTCAGGCTGAGGGGGGCAGGCAAAGCTCATCTTGCCTTGCAGGGCCACTGGCAACAGCTTTTCTGCTGTGCATCCCTGTTAAAAAATAAGCAGCCCCACAGCCAGCGCAGCAACTACTCAAATAGCTCAGTTTTGCTGCATCTTAGACTGTAGATCTAAAGGTCCCTGGTTCAATCCTGGCCTTTGCCAGAAACCTTTAAAATAATAGGCCTGAAAGGGAGCTCATGGAGCCTGATCTTCTGCCCAAAGCAGGACCCATCCCAGCCAGGGCCTTGTCAAGATGAGACTTAAACACCTCTAGGGATGGTGATTCCACCCCCTGCCCTAGGGAACCCATCCCAGTGCTTCCCCACCCACCTTGGGAAATCATTTTTCCTAATATCCAACCTAGTCCTCCCCCACTGTAACTGGAGACCATTGCTCCTTGTTCTGCCACCTGCCCCCACTGAGAACAGCCTCTCTCCATCCCCTTTGGAACCCCCCTTCAGGAAGTTGAAGGCTACTACCAAATCCCCCCTCACTCTTCGCTTCTGCAGACTGAACAAGCCCTTCCCACTTTTGTGCCTCCCCCAACTGATTTCTCTGTGGGTCAGAAGCCCCCCAACCCAAAAAAGGTTCCCCACCCCAAAACTGAAGGAAAGCCAGGGTGCAGAGTTTGAGTCGGAGGTGCCGAGAGAAAGCTGGTAGTCACAGGTCTCATGGTGTAAGGGGCAGCACTTAGGACTTTGAATCCTTACAAGCGGAGTTCAGAGCTCAGTGGGACCTAATGGTGAGATGTTCATTTGCTGCAAATCCTTAGTAATCCAATGTTTTGGCTTCCCCAAATCCCTTTTCCCCCACCACCCCACCCCGTGTGTCTGGTGCCCACTAGAGCTAGGTGTCTGGCCCGGCTGGGTCAGTGAGGTGGCTGCTTCGTGGTGGGGCCCGAGAACATAACAGCCTGGCTAGAGATTGAGGGGGGCTGAGGTTGTGTCTCAGGCTGCTTCACTTGATGCCCACATATTTGGTCCCTGTATCAGCAGCTGCCAGGCTGTTCCTCTTGCCCCCAGGGTGCTGCAAGGAAGGAGCAGCGGGGCCAGGCTCAATGGTCAAGGCAGAGTCGCAGCCTGGCCCCCAACCCACCCTCCCTCCACTGGGCACGTGGAGCAACGGCAGCTGGGCCTGGCAGCTCTGTGGCAAGACTCACAGGCCCCAGAGCAACCCAAGGCAGGGCAAGAGGAGGGGAAAAGACTCACTCTGAGGTATTTAAGGACAAGGAAGCCAACCATTCGGATTAGCAAGGATTTGCACTCAGCCAACAGGGCACCAGGAGGACCCACTGAGATTTGAACTCAGATCAGAGGGCCTTATTGCAGAAGTGAAAGAAGCTCAGTTAGGCAAGCCTTGCCTTTGTACTTTAAAGGGCCCAGGTTCAATTCTGGGGTTTGGTGTTCCTCCATGAACAGCAGGAACCTATTTTCTAGGGCTAGACTACAGGCTTCTAGCAGAAAAAGCTACACAAATTGTGCTCCGCAATTTGTGCAGCTTTTTCTGGAAGAGGCTTTTCTGCCATTGGGACCCTGTCTAGAAGGGGCCAAATGGTGGGAAAGCCTCCTCTTTCGGAGGAGCCCTTATTCCTCATAGAACAAGAAAGACAGGGCTCCCTGAAAGAGCACGTTTGCTCTTCTGGAAAAAAAAGCGGAAGAGCCCCATTCCTGCCTCACTTCCTCCGAGGGCAAGTTACACAAGGGCGGCAGCAGAAAGAGCTGGCCCCTGAGACAGGGGAGGCTAAGCCACAATCCTCCTACAGGTGCTTGGCCTGACTCATCTGGCTTCCCCAGGTTGGCACCAAGGGGCATTCTCACCAGATATCACCCCCCTCATCACATGGGAGTTGGGCTCATCCCAGGCACAGTCTGTGCAGCAAAAAGAGCTGAGCTTACCTCAGCACCAAGGGGAGCCACAATAAGAGAAGACCTTGTGTTTCTGCCTGGTTTTGAACCAGGGACCTTCTGCGTGTTAAGCAAATGTGATAACCACTACACCACAGAAACACCCCTCACAGGGCCTGTTGGAATTAAACTTGCACATATATTCTGTTACCAACTCTTGGCCAAGGCTTTGGGGGAAGAGCCAGAGCAAATGCAGGGAACATGACACCCCCACCCACTTCTCTAGACCTTCGCTGCCAACACTGGGAAGGTGGCAGGGGCTTTGTGACTCAGGAGGGGTGACCCACGTCACATCCCCAGCATTTCCCCCTGAAGGGATGGACCTTTGGGGACAGGCCCAGACTCCCCGACCTCTCACCCAGCTCCTGTCACGCTCCAGAGCAGAGCAGCCCCCAGGGGAAGGGCTGAGCCGTGGGGCACTGGGCAAGGGGCAGGAGCTGACAATTTGCCTGAGACCTCAGGCACCAGCATGAGACACCATCCCAGGCATCTCTCTGACAGGAGCAGAAGGGGATGGGGAGGATGCAGAGAGCGTCTCAGGGGTTGTGTGGCTTGTTGCCCTGGTGAGGGGTGTGGCCAAAATACAGACTTCATTGTGATGAGCAGGAGTTGAACCTGCCCAGGGAAACCCTATTGGATTTCTAATCCAGCATCTTAACCACTTGGCCATCACAGCTCCTGGATAAAAACATGGACAAAAATTTTGTTACTAACTCTTTGGCCAACTCAGATTGCTGCGGGGCAAAGGAATTCTCTCTGGGGGTATGTCTACGTGTAACCCTTCTGCCAGGCCGAGTTAATAGCAGCAAGGGCCGGGTTCAGTATCTAGGGGTCTCCTCCCAACAAGGTAATACAACACCGGCTCGAGCCCCCACCCAGTGACCTGGGAAATCTTACATACACCTCTGGGCGCCTCAAAGAGGCAATTCTTCCCCTCTCGCAAGCACAGAGCCTCAGTATAGCAGCAAACCTTTAATAACATGAGGTAACCGACATCAGCATTAAATTGGGAAAACACCACAACTCAGATTCATAGACCAAACATGAGCAAAGACCCACCCCCCAGCCACGAATCACCCAAAGTCCCAAAAGTCCAACACCCCAAGAGTCTCTGCCCTGGGTCAGTGCCGCCCCAGGGTTCAAAAGTTCACCCAGCAGGGTTTTACCCTCCCAACCTGGAGGGGGCGGGGATTGATACACCTTACATGATCCGCCGATGGCTCCGCCTCTCCGTAGGGTTCTGCTGTCACCGTCAACGCGAGTCACTCCGCCACACTCCACCTGTTGTCCAGTGAGCCGCCTCAGCTGTCCCTCGAACTCTCCGGCTCCGCCAGCCGTCTCTGTCCACGCCCCTGGTCACCAGCTGGTTGCTCCTGCAGCTGCTCTACTGGCTATCTGCTGCCACTCCTACTGGCCGCCCCCGCAAACCACTCTGCTGTCCGCCTGCACCCACCGGTCATCTCTGCAAACCGCTCTGCCTGCTGGTTGTCCCTGCAAACTACTCTGCTAGTTACTCAGCATAACACCAGACTTCCCCCACCAATAATGATTTCAGCTCTTCTGCAGTATAGCACCAGGCTCCTCACAGCAGATAGTGATTTCAGCTCATAATAGAGAAATCTCAGTACTAGCACTCCATTAGTTCATAGTGAAGTAAAGTCAGCAGCTCACAACTAGAATCCTAATAGAACCTAAATTAGCTCTGATATTGCACAGTGAAAAGAGAAACAGAACATAAGAGAAGTTGCTTAAGCACTCAGACACCAGGACACCACCAAGTACAAAAACCCATCCCCACCTTCTCTCAACTTCATTGGGTTTGGAACCCATGCCCCTTGTCTAGCAAGTGCTACTTAGTTTATGGTGAATTCCTTTGTCATAAACAGTTCCACCATTCCATTGTCCTTGATTCACATAATCAGGGTAACAACACTTTTATCCCCCCTGCCTCAATAACAGAGAGACTGGGGATCCCACAGTGGCCAAAGTGACCATTTGGGCTGCTGTGAGCACATACTAGGTGGGGTGGGTGTGTCTATGCAAATTGGGTGTATCTATGCAAATGAGATCAGCCTCTGAAGTCTCTTTGCACCACTCGCCCCAGTTCACCACCAGTTGTCAGGGTAGAGCTTATCCTGACCCCGCTTACATATGCTTGCACCCTCTTTCGATAGAGGGATGCAAATTCAGATATTTGAAATTGTAAATGAAGCCGGGATTTAAATATTCTGTGCTTCATTTGCATAATCACATTATGGTGCTATTTCAAAATGAAAATGCTGTGTAAATGCGGTTATTTTGAAAGAAACTCTGTCTTCCAAAATAACTGTTAAACCACATTTTATAAGGAACAAGGGTTATTTTGGAAGAAGGGTTTTCTTTCTAAATAACCGCATCTACATAGCGCTATTTCAAAATACTCTATCAAAAGAGGGTGCAAGTATAGACATACCCTTGTTAATTCTGTGCCCTCAGGAAAGGACCAAGCTGAAGAGGCAGGGTCTGCGCCTGGGGACTCCACCCCAAACCCTAAGACCAAAGGGTTTGCAATCTAGATGATCAATGCTCCCCCTCCCCCCCCCAACCCAACCAAATCTCATTGGAACGCTACAGTCCCAGCGGCTGGGGGAGATGTGCATGCGAGAGCTTCTGCCCACTGAGCTGTAGCCTTCTGTGCCCAGGGAGCCAGACACCACCAGGGTGGGAAGGCTGGAGGGAAATGGGGAATGGCTGCATTTTGGGAGTCAAAGTTGTTGTCTGGGACCATAGAGTAGAACAGTTTTAAACCTTTCTCCAAGAAGGGCACCATGGCTTAACTGGCTAAAGCACCTGCCTCATAAACAGGAGATCCTGGGTTCAAATCCCAGTGGTGCCTTCTTGCGGCCTTTGCTCACAGTTTCCTATCTCCTTGTGTGACACAGAAGAGGCCTCCCCTGGCCACCCATGGATGTGCTGGTTGGGGAAAAGGCTGATTGAAGAGTAGCAGTGGGAAGAAGGAAACCACAGAGGCTGCTGAGACTGGCACTGGCAAGGGTCTGACTCCTTCTCTGAGCCCCTGGGTACCACGCACTTGCCATTGAGTCCTGCTCCATGGTCATCACAGTGCTCTGGGGGTGAGAGATGTGCCTGTAATGCCCTGCTGGGAGCATGGGCCCTGCCCTGCCTGGTGAGGGAGGGGCCAAACACAGGGCCAGTTGACAGGGGCTCTGACACTCCAGCAGTGGGACCATCCAGCCCTTCAGCTGATGGGGATGCTGCCTTGGGAGCCAGGGTCACATTGCAGAGCTCCCCCAGGGCTGTCCCACAGCACTGACAGGCCAGCCCCAGCTGCTCTCCTGCACCTTCTGCAATGTGGCTGCATTTTATCCTTCCTCTTCAGTAACAACCGGCCATTCCCTGCCAGCCCCAGGCCCCCAGCCCCTGTGGGACCCGCTCCCTTCCCCAGGAGCAGTGAGTGCCAACGCATCTCCCTGCAGAGGCTGCTGCTGTGGGAGACAAGCCCTGGGCTTCTGGAGGGAGACCAGATGTCAAGGTTTCAAATTTCACCCATGACTAGGAGCCAGCTGCAGATACCTAGCGAAAGCTGATTTTTAGATGGGGGTGCCATCAGCCCTTCCTGTGCATCTGGCTCCTTCAAAGGGGCTCAATCAGGCAGCTAAAAGTTGAGGAAAGGACATTTAAGGGTATGTCTACACTGCATAGTATTCCCAGAAAAAGTACACTTACGTCCACACTGCAATTGCGTTCTTTCCACAGAAAGTTGAAAGAACACAGGGGTTTTTCTGACAGAGGTAAATCTCTTTCTCTGAAGAAGCCATTTTCCAAAAGAGCTCTTTCGGAAAAAGGCATTTGTGGATGGGGAAGAGGGGTTTTTTGGATGTTATCTTTCAAAAAAGCAGATCAGTTCTTCAATGCGCTTGGGCAGTGTGGACGCTCTCTTCGGGAAAAGCTTCTTCCGAAAGAAGTCTGCGGTAGAGACATAGCCTTGGAAGGGGGAATTGCTGTATTTAGGATGCTTCTTAGGTGCCTCAGTGGTCTAATTGACAAGGCATTGGCCTCCTAAACCAAGGAGTGTGGGTTCAAGTTCCTTTGGGGGTGACAATCGTGATGCTTCCTATGGATGACAAAGAACTTATTTGGCTTCCTATCTACTATAATGTGTTTGAACTGTTGGCAAAAATGCCCCAGAATTCCCATTTTCAACAGGACAGGAGCTGTTGAGAGCCTTCAGTAGCCGGCACTGGTGTTAGGGGGGAAGTGTTTGCTCCAGAAGGCCCAGGAGTGAACACATCAGAGTGAGGTTGTTGTGACAAAGCAAGGTCTGTCTGGAGACAAGACAGAGAATGAGAAGGCCCATGGGAGGCAGAGGCTTCATAGGGGTGAGGGGCTAGTTATTTGGTCAGGAAAGTTGACAGAAAATCCCCAGGCCCTGAGCATGGTGGGGAACAGGCCCATGGGTCTGTTTGCATAGTCGGGTTTGGGAGCGTGGAGCTCTGAGAGTGGATAATGTCACTGGCTGTGGTGTGTGACTCACTCAAACCCTGGTCTATGTGTCCATTGTGCTTTCAGCTTCTTTCCTCAGACATGTTCAACCGGCCAAGACCCCACCAGGGATCTTGTATCTTCCTTTGTGCAGCTCAGCCACAGACACAGCAGAAGGGTTTTCCTGCAGCCACCGGCCCCAGCCCCTCTCTCCAGGGAACTGCAGCCCCTCGGACCAGGCAGCTCCTCCCGGCGTTCAGGAGACACCATGCCGAGAAGAAACCGTCTGACACGGTGCTGCCAGGGAGGGGCCTCACTGCTAGTCACTGTTCCTGTTCCAGGAGTGGGGTGAGTTTTGTCCTGGGCACCCTGGTTGGGCAGAAAGATGCTGGGCTCCAGTCGCCTCCCTTTGCCAGGCAGAAGTGATGGAGACAGCCGAGTTGTTCACTTGGGGAAGTGCCCGGAGGCAGCTGGGAGGGAGCCAGAGCCGGGCAGGACCAGGGGATGGGAAAGGGGCAAGGCAGGGAACAGAGACAGGGCAGCAGAAAAGACCATCCATGAATGTCAGTGAGAGGCAGAGGTGGCAATGGGGCAGCAGCATTTTCCCCCCTAACACTTCTGGAAAGAGGCAGCCCCAGGAGGCCTGAAGCTGACCTCAGCCCCCAGAAGGCAGCTGGACTTGCCCTTTCTCCTCCCCCCTCATCACTTCCTTATGTGTGTGGAGGGGGGTGAAAACAAGCCTCCCTGTGGGGCAGAAATTTGTAGCCCCTGGGGGTAGCCATTTTTTCCCTTCTCCTGAGCCCCTTTGAAGAGGTTGCCTGTTTAATAAAAACTGCCCAGGAAGGTAGAGTGACTCAGGGGGGTATTCAAACCCACAACCTTTGAGCAACTAGTATGGCTCACAACAAACACCACTGCTTAGAAGAGCAACACACTTTTCCTTGTGGAACCGAGCCTCACAAGTTACAAGTTTCTTCAGCTGCTTGTTCTACACCAGACTGACTCACTTGTACATGGACTCCAGCCCCCGGCAGGGTCGTAGCTCCCAGCAGGGCCGACTGGTACGAGATGCAGGGGGCTGGGTCACTAAGAGCAAGATTTACACAGGTGGGGAGGTGCCCACAGGCGCAGGTCTAGGGGTCTGCATCCCTTTGCCAAGATGGGGCCTTCTCCAAGCAACCAGAGAAACTCCTCTCAGCCCCCTGGGCCTGGGGGTGCTGGAGAGCAGGTCCTTCACCTTTGAGAGGCAGGGGGTCCAGGGTCTATTGCTGCACACAGCTGGGGGGGGGGGTCTTCCCACTAGGAATTCATGGTTCCTGACAGCTGCCCAGCCAGGCTGAACTGCCCCGTGTCCCCAGCCAGGGATCTTACACCCTCCCCCACCCCCGACCCAGGTGTCAGCAGTGAAACCCAGTGTCCCCTCTCCCTCCCAAAGCCAGCCCAGCCTTGTGCGCCTGATGGTGGGGCTGCTCCCGCCCCTGCTCCTGTCCTTGGGGCTTTCTCCTGCCCTTCTTGCTGCAGCCTCCTCCAGTCTGCCCACGTCCTTCCCTCTGCCTGCTCGAGCCAACGGCCAAGTCCCCAGGCTCAGCAGCCATGTTGTCTGGGGGCCAGAGCAGGGAGAACAGCCCCGTCCTGGCCCAGCCTGCACCCATCACTAAGGGAGCTTTCTCAGTGACAGGGGAGACCCCCCCCCCTCAGTCACCTCCATGCTCAGGGCCTTGCTCCCATGTGTGAACGTGCCTGGCCAAAGCCTCTCTCCCCTCACTCCTACTGAGCCTACGGCCCACTCCCGGGGCTGCCAGTCCTCAGCATCTGCTTTAGCTCCAGACAGGCCCCGCCCCGCCGCATCCCTCTGTCTGAGCCGCTCCTGGGCCGTCTGCAGCAGGTGTTCCCCTCTGGGTCTGCACTGCACTTGGGGCTGGGGGGACTGGACAGCTGCCAGCCTGTGGGAGATGGTGTTTCCTGGGGACCTTTGCCAAGTGTCCAAACATCTCTAAATGTCCCCTGGTGAAGAGAAAGCCAGGGCTGCCTTGTGAATTCTCTGGGTCTGTCTACACTTGCACCCGCTTTCGGGAGAGGGATGCAACTGCCGACATTTGAAATTGTAAATGAAGCCAGGATTTAAATATCCCACGCTTCATTTGCATATTCATGGACAGGCACTATTTCGAAATACTTTAGTTCAAAATAAAAAACGCTGTTTAGATGTGGTTATTTTGGGAGAAAACCCTTCTTCTGAAATAATTGGTAAACCACTGGCACTCCCCATGATGAAAAAGCAAAGACTCAGCACATTTCATGGATCTTTATTCCCTGACTGGGAATCAAACCCAGGCTACAGTAGTGAAAGTGCTGAAGCCTAACCGCTGGGAAGACAAGAAATAGAGGTGATGTCTCAGCTACATTAACCCTTCACAGGTCACTTTCTGTCCCCTTCAGGACATGGGTCCATTCTCAGAGAAGGCGCGCGATGTCAGCATATTTTGTAGCTCCAGGCTCTTCCAGAAGATGCCCCCCAGCACTTTTCCCCTGGTCGCGCCCTCAGTGCCACAGACATGGACATGCCCCTGTGCATCATGGGGGATGCAAACTGCCCTTCACTCCCTCGGCTGATGAAGCCCTACGCAGGACAGCCCTAAAGCAAGGAACGTTTCCCAGGCAGGGTCTGCAGGGCCTGCATTGGCGTGGAGGCACCTTTGGGCCCCTCAAAAGGAGGTTCTGCTGTCTGCTCCCCTGGCTGGACCTTGGTGAGTCGAACATCTTCCAAGCGGTGGTGTCCTCCAGAATATTTGTAAGAGCAAAGGGGAGACGTTCCTGCCAGGATGGGGGCCAGAGACTGAGCAGCTCGCAAGCGCCTTTCAGCAGCAGTGTACAGCTGCCATCCAGCAGCCCCATCAGAGGGCTTGTGCCTCCAAGAGGCCCTGAGGGAGAGTTTCAGACAAGGACACCTGTGAGACTCTCTCCGGGTGTCCTCACAAGGGGCCTTTGCATTGCCCCTCTGTGCCTTCCCCCCCCCCCACACACACACCTTTCCCCTGCCTGCACATCCCACTTTCCTCTCCCCCTTCCCCTGCTGGGAACACAAACAGGACTTTTCCCTGTGGAAAGAACAAACTCTCTGGTTTTTATTTGGGGAATGTAGAACTGGGAGGGACTACGGGAAAGAACCTGGGAGCGGGAGGAGGCTGGTGGAAAGGGGAGGAGGTGGGGCTCAGGGATGGGGCTGGGGCTGGCGCCTGCCTCGGGTGGCCCCATTGCCTCATGTGCAGGGGTCTCAACAGCCATTGGGTAGTTCCAGGGACGGAAGCTGGAGAAGCAGGAGCAGATGCAGGTTCAAGGGGACTTGAGGAGGAGCAGGTTTGGGGGGGTGGCTGCCGGGCTGCTGAAGCAGGTGACCAGGCATTTGGCAGCAGCTCTGTGTGCCAGGCATGTGCTCCAGGCCTCCTGGACATATTGAGCCTCCCTCTGTGGCTTGGGCTGGGGACACTGGCCCCACAGGGTGCTTTGGGGTAGTCACTGTGGCAGCAGGAATTTGGGCATTAGGTCACCCCACTGGGGACAATGGAGGGAAGAGAAGAGTTTTCCGGGCTATTGGCAAAAGCAGGCCTGGCCAAGGCCCTCTTAGCCCCTGGCTCTGTGCTGCCTGGAGCCTTCTCCTACCAGTTCTCTGACCTGTTTCCTGCAAAGCCCTCAGCCTTTTGCTTGTTTCTGCTTCCCTGTCCATAGAAAGCAGCTAAATGACAACAAGTCAGCACACCAAGCACCCTGCAAGACAGTATGGGGCTTGAACCTATGACCTTATTAGCACCATGCTCTAACCAACTGAGCTAGCCAGCCTCAGGGAAAGCAGCTCACAAGTGGCCCTTTCACGAAGGTGTCTCAGGCAGCTGCAGGGACATCTCTGCAGCTGCCAATGGCTCTTCTCTGAAAGCGCCACCAGTGACTCACTGTGATGTGGGCTGGTCAAGGTGGCTGGCAGTCAACATGGCGCACTGAGACCCAGGGCAAAGAGGCAGCTGGAATCTCTTGCTGCCAGCACCTTGCCTCCCAGCTTCTTCCCTGTCAGTAGCAGCCGCAGCCCCTTTCGGGCACTGGGTCAGCCCAGGAAGGGAGGTGGGAATGGGGCCAAGTAGCGAGTCAGGCTGAGGGGGGGCAGGCAAAGCTCATCTTGCCTTGCAGGGCCACTGGCAACAGCTTCTCTCTTATGCGCTGCTGAGGAGAAAAATGCCCTGAGAGGGACCAGAAAGAGCAATTTAGAAGAGCGCTTAGAGGGGGGCACCTGTTAGCGCCAGGGGGGCAAGAGTCAGAGCCTGGCAGCTGCTGGGACCGCACATGGGGGCATCAGGGGAAGCAGCAAGCTCCAGCCAGGTTGCAAGTTCCAGGGCCCAGCCCATCCCAGCTGGCCGCTGAGACAGACAGACAGACACAGACTGAGCTCCAGGAGCATCAGACACCCAGCAGGAGGCACAAAATTCTCTCTGGGGAGCCTATCGATAAGGAAGCCAAAGTACATGAAGTGGGAGAGTTTTGCATCATCCAGCCTGCCAGGTCCCTCTGAGATTTGAGCTCAGATTGCAAAATTCAGAGTCCTGAGCGCTGCCCCTTGCACATGGGACCTACAGCAACTGTTTCTCACTCAATTGGGCCAAATTGGTGCCCCAGTTCATGCCCACTGGGACCAGCTTTGCTCGTTTTCCTTCCACCCAGAGCCCCCTTCTTTTTCTGGGCTGCAAGGAGCCTCTCTGGGATGCCATGAGACAGGCACAGGACTCTGCCTCCCTGCAGCCAGCCACACCCAGAAGCTTAGGCAGAACAAAGGGTGGGGTGGGCTCTGCTCACCCCACAGAGGCTTTGAGTTTCTGCCCTGCCCCCCTCAGCTTGGCTTTTCTCCTCTGCCCCATTCCTGTTTTGCTTCCTCTTTAGGCAACTCATACAAGGGAGGCAGCAGGAAGAACCAGCCCCATACACCAGCCTCCTAGGGCAGGGGTGGCCAAGCCACAAGCCTCCAACAGGTGCCTGGTCCGAGTCACCTCACTTCCCCAAGCGGGCACCAAGGGGCGTTCTCAGCTGATGTCACCCCCCTCTGTCATGTGGGAGTTGGGCTTATGCCAGGCACAGACTGGGCAGCAGGAGCTGCGCTTACCTGGGCACCGAGGGGAGCTACAATAAGGGAAGATCCTGTGTTTCTGCCTGGCTTTGAACCAAGGACCATTAACAAGTTAGCAAACATGATAACCACTGCACCGCAGTGTCACCTTTGCGGGGCTCTTCTCCTGTACATAAACATGGACAAATATTTTGTTACTAACTCTTTGGCCAACTCAGATTCCTGCAGGGGAAAGGAATTCTCTCTTGTTACTTCTGTGCCCTTGGGAAAGGACCAAACTGAAGGCAGCTGGGCCCCCACCCGGGGACTCCAACCCAAACCCTGAGACCAAGGGGTTGACAAGCCAGATGATCAATGTTTGCTGCACTTCTCCCTCCCACTAAAGACCAACTCTACAGTCCCAGCGGCTGTGGGAGATGTGCACATTAGAGCCTCTGCCCACTGAGCTGTAGCTTTCTGTGCCCAGGCACTGCCAGGGCTGAAGGGAAATGGGGAATGGCTGCACCTTGGGAGTCAAGGGTGTTGTCTGGAACCATAGAGTAGAACAGTTTTACATCCCTGCCTGAGGTTGGCACCATGGCTTAGTTGGCTAAAGCACCTGTCTAATAAACATTTTCCTATGTGCTTCTAGGACACAGGAGAGGCTTCCCCTGGCCGCCCATGGAACTGCTGGTTCGGGAAAAGGCTGATTAGAGAGGCATGTTGGAAAGAAGGAAACCACAAGCCTGGAGCAGCTGCAAAGGCTTCTGTGACTGGCACTGGCAAGGCAGGGCTCTGACTGCAATTGCTGGGACAGGAGAGCCAGTGCCAAATGCTCTTGTGTTTACCTGGGGTTGTCCATGCCCAGAGATCCTGTTAGTGCAACCTCTACAGCTCCATCAACCGTGGAGAGTGACTCTCGTCCCCCCTTCCTTGGGACGGGCAATGGCAACATGTGGAGCAGCTGGGAGAAAAGTCCCAGAGAGCTGCCCCATGACTAAGCTGGCCAAGCACCTGGTGGGTATGGGAGAGGTGAGGAAGGCAGCCCCCAGTGGTGACTGGCCAATGTGTCTGCTATTCCTGCCATACCTCCCTACGTAGTTGGAGTTGGCCATATCCCCACAGTGGAAAGCCAAAGGGAGCAAAGAGCAGAAGTACTTGAAACTAGTAGGGGTGGCCTCTGGGTTTGATTTAGTGAGTCTTACCTGCTAAATCGAACTTCGTAAGATCGATTGTGGCCATTAATCCCCAGCTGGACGTGGATCTTGTTCTTCTGCAGGACAAAGCCAAAGGAGAGTAAGGACGTACCAATGGGCATCCAGATCAGATCATACCCTTGTTGAATGGATGGAAATACAAACCAGACACATACACAGAGCGGGTTTGAATTGGTTCCAGCTGAGGGAGGGGTTTGTCTGGTTTGTCTAGAGTATGTTAGGGGTTTGTGGTCATTTTAAGAATCCCTGTACAATAGAAATCCAAAGTGTGACACACCTGGAGATGTAAATGTTTCATTTAAATTGATGAGCTTTTTAAGGGGGGACTTGTTACACCCCCATAGCAACCATGTGTTTGCATCCAGTGTTGGGAACTGAGCAGGAAACGAGGCTTTTGTGTAACACACATCTCAGGTGGGATAGACCCTGACTGACCCCCAGATTGTGACTGGTCCTAACCAGAACTGAGTCAGGACAGAGAGTCGTGAGAGATGAAGCAGCTGGAGGGAAGCCAGGAGAGCAGGGGCCAGCCTGAGAACTGAGAGTCCCAGGTGCCCACCAAAGAGCTCAGCTGTAGGTTGCATGGTGTAAGGGACAGCACTTAGGATTGTGAGTCCTACAAGTTGTGTTCAAATCTCAGTGGAACCTGGTAAAGCTCAGGTGGTTATTACAAAGTCCTGGTGCTTTGGCATCCATGCACTGAGGTTTTGCAAAGAGAGTTTTGTTCCTCTTGCTGGGTGTCTGAGGTCCACTGGAGCTCTGTCTCCAAACTGAGCAGGTGGGTGGGATGGGTCTCATGCCATCACAGCTGCAGGGCAGGTCACCCACCTGGCCCCTGAGCTCAGCCCATGCTGGAGGCAGCCAGATAGCATGAGTGAGTCAGAGGGGGGGATTTGTGTATTTGGGGAAGCATCCTGAGTCTTGACTCTCAGCCACACACTTTGGCACAAAGACTAACGGCCCCTGCACCCAATGGATTGTGGGAATAAGAGTTGGGGCAGCAGGAAAGGGGCCGGCGCCTCAGCCCCAGTGCACAGGCAGGAGAAGATGGGAGTGAATCCTGTGCTACCTCTGGCCTGCAAAGGCAGCACTTCTCCAGTTAAGCTAATTCTGCTCCACCTGCAGCCTCTCTCCAGCCAGGGCTCCTGCCATGGCCTGGCCCAGGAGGGCTGGGGCCCAGCAGCTTTTCACCCCAGATTTGGGGGAGGCCAAGTAGGAAGGGGCCACTGAAAGTGCATAGCCCCCTGGCCTGCTGTGTCTGTGGAAAGGGGGGGAGAGGACACACACTTGTCACTGGGGAACAGGGCGCATGGATCCCAGTCGTTCCTGCAGAAAACGAAACAGGCTGAGCATTTTGCCGAGAACAGGCCAGAGTCCTGCTGGGAGACTCTGGGGCCCTTCTCCTCTCACTGGAGGGATGGAAATGGGGCCTTTCCTTGTGGGGTAAGAAGTAGGTGTGTTGGGAGTGGGGTTTGAGCTCGAACCTCTCCACAGACCAGAACCCCACATCAGGGGCAAGAAAGAGCCGTGAGTTGGGCAGTGGAAAACACTTGGCACCTGCTACCCTGTGATGGGGTATTAGGAAACTTTTTGCATACAACCTGGCTAGCTCAGTTGGTAGAGCATGAGACTCTTAATCTCAGGGTCATGGGTTCAAGCCCCATGCTGGGTGATGACCTTCTTTAACTTGCAATCTCAGCCTTCACCAGTGTCTTAGAAAGAAAAAGTCTAGTCCTGGGGCCCAGCTTTAGTAGAATCAAAGCAAGAACAAACTGCAATTTCCATCTTCTGTGGAGAAGGGAAGAGGATTTTCTTTCTCAGTTCTATCCACATCAACCCAGGGAGGAGAAAAAATAACCCTCCGCCAGCTGATTGTCCCCTGTCAGCTTCTGTAGCTTCACCTCCTTCCACAGCAGCTCCAGCTTTGAGCTACAAATATCAAGGGGCTGGTGAGGAAAGGAGGAGCTGGCAGCTCAGGTTAGTCACGTCCATGAGAACAAGAGGTGGAGTGTTCACAAGGTGCATTCCCCTCCCCTGCAGAGCAGGGTGTTAGAAAGAGCTAGTAACAGAACAGTCATCCAAATTTCATCCTCAAAGTTTGTTTCTGTGGTGTAGCAGTTATTATGTTTGCCTAACATGTCAAAGGTCCCTGTTTCAGAACCAGGCAGAAACACAGGGTCTTCTCTTATTGCTGCTCCCCTTGGTGCCCAGGGAAGCACAGCTCCTGCTACCTGGAATAAGCCCGACTTCCACATGACAGAGGGGGGTGACATCAGCTGATAATGCCCCTTGGTGCCAACCTTGGGAAGTGAGATGAATCAGGCCAGGAACATGTTGGAGGCTTGTGGCTTGGCCTCCCTTGCCCTGGGAGGTTGGTGCATGGGGCTGGCTCCTCCTGGTGCCTCCCTTGTGTGACTTGCCCAAGGAGGAAGTGAGGCAGGAATGGGGCAGAGGAGGGAGGCCAAGCTGAGGCGGGCAGGAGAAAAGCTCAACATCTCAGTGGGACTCAGTAGGGTGAGCAGAGCCTCCCCCCGCTTGTTCTGCCAAATCCTGTGGGGTGGGGCTGGCTGTGGGGAGGCAGAGTCCTGTGCCTGTCTCGGGGCATCCCAGGGAGGCTCCTTGCAGCCCAGGAGAAGAAGGGGGCTCTGGGTGGAAGGAAAACACACAAAGCTGGTCCCAGTGGGCCTGGGCCAGGGCTCCAGTTTGGCCCAGCTGAGCCAGATGAGCCTGGTGTAGGTCCCATGGTGTAAGAAACAGCACTCAGAACTCTGAATCCTGTAAGCTGAGTTCAAATCTCAATGGGACATGCTGGGTTGGTTATTACACCCCCCTCAAAATTCATCTTCTTTGGCTTCCTTTTCTGCAGACTCCCTGGAGAGGAATTTGTGCCCCCTGCTGTGAGTCTGAAAACACTTGCCCCCCTGGCAGGTCTGTCTCTTGTCTGGCAGTCTGTGAGGGGCTGGGGCTCTGGAGATGCAGGGTCAGGCCTACGTGTGGCTGCAGACAGCAACAGAGAATCCCAAGAGCAGAAGGCTGACAATTAAGCATCAAACCTGTCCCTTGCTATGGGCCTGTAAGGCGACCTTGACAATGCAGTGCTATTTTGGGGTATGGAGGCATCTTTAATATCTATCCTGCATCTTAACAGTGCCCCCTTATTTTGAAATACAATGGGCTCGCTATTCCAACATCCCTGTAAACCTCATTCCTTGAGAAGGAAGAGACATTTTGGAATAGCAGATTATTTTGAAATGTGGTGCTGTGTAAACACCAAAGCGTTTTTCAAAATAAGATCAAAATGACAACTTCCAAAACTCAAATTGTGTATCATATGTCAACCCTCTGTCTACGCTGCACCCTAAACTTGAAATAAGATGCTACATCAGGGCTCTGTCTCCACTACAGAGACAACGCTTTAGTCCAGAGAACACAGCTATTCTTCCAAAAAATTTTTCGGAAGAGCAGACATGCTTTTTTGGCATCTCTGTGAACCTCATTTTAGGAGGAAGAAGGGATGTTCCAAAAAAGGGGTTTTTTTTTTCGCCAACATTTGGCCCAGTCTAGACAGGCCAAATGTCAGAAAAGCCTTTTCCACAAAAATTAGTAGAAAAAGCAACACAAATTGGGGTTCGCAATTTGCGTAGCTCTTTCCAGAAGAACAGTGTAGTGTAGACATAGCATGAGTGTTGCACAGCACTGGTAGGAGACATGGAGGGACAAAAGGGTCTAATGGCACCTGCAGCCTTTCAGAACAACCTCTGGCCCCACCCTCAAGTACCAGCACTTTCCTCCACCCTCTGCTGGGAACTGTCTGGAATTAAGCCCACCCCGGTGTCAGCCTAAGGATTGCCTGTTCTGTAAAAGGTGCCCTGGAAATGAGGAAGCAGCTAAAGTGACCCCAGTGGGACTTGAACCCACAACCTTTGAATGTCTAGCTGGGCTCACACTAGGCACTATAGCTTAACAGCTTAACTGCTTTTCATTGTACCGCACAGCCTGACACACTACTATGCTTGCTATCTCCACTCTCTGCTTTGCAGCATGGCAATTGCTGGGGGGAAAAAGAAAGGGGAGGCAGGTCTGTCTCTTTCGGGAGAGCAGGCAGGAGAATGTGACCCGGCTCCCTGCACCTGGGCCCTGCCTTTCTCATCCCTTCAGAGACACTTGTTAGTGGAGGAATAAATCACATTCACGTGACTGTAGATTATGAAACTTTGTTGTTGTTGTTGTTGCCTTGGAAACTCCCCACAGACCTTCCCCTGGGGGCCCTGGGCAGCCCGCTCACATTGCACAGCTTACTTCGAGGTCAGGGTGCTGTGTAGACACATCTAGCCTGTTGAAGGCCAGCCTGCTGGGGGGAGGCTCTGGCCACCTCCTTTCCTCTCCTCTCTCAGGCTGGGTCTACACTGCAGGCTTTTTGCGCAAGAGCAGCTGTTCTTGTGCAAAAACTTGCAGAGCGTCTACACTGCATGCACGTTCTTGCAAAAGGAAATTTACAGTAAAGCATCAGAAAACAAGGTTTCTTGCACAAGAGTTATTCCTCTCCCCATGAGGAATAAGCCAGCTTGCGCAAGAACTCGTCCACAAGGAGGCAGTGTGGAACCGGCAACAGGGGTTTCTTGCTCAAGAAAGCCCTATGACTAAAATGCCATCAGAGCTTTCTTGCACAAGAGATTGTCCACACTGCCAGGGGCGCTCTTGCAGAAAAGCACTTCTCTTGTGCAAAAGGACATGGCAGTGTGGACGTGCTGTTGCACAAGACCTTTTGCACAAGAACTCTTGCACAAAACAGTTCTTGCACAAGAAGCCTGCAGGGTAGATGTAGCCAGGGGGTGTTTGGGTTTGTTACCAGCACTGAGCTTTGTACAGAAGCCCAGGGAACATTGTGAAAAGGCAAAACCTTCCCACCCTGGGTGTCCCTGGCCAGCGAGTGAGTGGCAGAAAGGTTCCCTCAAGTGCTGACTTTGTGTGGTTGAAGCAAAACCTACATAACATAGATGAGGTGGCTGAGTGGTTAAGGTGATGGGTTACTAATCCATTGTGCTCTACATGCATGGGTTCAAATCCCATCCTCATTGGGTGTTTGCAGCCCTTCCCCTTGCTTCTCCCAGAAGTTCAGTGCCAGCCCCTCCTGTAACCCTACCTGCCCCAGCCTCCTCCCACTGCAGCCTGGGGAAAGGGGAAATCTCCACAGAGACACTCCCAGATGGGACTCACAAAGGAGAGTCCAGGCAGCCAGGCCATGGGGGTCTCTGAGATAGCCCCAGCCCTGCAGCCTGTCCCACCTGGCTGTTGCCATGGATCCTTGGTGAGGTCACTGCCTCCCAACCAATGAGCTGAGGTGCTGCAAAAGGCCCTTGTGATGTCACTGCTGCCTTGCAGGCTCATGTCCTCCCCTGGGCAGCCCCTTGGCATGTGTGAGCTGCTCTCCCTGTGTCCCCCCCCAGTTACTCAGGGCTGGTTCTGGGGCTCAAACAGGGAACATCAGAGGTTGCTCAGGGTGCCACATGCCCCCAAGGTCACTTTTTAAATGTCAGGGCAAGCCAGGATCTATCCTGTCCCTTCCCCAAGACCCCCCCCCCCCCCTTTTATTGAACCCCTGCCCTCTCCAAACCTTTCCATGGACTATCCATTGCAAATGGACACTCACCACTAATGACATAATTACACCCAAGACATTTTGCTAGTGCTGCAGCTGGGGAGAAATAATTAAACAGATTAAGCATTTGAACTGTCTCATGTTAGTTGATCAAACTTCATGTTAAATAAAGGAAAATATTACAGCCAGCACAAAAGGTTTCACTGTTGCTTTATTTATGGCAGGGTTGAGTCAGGGGCCACTGATTCACAGAAAACACGGGGCCACAAAAGTGAGAAACAAAAAAACTTTTCCAAAGGCCCCCAGCCTTTGCTGATGTGGCCTCCAATTTAGACACCTCACACCTCTGGCTTTCCAGCCCCCATGGCGTGAGGGGAAGGGACAGGGAGGACTGAGGTTCAGATTTACTTTTCTGGGGTTCCAGAGCTAGTGGATTTTGTGGACCCACTCAGGCTCTGAGGTGGGGACAACTCTGAGGGGTTCAGTGGCCCTGGTTCCCTCTAAGTTGTGCGGCAGCTCAGCCCAGCAGCTGCTTAATGACCCCGCCCAGCCAGGGGCTCAGGACTCTGCGCATGGAGCTGCCTGCCTGGAGGAAGGACACTTCCCCCTCAGCCACAGCAGCAGCTAAACTCTCCCAGCCAGCCGGACCCTCCTGCCAGCCGGGTCTTGCTGCCCGTTCTCTTCCCCCCATTGGCAGCCACCCGGCCCACAGGAAACAGCCGCACAAGTGGCCCTTTCAGAAAGGAGCCTCAGGCAGCAGCAGGGACGTTGTGGGCTCTGGAGCAAGGTGCATGGGGCATAACAGTTGCTTTTAGGTTGGGGAATTAGCTCAAATAACGGAGCACTTGCTTAGTATGTGTGAGGCAGTGGGATCACTACCCATATTTTCCAAGGATAGTGGAATCCCCACTTTCCCTTTCACAGGCAGAGCCAGTTGAGGGGGCTAAAGGTCACCAGTGGACCCTTGCTCTCTCCAAAAGCCAGCCCCACTGAGGCAGAAAGCTGCTGGGCCATGTGCTGGAGACCATTTGCAGGTGGAGCAGAAATAGCCCCATTGGGAAAGTGCTGCCTTTGCTCCATGGGCTGTGCTGTGTAGAAGAACAAAACCCACATCCAGCTGGGGAGGAATGGTGGCAATCCATCTTCTGGTGTTTGATTTAGCAAGTCCAACTAAGACTCACCAAATCAAACTCAGAGGGACAGGGCTCCCCCACCAGCTTCCAGTACTTCTGCTCTTTGCTCCCTTCGGCTTCCTGCTGGGGGGGGGGGAGGGGGGCACCGCTAAGCTCAACTGAAGGAAGCTGCCTCCAGCTACATATGGAGGGATGGTGGAAAGAGCAGACACATTGGCCAGGCACCACTGGGGGCTGCCTCCCTCCCTCTGCTCTGCCCTCTGACAAGGAGGGACAGTCCCAGCAGTGTTGGGGGGGTGGGGAGGAAGAAGGGGATTTTATCACTTTCACCTCCACACAGCCTGCCTGCAGCACCCACAGCCTGTGACTCCCCTTCACCCACCTGTCTGGGGCAGGGCCTGTGGGACTCTCCAGGGCTCCTCCCCAAGGGCCCCAAATCAGCCTGAGGGTAGAAGGTCCTGGGCACCCCCCGCCCCCCCCCAGCACCACTGCCAAGACCTCAGGGGAGAAAGGGCCCAGTGCTCAGGGGTTCTTCTTACCATTTTAACACACTGAGCCACAGGGTTTGATTTGGTAGGTCTGGGCTTCAAGCCCGTTTGTGCTGCCAGCAGAACATGAGCTCTACATGGAACAGGAACAGGAACAGCTAACAGGGAGTTTGGAGAGGGAGTTCTCCAGGTAAAAGAGGAGTAAAAGCGGGACCCTTGTGGTAAGTGGCTGTCTGGAGTGTGTGTTTGTGTGTGGGGGAGTTATTGCTGTGTGCTGAGCTTGTGTTTGTGTGTTTGGTTGGTTGGTTGGTTTGTTTATTTGAAGGCGCTTCTAAAAGGTTTGAAATCTAGAAGCCCCTGTTAATTGGCTGAGCCTCAGTCAGGGGGAGGGGCTACCAGAGCTATATAAGCCTGTGACTCAGCGACCAGGGAGCTTGTGAACAGAAACAGCTAACAGGGAGTTTGGAGAGGGAGTTTAGAGGGGGAGGTTAGAGGGCACTAGGGACTTCTGACCTTCTTAAAAACAACTCTTATAATACTCTATATTCCAGAGGTTTAAAAAGAATCCCAGTTTCTGCTTAAACTTATTCATTAGAAAAATGGAGACAGAAGCCCAGCAGCAGAGTGGGGGCTATCCTGTTTATTGCGTCGAGTGTAACATGTATGATTACCTGCCCTGTGGGCGGGTGGCGTATGTGTGCACCCGTTGCAAGGAGCTCCTGACCCTCAGAGACCGGGTTTGGGCTTTGGAGGCCAGGGTGGCTGAACTGGAGGAGCTAAGGGAGGTAGAGAGATATGTTGATGAGACTTTCCGGGACATTGTAGTACTGTCCCACCTCCAGTCTGAGAGCCCCAGTGCTCTTAAGGAGGATGAAAGTCTCAAGGAAACAGAGCATTCAATGGGAGCAGAGGGAAACCATCCCGTAGTTGGGACCCTCCTCCCAGAGGATGTTGCGGTATCCTCTCGCACTGAGGATACCTCTGAGGGGGAGGAATGCCAGTTAGGAAGAGGCAGGTGTTAGTAGTGGGTGATTCGATTGTTAGAAACATAGATAGTTGGGTTTGTGATGACCGGGAGAACCGTATGGTCACTTGCCTGCCTGGTGCGAAGGTTGCGGATCTCTCGAGGCATCTAGATAGACTTATGCGTAGTGCTGGGGAGGAGCCGGTGGTCGTGGTACATGTAGGTACCAATGACGTAGGGAAGGGTAGGAGAGATGTCCTGGAGGCCAAATTTAGGCTGCTAGGAAAGAGACCGAAATCCAGGACCTCTATGGTGGCATTCTCAGAAATGCTTCCAGTTCCACGCGCAGGGCCGGGTAGGCAGGCAGAGCTTCAGAGTCTCAATGCGTGGATGAGAAGATGGTGTAGGGAAGAGGGGTTTGGATTTATTAGGAACTGGGGACACTTTTGGGAGAGGGGGAGCCTATACAGGAAGGATGGGCTCCACCTAAACCAGGGTGGAACCAGACTGCTGGCACTAAACATTAAAAAGGCTGTAGAGCAGTTTTTAAACTAAGAGATGGGGGAAAGCCGATTGGTGCGAAGATGCACGTAAATCGGAGGGAGACTTCTCTTACAGGAGAATCCATTGATAGAGATTCTCTAAGCTCTAGTCAGAAAGAGAGGAGGGGAGAGGGCAAACCATGCGCCAGAGCAGACAAACAACTGCATACAAAGGAATCCACGGCACCAGGGAAGGGCAGACAAATAAGCAGTGGCAAATTTTTAAAGTGCTTCTACACAAATGCTAGGAGTCTGACTAATAAGATGGGTGAGCTAGAGTACCTAGTATTAAATGAGGAGATTGACATAATAGGCATCACTGAAACCTGGTGGAATGAGGAAAATCTGTGGGACACAATCATACCTGGATATAAAATATATCGAAAGGATAGAGCAGGCCGGGTGGGTGGCGGAGTGGCACTGTATGTGAAAGATAATGTAGAATCAAATGAAATAAAAATATTAAGTGAATCAACATGCTCAATAGAATTGCTATGGATAGTAATTCCATGCTCCAATAATAAGAAATTAGCAGTAGGGATATATTACCGACCACCTGACCAGGACAGCGATACTGACATTGAAATGCTGAGGGAGATTAGAGAGGCTACCAAAATAAAGAACTCTATAATAATGGGGGATTTTAATTATCCCCATATTGACTGGGTACATGTCACCTCAGGAAGAGAAGAGGAGATAAAATTTCTCAATGGCCTAAATGACTGCTTCTTGGAGCAGCTGGTGCAGGAACCCACAAGGGAAGAGGCAATTCTCGATTTAGTCCTGAGTGGAGCTCAGGATCAGATCCAGGAAATAACCGTTACAGGACCGCTTGGGAATAGTGACCATAATATAATAACATTCAACATTCCTGTGGTGGGTAGAACACCTCAGCAGTCCAGCACCCTGGCATTTAATTTCAAAAAGGGGAATTACACAAAAATGAGGAGTCTAGTTAAACAGAAATTAAAAGGCACAGTGACTACAGCCAAATCCCTGCAAGCTGCATGGAAACTTTTTAAAGACACCATAATAGAGCCCCAACTTAAATGTATACCCCAAATTAAAAAATATAGCAAGAGACCTAAAAAAGTGTCACCGTGGCTTAACCACCATGTAAAAGAAGCAGTGAGGGACAAAAAGGCATCTTTTAAGAAGTGGAAGTCCAATCCTAGTGAGATAAATAGAAAGGAACATAAACACTGTCAAATCAAGTGTAAAAATGTAAGAAGAAAAGCAAAAAAAGATTTTGAGGAACAGCTAGCCAAAAACTCAAAAAGAAATAACAAAATGTTTTTTAAGCACATTAGAAGCAGGAAGCCTGCTAAAAAACCTGTGGGTCCCCTAGACGATCGAACTATAAAAGGCACAATCAAGGACGATAAAGCCATTGCGGAGAAACTCAATGATTTCTTTGCTTCAGTCTTCACGGCTGAGGACGTTGGGGAGATTCCCAAATCTGCACCGTCCCTTGTGGGTGATGAATCTGAGGAATTGGATTGAAGTGTCATTAGAGGAGGTTTTGGAACAAATAGAAAAACTTAATGTCAACAAATCTCCGGGACCGGATGGCATTCATCCAAGGGTTCTAAAAGAACTCAAATGGGAAATTGCCGAACTATTATCTGTGGTTTGTAACCTATCCCTTAAATCAGCTTCTGTACCTAATGACTGGAAGGTAGCTAACGTGACACCAATATTTAAAAAGGGCTCCAGAGGCAATCCGGGCAATTACAGACCGGTAAGTCTAACTTCAGTACCGGGCAAATTAGTCAAAACAATAGTAAAGAATAAAATTGTGAAGCACGTAGAAGAACATAATTTGTTGGACAAAAGTCAACATGGTCTCTGTAAAGGGAAATCCTGTCTTACTAATCTATTAGAGTTCTTTGAAGGGGTTAACAAACATGCGGACAAGGGGGATCCAGTAGATATAGTATACTTAGATTTTCAGAAAGCCTTTGACAAGGTCCCTCATCAAAGGCTCTTGTGTAAATTACATGGCCATGGGATAAGAGGGAAGGTCCTTTCTTGGATTGAGAACTGGTTAAAAGACAGGAAAGGGTAGGAATAAATAGTAAATTTTCAGAATGGAGAGGGGTAACTAGTGGTGTCCCCCAAGGGTCAGTCCTAGGACCAATCCTGTTCAACTTATTCATAAATGATCTGGAGAAAGGGGTAAGCAGTGAGGTGGTAAAGTTTGCAGATGATACCAAACTGTTTAGGATAGTCAAGACAGAAGCAGACTGTGAGGGACTCCAAGAAGATCTCACCAAACTGAGTGATTGGGCAACAAAATGGCAAATGAAATTTAATGTGGATAAGTGTAAAGTAATGTACATCGGGAAAAATAACCCCAACTATACGTACAGTATGCGGGGGCTAATTTGGCTACGACAAATCAGGAAAGAGATCTTGGAGTTATCGTGGACAGTTCTCTGAAAACTTCCACGCAGTGTGCAGCGGCAGTCAAAAAGGCAAATAGGATGCTAGGAATTATTAAGAAAGGGATAGAAAATAAGACCCAGAATATCTTACTGCCCCTGTATAAAACTACGGTACGCCCACATCTTGAATACTGTGTACAGATGTGGTCTCCTCACCTCAAAAAAGATATTTTGGCCTTGGAAAGGGTTCAGAAAAGGGCAACTAAAATGATTAGGGGTTTGGAACGGGTCCCATATGAGGAGAGGTTAAAGCGACTGGGACTTTTCTGTTTAGAAAAGAGGAGACTGAGGGGGGATATGATAGAGGTATATAAAATCATGAGTGGTGTGGAGAGGGCCGATAAAGAGAAGTTATTTATTAGTTCCCTAAATAGAAGAACTAGAGGACACCAAATGAAATGAATGGGTAGCAGGTTTAAAACTAATGAAAGAAAGTTCTTCTTCGCACAGCGTGTAGTCAGCCTGTGGAGCTCCTTGCCAGAGGAGGCTGTGAAGGCTAGGACTATAATAGAGTTTAAAGAGAAGCTAGATAATTTCATGGAGGTTAGGTCCATAAAAGGCTATTAGCCAGGGGATAAAATGGTGTCCTTGGCCTCTGTTTGTCAGAGGCTGGAGAGGGATGGCAGGAGACAAATCGCTTGATCATTGTCTTCGGTCCACCCTCTCTGGGGCACAGAGTGGGGGCTATCCTGTTTATTGCGTCGAGTGTAACATGTATGATTACCTGCCCTGTGGGCGGGTGGCGTATGTGTGCACCCGTTGCAAGGAGCTCCTGACCCTCAGAGACCGGGTTCGGGCTTTGGAGGCCAGGGTGGCTGAACTGGAGGAGCTAAGGGAGGTAGAGAGATATGTTGATGAGACTTTCCGGGACATTGTAGTACTGTCCCACCTCCAGTCTGAGAGCCCCAGTGCTCTTAAGGAGGATGAAAGTCTCAAGGAAACAGCATTCAATGGGAGCAGAGGGAAACCATCCCGTAGTTGGGACCCTCCTCCCAGAGGATGTGACGGTATCCTCTCGCACTGAGGATACCTCTGAGGGGGAGAGAATGCCAGTTAGGAAGAGGCAGGTGTTAGTAGTGGGTGATTCGATTGTTAGAAACATAGATAGTTGGGTTTGTGATGACCGGGATAACCGTATGGTCACTTGCCTGCCTGGTGCGAAGGTTGCGGATCTCTCGAGGCATCTAGATAGACTTATGCGTAGTGCTGGGGAGGAGCCGGTGGTCGTGGTACATGTAGGTACCAATGACATAGGGAAAGGTAGGAGAGATGTCCTGGAGGCCAAATTTAGGCTGCTAGGAAAGAGACTGAAATCCAGGACCTCTATGGTGGCATTCTCGGAAATGCTTCCAGTTCCACACGCAGGGCCAGGTAGGCAGGCAGAGCTTCAGAGTCTCAATGCGTGGATGAGACGATGGTGTAGGGAAGAGGGGTTTGGATTTATTAGGAACTGGGGACACTTTTGGGAGAGGGGGAGCCTATACAGGAAGGATGGGCTCCACCTAAACCAGGGTGGAACCAGACTGCTGGCACTAAACATTAAAAAGGCTGTAGAGCAGTTTTTAAACTAAGAGATGGGGGAAAGCCGATTGGTGTGGAGATGCACGTAAATCGGAGGGAGACTTCTCTTAGAAGCGAATCCATTGATAGAGATTCTCTAAGCTGTAGTCAGAAAGAGAGGAGGGGAGAGGGCAAACCATGCGCCAGAGCAGACAAACAACCGCATACAAAGGAATCCAATGCACCAGGGAAGGGCAGACAAATAAGCAGTGGCAAATTTTTAAAGTGCTTCTACACAAATGCTAGGAGTCTGACTAATAAGATGGGTGAACTAGAGTACCTAGTATTAAATGAGGAGATTGACATAATAGGCATCACTGAAACCTGGTGGAATGAGGAAAATCTGTGGGACACAATCATACCGGGATATAAAATATATCGAAAGGATAGAGCAGGCCGGGTGGGTGGCGGAGTGGCACTGTATGTGAAAGATAATGTAGAATCAAATGAAATAAAAATATTAAGTGAATCAACATGCTCAATAGAATCGCTATGGATAGTAATTCCATGCTCCAAAAATAAGAAATTAGCAGTAGGGATATATTATCGACCACCTGACCAGGACAGTGATACTGACATTGAAATGCTGAGGGAGATTAGAGAGGCTACCAGAATAAAGAACTCTATAATAATGGGGGATTTTAATTATCCCCATATTGACTGGATACATGTCACCTCAGGAAGAGAAGCGGAGATAAAATTTCTCAATGGCCTAAATGACTGCTTCTTGGAGTAGCTGATGCAGGAACCCACAAGGGGAGAGGCAATTCTGGATTTAGTCCTGAGTGGAGCGCAGGATCAGGTCCAGGAAATAACCGTTACAGGACC
Organism: Pelochelys cantorii; assembly: GCA_032595735.1. Classification (NCBI taxonomy): domain Eukaryota; kingdom Metazoa; phylum Chordata; order Testudines; family Trionychidae; genus Pelochelys; species Pelochelys cantorii. Next base: position 13,663,154 of record CM064345.1, read on the forward strand.
GCTTGGGAATAGTGACCATAATATAGTAACATTCAACATTCCTGTGGTGGGAAGAACACCTCAGCATCCAGCACCCTGGCATTTAATTTCAAAAAGGGGAATTACACAAAAATGAGGAGGCTAGTTAAACAGAAATTAAAAGGCACAGTGACTAGAGCCAAATCCCTGCAAGCTGCATGGAAACTTTTTAAAGACACCATAATAGAGGCCCAACTTAAATGTATACCCCAAATTAAAAAACATAGCAAGAGACCTAAAAAAGTGTCACCGTGGCTTAACCACCATGTAAAAGAAGCAGTGAGGGACAAAAAGGCATCTTTTAAGAAGTGGAAGTCCAGTCCTAGTGAGATAAATAGAAAGGAACATAAACACTGTCAAATCAAGTGTAAAAATGTAATAAGAAAAGCAAAAAAGATTTTGAGGAACAGCTAGCCAAAAACTCAAAAAGAAATAACAAAATGTTTTTTAAGTACATTAGAAGCAGGAAGCCTGCTAAAAAACCTGTGGGTCCCTAGACGATCGAACTATAAAAGGCGCAATCAAGGACGATAAAGCCATTGCGGAGAAACTAAATGATTTCTTTGCTTCAGTCTTCACGGCTGAGGATGTTGGGGAGATTCCCAAATCTGCACCGTCCTTTGTGGGTGATGAATCTGAGGAACTGTCCCGGATTGAAGTGTCATTAGAGGAGGTTTTGGAACAAATAGAAAAACTTAATGTTAACAAATCTCGGGACCGGATGGCATTCATCCAAGGGTTCTAAAAGAACTCAAATGGGAAATTGCTGAACTATTATCTGTGGTTGTAACCTATCCCTTAAATTGGCTTCCGTACCTAATGACTGGAAGGTAGCCAACGTGACACCAATATTTAAAAAGGCTCTAGAGGCGATCCGGGCAATTACAGACCGGTAAGTCTAACTTCAGTACGGGCAAATTAGTCAAAACAATAGTAAAGAATAAAATTGTGAAGCATGTAGAAGAACATAATTTGTTGGACAAAAGTCAACATGGTTTCTGTAAAGGGAAATCCTGTCTTACTAATCTATTAGAGTTCTTTGAAGGGGTTAACAAACATGCGGACAAGGGGGATCCAGTAGATATAGTATACTTAGATTTTCAGAAAGCCTTTGACAAGGTCCCTCACCAAAGGCTCTTGTGTAAATTACATGGCCATGGGATAAGAGGGAGGTCCTTTCTTGGATTGAGAACTGGTTAAAAGACAGGAAACAAAGGGTAGGAATAAATGGTAAATTTTCAGAATGAAGAGGTGTAACTAGCGGTGTCCCCCAAGGGTCAGTCCTAGGACCAATCCTGTTCAACTTATTCATAAATGATCTGGAGAAAGGGGTAAGCAGTGAGGTGGTAAAGTTTGCAGATGATACCAAACTGTTTAGGATAGTCAAGACAGAAGCAGACTGTGAGGGACTCCAAGAAGATCTCACCAAACTGAGTGATTGTTCAACAAAATGGCAAATGAAATTTAATGTGGATAAGTGTAAAGTAATTCACATCGGGAAAAATAACCCCAACTATACGTACAGTATGATGGGGGCTAATTTGGCTACGACAAATCAGGAAAGAGATCTTGGAGTTATCGTGGACAGTTCTCTGAAAACTTCCACACAGTGTGCAGCAGCAGTCAAAAAGGCAAATAGGATGCTCAGAATTATTAAGCAAGGGATAGAAAATAAGACTCAGAATATCTCACTGCCCCTGTATAAAACTATGGTACGCCCACGTCTTGAATACTGTGTACAGATGTGGTTCAGAAAAGGGCAACTAAAATGATTAGGGGTTTGGAACGGGTCCCATATGAGGAGAGGCTAAAGAGACTGGGACTTTTCAGTTTAGAAAAGAGGAGACTGAGGGGGGATATGATAGAGGTATATAAAATCATGAGTGGTGTGGAGAGGGCCGATAAAGAGAAGTTATTTATTAGTTCCCTAAATAGAAGAACTAGAGGACACCAAATGAAATTAATGGGTAGGAGGTTTAAAACTAATAAAAGAAAGTTCTTCTTCACACAGCGTGTAGTCAGCCTGCGGAACTCCTTGCCAGAGGAGGCTGTGAAGGCTAGGACTATAATAGAGTTTAAAGAGAAGCTAGATAATTTCATGGAGGTTAGGTCCATAAAAGGCTATTAGCCAGGGGATAAAATGGTGTCCTTGGCCTCTGTTTGTCAGAGGCTGGAGAGGGATGGCAGGAGACAAATCGCTTGATCATTGTCTTCGGTCCACCCTCTCTGGGGCACCTGGTGCTGGCCACTGTCGGCAGACAGGATACTGGGCTAGATGGACCTTCTGTCTGACCCCATATTGCCATTCTTATGAGCCTGTGGATAAGGAAGCAGGAGGGTTTTTGCAGCAGCCAGCCCAGCCAGTCCCCCTGAGATTTGAACTCAGCTTGCAGGATTCAGAGTCTGGACAGCTGCCCCTTCTACCAAGGGGACCTACATCAGCCACCTGTGACTCAGTCAGGCTGAACTGGAGCCCCAGCTCCTGCCAATTGGGACCAGCTTCATTTGTTTTCCTTCTGCACAGAGCCTCCTCTTCAGCTGCAAGGAGCCTCCCTGGGACATACACAGGACTCTGCCTCCTCACAGCCCCCCACACCGGATTTGGCAGAACAAAGCAGGGGGTGGCTGTGCTCACCCCATCCAAGTACTGAGCTTCTGCCCCCCCCTCCTGCCAGTCACACAAGGGGCAGCAGCAGCAGGAAGAGCCAGCCCCCAAGGGCAGGAGAGGCCAAGCCACCAGCTTCCCACTGGCTCCTAGCCCTGCTCATCTTGCTTCCCCAGGCTGGCACCAAGGAGCATTCTCAGCTGAAGTCACTACCCTCTGTCACAGGGGAGTTGGGCACATCACAGGAACAGCCCCCCACTGACCTGGCCACTAAGGGGAGGTGCAGTAAGAGCAGACCCTGTGTTTCTTCCTGGTTTTGAACCAGGGACCTTTGCACTGTTAAGCAACAGTGATAACCACTACCCCCCAGAAACACCCCTTTAGCTGCTGTCTGCTGGACTTAAACTTGGATACATTTTCTGTTACTAACTCTTTGGCCAAGGCCTTGGGGGAAGAGGCAGAGCAAGAGCAGGGAACAAGAAATGCCCCCCCCCCCACACGCACACTACTTCTCTAGACCTTCACTTCCAACACTGGGAAGGTGGCAGGGACCCGTGTGCCTGGGGAGGGGTGACTCACGTCACATCCCCAGCATTTCCCCCCTGCAGGGATGGACCTTTGGGGCAGGCTCAGATTCCCTGGCCTCTCACCCAGCTTCTGTCACACTCTAGAGCAGAGCAGCTCCCAGGGATAGGGCTGAGCCATGCAGTGTTGGGCCAGGGGCAGGAGCCCAGAGTTTACCAGAGACTTCAGGAAGCCAGCACAAAGCACCATCCCAGGCATCTCTCTGACAGGAGCAGAAGGAGATTGACAGGGGATGGGGAGTGTGTCTCAGGGGTTGGGTAGCTTGTTGCCCTGGTTAGGGGGGGTGAACAAAACACAGGCCTCACTGTGAGCAGGATCTGAACACACACAGGGAAACCCTACTGGATTTGGAGTCCAATGCCTTTACCACTCGGCCATCACACCAATGAAAAGGCTTTTTCCTGTACTTATATGTGAACATAAATGTTGTTACTTACTCTTTGGCCAACTCAGATTGCTGCGGGGTTAAGGAATTCTCTCTTGTTAATTCTGTGCCCTCAGGAAGGGAGCAAACCAAAAGAGGCAGGGCCCTCATCTGGGGACTCCAACCCAAACCCTAAGACCCAGGGGTTTACAATCCAGATGATCAACATTTGCTGCACTTTTCCCTCCCACAACCCTGCCCAACCTCAAGACCAACTCCACAGTCCCAGCGGCTGGGGGAGATGTGCATGTTAGAGCCTCTGCCCAGTGAGCTGTAGCCTTCTGTGCCCAGGGAGCCAGACACTGCCAGGGTGGGATGGCTGGAGGGAAATGGAGAATGGCTGCACTTTGGGAGTCAAAGACCTTGTCTGGGACCATAGAATAGAACAGTTTTACCAGGGTGCCTGATGAAGGCACCATGGCTTAGTTAACTAATATGTGTGCCTCATAAACAGCAAGACCCTGGGTTTAAATCCCAGTGGTTCCTTGTTGCGGCCTTTGCTCACATTTTCCTACGTCCTTGTGGGATACAGAAGAGGCCTCCCCGGCCACCCATGGAACTGCTGGTTCAGGAAAAGGCTGATTGGAGAGGCTCATTAGGGAGAAGGAAACGACAAGCCTGCAGCGGGTACAGAGGTTGCTGTGACTGGCACTGGCCAGGCAGGGCTCTGACTCCCTCTCTGAGCCTCTGGGAACCACAAACTTGCCACTGAGTCCTGCTCCATGGTCATCCCAGTGCTCTGGGAGCAAGTGATGTGCCTGTAACTCCCTGCTGGGATTGTGGGCCCTGCCATGCCTGGTGGGGGAGGGGACAAACACAGGGCCGATTGACAGGGGCTCTGACACTCCAGCAGCGGGGCCGTCCAGCCCTTCAGCCGGATTCAGACCAGGCCGGTCGGAGCCTCTCGCGCTCACCGAGGGGGATTCTGCACTTGCTGCCTTGGGAGCCAGGGTCACATTGCAGAGCTCCCCCAGGGCCGTCCCACAGCACTGCCAGGCCAGCCCCAGTCGCTCTCCCTGCCCCCGGCAATGTGGCTGCGTTTTCTCCTTCCCGTTCAGTAACAACCGGCCATTCCCTGCCAGCCCCAGCCCCTGTGGGACCCGCTCCCTTCCCCAGGAGCAGTGAGCACCAGCGCGGCTCCCTGCTGAAGTTGCAGCCGTGGGAGACAAAGCCCCTGGCTTTGGGAGGGAGACAAGATGTCCAGGTGTTGAGTTTTGCCCATGGCTAGTGTGGGGTGACCCACACTTTGGGGGCAGCTGGGGATGCCTCCTGAGAGCTGATTTTCTGAGGGGGGTGCGACCAGCCCTTCCTGTGTTTCTGGCTCCTTCCAAGGGCTCGAATCTGGCACCTAAAAGTTGAGGAATGTGCATTTGGAAGAGGGAATTTCTGTCTCTTTACTGTCTCTAGTGTGTCCCAGTGGCCTATTAGACAAGGTGCTGGCTTCTGAAGCCAAGGATTGTGGGTTCAAGTCCCAGCTGGGGTGACAGTTATGTTGTTTCTTAGCACATGCCAAGTTTCTTTGGCTTCCTTTGTCCCTTAGCAGCTCCCAGATGGTTAAACACTGGGGAAGGGTTCCCTGCAATTGCTGTTTTCCCCCAGACAGGACCCCTTAGTAGCAAACGCTGACACTGGTGTTAGGTGCAGACAGGAGGAGAGTGTTTCTTCTCAGAGCTGGGGCCCTGATCCAGCAATATGTGGAGCTGGGTCTCTCCCTGTAGCAGGCCCCCCGCACAAGTCCTCCCACCCCGCCGCCACAGCATCCCCCTCTGCCTGGACCATCCCTGCAGTGCGTGGCTCTGTGCAGCTCCCCCTCGCTGGCTGCTGCTGCCATGTGCAGCGTTGCAGGTGGGTGGGGAGGACGCCCGGGCGTGACCTTATGTCACAGCCCAGGATTTTAAAACTCCTCGGAAGCACGTTGCAGGACCTGGCTGCCTCCGGGTTCGGCCTCCGGGGCCTGAGTGCAGGCTCCGGCCCCGCAACATGGAAGGCAGAAGGTATGGAACCAGCTTGGGTGGCAGCAGGGGGGGCGGGGGAAGGGAAGGGAAGGGGCTTGGGTGGGGGTGGAGGTGGAAGTGGAGGAAGGGCTTGGTTGGTGGGGGAGGGGAGGGGGGTGGGCGGGTGCGGGGGCAGAGGCGGAGACGGAAGGGGAAGTGGCTTGGGCAGAGGCAGAGGGACGGAGGGGGAGGAGTGGAAGGAGAAGGGGCTTGGGCGGAGGGAGAGGGGCAGGGGGGAGGTGAAGGCACCAAGAGACAGGGTGGAGGAGAGACAAATGGCGGGGGGCCAAGTGCAGACAATGAGGAAAAGGGCAGGAAGGGAGGTGTCAGTGGGAGGGGGGACAGGGTGATGCTGGGAGAGGAGAGGAGAGGAGAGGGAAGGGCATTGGGGACTAGAGGGGGAGGGGGAGGTGCTGGGAGAAGGCTTGAAAGAAGGGGTGGGCATGAGAAAGGTGGGGATGGAGCAAGTCATGTGTGAGGGCACAGAGGCAGGAGGGGAATGGGGCAGAGAGTGGTGAAGGGGGTGGGCATCAGGGAAAAAAAGGGCAAAGGGGGTAGGGGCAGTAAGGGAAGGGGGAGGCACTAGGAGGGTGCAGGGGTAAGGGAAGGTGCAGGTGCCAGGGGATTCTGGGGTGAAGCAGAAGGGCAGACACCTGCAGGGAAGGGACCAGCACCAGAGGAGAGAGGCAGGGCAGGTGGGTAGACGGAGGTGTTAGAAGGGGGATGAGGCGGGGTAGCTCACATGATCAGAGTGGGGCTACTGGAGGAGTGGGCACAGGGGGGAGAGAAGGGCTGGTGGAGGGGCGCAGGTCACAGGAGGGCTGAGGGCAGTGAGAAGGGCAGGAGTCAGGACAGCGAGAAGGGTGAGGAGTTGGGGGGGAAGCAGGCACCAGGGGAGATGATGGAGCAAGAAGAGGAAACATGGCAGCAGAGGGAAAAGGTAAAGGTTTAAAAATATTGATTAATAACTTGGTATGCTGCCCACGGCCAGTTTGTTTGCGCCTGCGGTGCAGTTTGGGTTTATGTGGGCATTCAACACGTGACCGGCGAGTGGGAGCCAAAAAAAAAAAGTAGTTCAGTGTAATGATCTTCTGTTGATATGTGTTTTAGTAGTTAAATTCTTGGACTGTCATTGCTCATGAAAAGTGCTGTCACATGGGTGGAAAATATTGCATTTTATTAATATCAGCAGAACTGACTTAAATGGGGCCTGTGTGTTGCGTAGTCTTGCCTCAATCTTTGTATTCATGCCTGTCAGTGGGAGAGAAGCTATTTGTATATATTTGCTTGCATATGCAACCACGCTTAAGTTGAGGCCCTCAGCATGTTCTGTAAGTATCAGTGTGGCCCTGGGGCTTCCAAAGTTGAGTTGCCCTCGCTCATCCCTGACAGGTGTCTGTCTAACCTGGTCTTAAATATCTGCAATTTAAGCCCATTGCTTCTCATCCTAACCTCAGAGGCCAAGCAGAACAATTTTTCTTCCTCCTCCTTATGATACTCTTTTAGATACTTGAAAGCTGCTCTCATGTCCCTTTTCAGTCTTCTCTTTTCCAAGGTAAACAAGGCCAATTTCTTCAGCCTTGCTTCATACCTCATGTTCTCTAGACCTTTCAACAGTTGTGTCGATCTTCTCTGGACTTTCTCCAGTTTCTCCACGTTTCCTGAAATGTGGCACCTAGAACTGGACATGATACTCCAGCTGGGGCCTAATGTAGATGGCTCATTCCCTGCCTAGGGGACGTGAGACTGGGCGGGTTAATTTCCAATCCTCCTGTTTATTCTTTTCCTAAGCCAGGAGGGCACAGTAGTTCTGATGGGGGTTGGAGAGGGGATGGAAGCCAGATCCAAGATCAATGAGCCCTGGGAAGGGGGCCCATTGAAAGGAGACTGGACCTGTGGATGCCTTGGGGGTCAGCAGCAAGGGTCTGCTTTGGGAAGCCCCCTCTTCGGAGGTGAATGTGGCAGCATTGAGACACCACCCAGAAGCAGGCGCCACAGACACTAACTCACAGATCCTGCACATGCATAAGATGATAGATCTGCAGGAGGGTGGGGGCAGTGGCGTAGTGAGGGGGCCGGAGGGGTCAGTTGCCTCTGGGAGAAGAATAATATAAAATTGAGTTAAAAATAGATGTCACATGTTTTTAAAAGGAATACCATATCTCCTGCCTTTTGTCTCTTTAGGCCCCCAGTTAAAATTTTCAAAAGCACTTGAGTGACTAAAGTCATTTTTGAAAATTGGACTTGGAAATCTAAGCTCAGATTTTCAAAGGTAATTAAGCTCCTAAAGAGACAGTTGCCAACTCGGATCTTCAAAGATATCTATCTGATCTTTACACACCTTTGAAAATCTGGTCGTAAGTGTCCTAATCAGTTCTGAACGTGAGATGTAGGAGCCCAGTCCTAATTCCTTCAGGCTTTTTTTTTTTTTAATTTGAACATTTATCTACACTGATTCCCCTCCTTTCTCTTTCACTATCCGATAAATGCATGGATCAAAATTATAGGTGCTTTGTGAACATGCTGACTTGAGAGCGGAAAGATTTCATATTGTCATGTACGATCCCTGGTAACCCATCTCAAATATGAAAAACTAGGTTGATACTTGTTCAAATCAGGAGCTGTTGAATTCAGTTTACCATTTGCAGTATCTCATTAGGATGTTTAGTGGAGAAGATATTATTATCTTTTATTTATTTACACTGTGGGCAAAGCATGGGCTCACAAGAATTCCTCCATTGTTTTACCATGAGTCTCAAAACATTTGGTGTTTTTCTAAAGGCCTGGGGTCAACTGATTACGTAGGAATCTCAGCTTTCATTTAAAAAAAGTTCTCTATACTTCTGGGCCTTACAGCTAAGGAGGAAAGCTTTAAAACATGAACCCTAAATACTCAAGAAACAAAAGGCCAATACAAATCCAACATGTTTTATTTTTAAAAAATCTTATGATTTGTAGACCAATCTCATAACTTTGTGTAGGTGTTCCTTGTGATTTTTGGATTGGCAATACTGCTCTTTGATTGGTGAATTTAGAGAGGTCTCTCCCTTCAGTTTCCCTTTCCACCCTCCTTTTTTGTCGCAGGTCATCAGAGAATCATAGAGACAATGGAGAGTAGGGTGAGTCCGTGACTGTGGTTAATGACCGGACAGGGTGACTAACTATTATCAGCCAGCGGTCTGAATGAGCTATCTACTGCCATCTGTTAATCAACTGTAGGAAAAGGCTTCAGGAGCAGGCCTTATTCATATAGACAACCTACCTTGCCACAGAGATCAGCAGACACACTTGCCCTGTCAAGGTGATCAATTTTGGCTCTTTTGGGTTGAAATTCATTTAAGACTTGGAGCTGGGAGAATGAAATGTTGTTATCCATATTGTATGATTAAAAGGTAAAAGACCTGAACTTAATATGACCTGGCTTAGGGTCTACCATAACTTGAACACTAAGCAGAGGAGAGTGAGTCACATCTAACTGAAAGTCACAGAAGAGGGAAACAGGTTTTATTTCTGGTGGTGTAGAGTCTATTTGGGAGTCCTCAATTACATCTGACACTTTACATCCAGTGTTTAAAGGCAGAGCTGACTAGAATCAATTGAGGGATTTGAACCCATGCACGTAGAGCACAGTGGATTAGCAGTCCTTCATCTTAACCACTTGGCCACCTCACCTGTGCTAGGAAAGCTTCTTTCAAACTACCCAAAGTCATCGCTGCTGGGAACCTTTGTGCCACTCGTTGGCTGGCCGGGGACACCCAGGGTGGGAAGGTTTTGGCTTTTCACAATGTTTCCTGGGCTCTTGTGGAAAGCTCAGTGCTGGTAACAAACTCAAACACCCCCTGGGTGCCCATAGACAGGCTGGCTAGTCACAGTCTGGCTCGGAGCGCTCTCTGCAGTGGGAAGATGCCCATGGAGCAGTCACACGGCAGCGGCACACGGCTCTGTTCGCTCCGCTATGTCACGTGTGATCCCCGCTGTCTTGTGCTGTTCTGTGGTAACTCTGTGTGCGCCTCAGTTTCCATGGGCACCGCACCACTATCTAAATGGGGATGGGAATTTGGGAGTGCCTCACTGAGGCCTGCTCTGTACTAGGCTGGGCAGGTCGGCTTGAGGGACGTAAAATGCCGACCGGCCAGGGAAGCCGAATCCAGCTACGCATTGTGCATCTCTGGTCCCTGGGCTAACAAGTGTGTTCTGCGCTGCTGTTCAGGAATAGTGGCATTGCGCAGGAGGGGTTTTCTTGCGCAAGAAGGGGCCGTGTAGATGCTCCTTCTGGCGCAAGAGCCTCTTCCGCAAAAATGGCAGCTCATTAGATATGCAAATGAGGCTCAGCGATATTCCACGCTTAGCTTCATTTGCATATTTCTGGTGCAAGAACCCGCCAGTGTAGACAGAGCCCTGGGGACTTGCTGGTGTTTCTCAATTGATGCTTAAACCTGCATTAATGGCACCTCAGCCTGGGAGCCTCTGCCCGAGGGAGGGCGTGTGTGTTCCTGTGCTTCCCTGTGCCCCCTTTCAGACTGGCTTGTGGAGGGCTCCTGCCTCCCCCCACTTCCTTCTTGCACCTTCCCTGCTCTGGCTGCTGAGGGGCTGCTGGGCCTGGGTCAAGAGGGTGAGGTGCCCGGCTGGGTTGGGCTGGAGTGACGGGGGTGAGACTGGCAGCCACATTGCCTGGTGCCTCCTGAATGGCAGCCCCTGACAGAGCCAGGCCCTCCTCGGTGTGGGCTGCAGCTGGGCAGAGCGAGCGCTCGAGGGGTCAGGGGTAATGGTGCAGTGGTACAGCCGGAGTCTAAACAGTGGAGGAGGCAGCTCTTCCTGGAGAGGGGTGGAGCTGGGAGAGCCCGTATGCAGATGTTGTCACAGCAGAGCCCTGTGGGAGCGGAAGTGGTCTGCTGAGCTGGTCCTAAATCTCGAGTGGGGTCTGGCTGCGGCATCAGGGCAGCATCAGGGTGCGTGCAGGCAGGAGGGACATGGTGTAGGATGGTCATGTAGGGTTGTGAGGCCGTGACCACCCTGAGGTGAGAGTGTTTGGGAGCTTAAGGGCAGGCAGTGGGTGGGCGTGGGGCTCTTATACTTACCTGGCAGGGGAAATACTATGATCATGTAGGTGGTTTTCTTTGGCTGAGGCTCATCTATTGCTTTTTGGGTGTGCTGATTCCTGCAATTTCCCCAAAAAGGGCAAATTTCACTGCACAATTTATGGGAGTGGGGGATTGCATTTGTGCTTTCTCCTGGTATTTTCTGTGAAAAAAAGAAACAGCTGTTTTCTAAGTTTTTGTTACTGCTGTTTTACAGCATTTTTTTTTTTTCTGTCTATTTATGTGGGCAGGAGCTCTCTGCTTGTACTTGTCTAGAAACTGTGAGGCTACATCTACACTGTTGGTTTCTGGTGCAAGAACCCTTTTGTAGAACAATCCTTGGCTGTGTCTACACTGGGGCGATCTTGTGCAAAAGCAGCCTCTCTTGCGCAAAAACTTGCTGCCTGTCTACACTGGCCACGTGTTATTGAGCAAGTAAACTGACGTTCTCATGTATGAAATCAGGGCTTCTTGCACCAGAACTCTGACGCTCCCACTCAGGAATAAGCCCTTTTGCGCAACTGTTATTGTGCAAGAGGCCAGTGTAGACAGGCAACATGAATTTCTTGCGCAAGAAAGCCCGATGGCTAAAATGGTCATTGGAGCTCTCTTGCACAAGAGAGCGTCTACACTGGCACGGATGCTCTTGCGCAAAAGCACATGCCAGTGTAGATGCTCTCTTCTGGAAAAGTTTTTATAGAAGAACTCTTCCGCAAAAGAGTTTTTGTGTGAGAACCCACCAGTGTAGACGTAGCCCTTGTGCAAAAACTCTTCCACAAGAGAGCATGCACACTGCCATGTCCTTTTGCACAAGAGATGTGCTTTTGCACAAGACCATCCATGGCAGTGTGGATGCTCTCTTGTGCAAGAAAGCTCTGATGGCCATTTTAACCATAGGGGCTTCTTGCTCAATAAATTCAGGTTGCCTGTCTACACTGCCCTCTTGTGGAAGAGCTCTTGTGCAAGAGGGCTTATTCCTCATGGAGAAAGGAATAACTCTTCCGGAAGAAGCCCTGTTTTACAACTCTATACTGTAAATGTACTTGCGCAAGAACGCTCGTGCAGTGTAGACAGCAGGCAAGTTTTTCTGCAAGAACAGCTGTTCTTGCGCAAGAAGCTGCCAGTGTAGACATAGCCTCAGGGGCGGCCCGTGAGCCTAGGCAAGCTAGGCAGCTGCCTAGGGCGCCGCTGGCCCGGGCGCCCGATGATGACGTCACGGGGCGCCCCGTGATGATGTCATAGCCATTGACGGCCGTGCAGTCAGGGGCGCCGCAATCAGCGCTCCGCTTAGGGTGCCAGGTGCGGCAGCTGGCCTCGGGCCGCTCCTGTATAGCCGGAGAGGCTGGCTTCCCTGACTATGTCTACGCTGGTGGGTTCCTGCGCAAGCAATATGCAGTTGAGGCTAAGCATGGACTATCACTGTGCCTCAAATGCATACCTAATGAGCTGCCATTTTCGTGGCACGGGGGTTTGTGCAAGAAGGAGCTGTCTACACTGCCCCTTCATGTGCAAGAAAACCCTTCAGCTATGTCTACACTGGCGGGTTATTGCGCAAGAACGGCCGTTCTTCTGGAAAGCGTCCACACTGCCCACCTGCTCTTGTGCAAGAAGATTTACAGTACGGCGTGGTAAGAGAGGGCTTCTTGCGCAAGAGTATGCTCTTTTTAACAGGTGTAAGCCCTCTTGCACAGGAGCTCTTGCGCAAGAGGGCAGTGTGGACGCTCAGCAGGGATTTCTTGCCCAAGAAAGCCCTATGGCTAAAATGGGCATCAGAGCTTTCTTACACAAGAGAGCATCCACACTGCCATGGATGCTCTTGCGCAAAAGCACAGCTTGCACACGGCAGTGTGGACGTGTTCTTGCGCAAGACTTCTTGCACAAGAACCCTTGCGTAAGATAGTGTAAGGCAGTGTAGACACAGCCTTCTTGTGCAAAGCCATTCCTCTGCTTAATTTCAAGAGGTGTTTTCTTGTGCATGAAGGAGCAGTGTGATATTCCACGCTTAGCCTCATTTGCATATTGCTTGTGCAAGAACCCGCCAGTGTAAACATAGCCCCTGTGCTTTCTGTCTAAGCTTAAACTTTTTTCTGTGAAGCAGGGAGATTCTAGCACCTTCCTAGGCAAGTGAGTCTGAATCCTGCACCACAACCTCAGTGGGACCTGCAAGTGAGCTGTTGGTTTGCTGCAAATCCTTGGTAATGCCAGTGTTTGGCTTCCTTGGCTGAATCTACACTGAGCATTGTTGCGCAATAAGATATGCAAATGAGGCGTGGGGATGAATATTGCCGCACCTCATTTGCATACCTAATGAGCCATCGTTTTTGCAGCACAGGCTTTTTCACAAGAAGGAGCTGTCTACACTGCTCCTTCTTGCACAAAAAAAACCCTCTTGTGCAGTGCCGTTCTGCCACTTATTTTCAGGAACCCTCGTGCCACTTGGCAGGAAAATCCAGTTCTGACCACTCTCTGAGCGGCCAGTGCCTGAGGGGATCCAACATGGATCCCTAGGTCACAGGTCACAGGCACCATTTAGTGGCCCCAGTTACTGACCTAAACACCGTCATAACACTACAGCTACATCTACACTGCAGCCTTCTTGTGTAAGAACTGTTTTGCGCAAGAGGTTCTTTTGCAAAAGGTCTTCCACAAGAGCACATCCACACTGCCAAGTGCTTTGCACAAGAGATGTAATTTTGTGCAAGAACGTCCACGGCAGTGTGGTTGCTCTGTTCGCAAGAAAACTCTGATGGGCATTTTAGCCATACGGGTTTATTGCACAAGAAATTCATGGTGCCTGTCTACACTGCCCTCTTGTGGAAGAGCTCTTGTGCAAGAGGGCTTATTCCTCATGGGGAGAGGAATAACTCTTCTGGAAGAAGCCCTGTTTTCCAATGCTGTAGGGCAAATTTACTTATGCAAGAACACTCATGCAGTGCTCTGCATGTTTTTGTGCAAGAACATTGCGCAAAAACCCTGCTGTGTAGATGTAGCCTAAGGGTTTGTATTGATTGAAAGAGTTCACATTCAATGAAAATGTCTCCATTAAATAGACACTCTTGCAGGGGGCACTTGGATTTGAACCAAGGACCACTTGATCTGCAGTCAAACACTCTACCACTGAACTACACCCCCCGACAAAACAAGTGCCTGCAGCCAGTATTGAGAAGTGGGTTGGAAACGAGAGGCTTTTGTAGAACACACATCTCAGGTGAGAGGGACCCTCACTGACACCAGACTGTGACGGGTCCTAACAAGGAGTTTGTCCTGAAAGCAGCAGAACTGGGGCAGGATAGAGGTTTTGTCAGCACAGAAGAGTTATTTGGAACAATGGCCGTTATTCCAAAACAACAATGTGAGCGTCTACACAGCAATTCTGTTATTTTGAAATAACTCTGAAATAACGGACGGCATATTCCGACTTCTGTAAACCGCATTGTACGAAGAATAATGCCTATTCTGAAATAGCTAATTCAAAATGAGACGTGCGTAGATGCTCCACTTCTGCTATTTCGAAATAGCCCCTCCCCAGGGCCATTCTAAGTTATTCAACTTGGGGCTCTAAATCAAGGTAGCACCTCAACATTAGGGAAGCCTCCTCGGACTCATTTTGAGGTTTCCCTGCAGTGTAGATGTGCTATTTGAAATAAGCTATTCCAGAATAGCTTGTTCCAAAATAAATGTGCCGTGTAGACGTAGCCAGAGAGTCCTGAGAGATGAAGCAGCTGGAGGGAAGCCAGGAGAGCAGAGGCCAGTCTGAGACCTGAGTGTCCCAGGTGTCTACGCCAACTCCAATGTCTAGGTCCCATGGTGTAAGGAGCAGCACTTGTGACTCTGAGTCTTGCCCCTTGAGTTCAGGTCTCAGTACAACCTGCAAGGCCTGGGGTGGTTGCTGGGAAGTCCTTGTGCTCCATGCTTTTTGGCTTCCTTGTCCTGAGGTTCAATAAGGGCCTCGGATTCTGGCCACCCAGCATTCACTCTGAAGAGGCCATAATATGTGAGGGGGAATTTTCACTGGTCCCTTCTCTGAGCTGGAATCCCAGCTCCCCCAGCATTCACTGGAAGGGGCCAGCCCAGCAAGGACTAAAAACTACTGCTCCAGGTGAGGTTTGAACTCACAACCTCAGCAGATCTCCTACAAGTACTGCTTTATAACTACTGGGAGCCTGTGTATCATATTTCAACCCTCTGTTTATGCTGCACCCTAATTTTGAAATAAGATGCTACATCAGGGCTCTGTCTACACTACAGAGACAACGCTTTAGTCCCAGAGAACACAGCTGCTCTTCCGACGTGCTTTTTGGGCATCCTTTTGTAGCTCATTTTATGAGGAAGAAGGGATGTTGCAAAAAAGGGTTTTTTTCCCCAACATTTGGCTCAGTGTAGACAGGCCAAATGTAGAAAAAGCCAAGCAAATTGGGGTTCACAATTTGCGTAGCTTTTTCCAGAAGAACAGTGTAGTGTAGACATAGCCTGAGTGTTGCACAATACTGGTACGAGACAGGGAGGAACAAAAGGGTCCAACGGCACCTGCAGCATTTCAAAACAACCCCCACCCTCATCCCCATGTACTAGCCCCTGCCCTCACTGGGGTCTGCAGGGAACTGTCTGGATTCAAGAACACCCCAGTATCAGCCTAAGGATTCCTGTTCTCTGTAAAGCTACCCTGGAAATCAGTGAGCAGCTGAAGTGACCGTAGTGGGATGTGAACCTACAACTTTTGAACAACTGCTTTGGCTGATACCAAGCACCCCAGCTTTGATAGCCAACCCACTTGCTATTACACTATAGTGCATCACAGGCTGCTACATTGGCTATCTCTGCTCTCTTCTTTGCAGCATGGTGATTGCTGCAGGAAAAGAAGGGGAACCTGGTATGTCTTTTTCAGGAGAGCAGGTAGGAAGAGGGAGGAGCCACTGAGCCCCCTGACAGTGAAAATGTGGGATAAGACCTGATCTGTAGCTGGAGTATGTGGGCATTGATCCCACTGCCTCTTGCACGCTAAGCAAGCGCTCTACCACTTAAGCTAATTCCCCTACCTGTGAGCACTGATTCTGCCTCACCCCCCTCGTTCCAGAGCCCACAATGTCCCTGCAGCTGCCCAAGGCTCCTTTCTGAAAGGGCCACTTGTGAGACTGACACCCGGGCCGGCTCGATGGGAGGTTTAGGACGTGGTCCTCATATCACACAGGCGCGTCTTAAGAGCAAGCCCCTTGTTTCAAACCATAACGGGTTCGCTAAGCCATGGTACCCTCGTCACCAGTGGGCTGTAAAACTGTTCTACTCTACGGTCCCAGACAACACCTTTGACTCCCAAAGAGCGACCATTCCCCATTTCCCTCCAACTTTCCCACCCTGGCGGGGTCTGGCTCCCTGGGCACAGAAAGCTACAGCTCAGTGGGCAGAGGCTCTAACATGCACCTCTCCCCCATCCGCTGGGACCGTAGAGTTGGCCTTGAGGTTGGGCAGGGTTGAGGGGAGGGACAAGTGCAGCAAACATTGATCACCTGGATTGTTAACCCCTTGTCTCAGGGTTTGGGTTGGAGTCTCCAGGTGGGGGCCGGCCTCCTTTGATTTGGTCCCTCCTGAGGGCACAGAATTAACAAGAGAGAATTCCTTAACCCCGCAGCAATCTGAGTTGGCCAAGGAGTTAGGAACAGAATTTTTTCTCCACATTTATGTACAGAAGCCAAGTTTCTAAGCGCTGTGATGCTGAGTGGTTAAGGTGTTGGACTAAAATTCCCTTAGAGTTTCCTTACATGGGTTCAAATCCTGCTCACAGTGAGGGATCTGTGTTTTGGCCACATTCCTTTTTAGGGTGACAAGCTACTGAAGTCCTGAGACACACTCCCCTTCTCCTGCTGTCACAGAGAGGCCATGGATGGTGCCTTCTGCTGCATTCCTGAGGTCTCAGGTAAACCCTTGGCTCCTGCCCCTAGCCCTGCCACCACTGCATGGCTCAGCCTTACTCCTGGTGGCTGCTCTGCTCTGGAGTGTGACAGGATCTGGGTGAGAGGTTGAGGAGTCTGGGTCTGTCCCCAGAGGTCCATCCCTGCAGGGGGGCAATGCTGGGGATGTGATGTGGATCACCCCTCCTGTGTCACAAAGCCCCTGCCACCTTCCCAGTGTTGGGAGTAAAGGTCTAGAGAAGTAGCAGGGGGAGGGAAGGCAGGTGTCTTATTCCCGCCTCTTGCTTGGCCTTTTCCCCCAAAGCATTGGCCAAGAGTTAGTAACAGAATATTTGTCCAAGTTTAAGTCCAGCAGAACTTGAGGCCTTTATAGGTGTTTCTGTGGTGTTGTGGTTATCACATTAGTTTAACATGCAAAAGGTCCCTCGTTCAAAGCCAGGCAAAAACACAGGATCTCCTCTTATTGCAGCTCACCTGGGTGCCCAGGTAAGCGCAGCTCCTGCTGCCTGACCTATGCCTGGGATAAGCCCAACTCCCATGCGACAGAGGGAGGTGACATCAGCTGAGAATGCCCCTGGGTAAGCCAGATGAGTTAGGCCAGGCACCTGTTGGAGGCTTTGCAGGAAGCAGGCCAGAGAGCTGATGGGAGGAGGCCACCAGCCTGCACAGACCCAGTGGCTAAAAAGGGACTTGTCCTGGCCTTCCTCCCCTGACCTGTTGGCAGCTGCTGAAGTAGCTCAACAGCAAGCACCTTAGATTAAACAGCTGAAAATCCCTGGTTCTCTCCAGGCTTTGGCATGTCTGGAAGTGCAGCAGGGGCCTCTCTCTACCACTAGATGTGCTAATGCCTGTGACATCCCCTCAGCCATTTCTGCCCAACCTTGGATGCTCATGTTCCTCTGATTAGCCCCCCTCACTTCCAGCCCTTCCTCAGAGTCACTGCTGCCTTGGCTAAAGTGCCCTGCCCCTGTGGCTGCTAGATGGATCTAGTCACATGTTGATTTACTGAACACCCCCACCCCACTTGGTTGCCTGCACCCAGATCAGTCCATGTCACTGGCTCAGGGGTTTCTCTCCCCAGCGCGCGGCAGAGAAATCCCTTGTTTGATAACAGGCCTCAGGGAGCCCAGAGCAGAAGGAGCTGGGATTCTAGTCCCATTGTTCCCCTCAATGCTCAGCCTCGGCCCCTAATCCTGAATCGTGACGTCTATATCCTCAACCCTACTCTGAGCCCTACCTTATCCATATGCCCCCCAAATCCCTTCCCTGAGCCTCCCACTCTACTCTAGAATTTCTTACAGGTACTGTCCTATCACAACCCCTCCAGCCACTTCCTTCCTTGAGCCTCCCTATGCCCAAGAGGTGGTGCCAAATACAACAGTCCCTCTACAAATATGTTACGTTCACCCCTGGGAGCAGCTCAGCCATGCAAAGGGGCTGCCTGGGGCAGGACATTAGCCCTGGAGGGCAGGGGTGGGTGTGGCAGTGACATCACAAGGGCCTTTTACAGCCCCTCAGCTTATTGGCTAATGGAGTTTGGGAGGCGATGACCTCACAGAGAGTCCATGACAATGGCCAGGCGGGACAGGCTGCAGGGCAGGGGCCATCTCAGAGACCCCCCCATTGCTTTCCTGCAGGGAGTCTCCTTCTTGAGATCTGCCCTTGAGGCCAGAGAGAGAATGAGGGTCACAAGCATGACTGTGAGGAGGAGCCTCGTTGGAACCTTCTCCTTTCCCTCGACTAATTGGCCTAGAAGACAGACGTCCCTGTGGAGAAGGGAAGAGTCACCGAAAGATTTAGCACTGACAGAGTGGAAGAGTTAGCTTGAGTGGTAGAGCGCTTGCTTAGCATATGAGAGGCAGTATGGGAGGTGTAATTGTGCTGTGGGAGGTGTAATTGTGCTGCAATCTGGTTACTCTTTTCTGTGGACAATAGGAAACAGTCTGGTGGGCCACACAGAGAACCCTTCTGTGATGAAGAACAGGTAACTGAGGACTCTGTCTTGCTGCCTACAGAAAATCCTCCAGGTACTGCACGGTACTGGGTGGAAGTGGTGTCACTTGTGCAGCAGCGCAGAGTAGTTTGCACATTAAACTCTGATACCAAATGAACACTTGGGAGAAAGAGGCTTTTTGTTACAAATTCAACACTGGTACCACAAGGTTCCTAAGGCCTGTGCTTGGTTCTTTGGTTTGAGGCAAAGGGTTTGTTCTCACTGCCCAGGTGCTCCAAGAATGAGATTGACCTATTCCTGCCTTTACGCTCACTGCGGCATTAATACTGTCCCCTTTGGCCTTAAAGCCGCAGTGGCCTAATACTCAGGTTCTGCTCACAGCGGGTCACTCAGCCCAGCCGCCTTCTTAAGGTTCCAATTCACCTGAATTCACGGTCCTGTGAATGTGGCATCGAATCTGTGTCTCACCCAGATGCACAAACCCAAAGCCCAACTCCGAAGCCGACTCTGCTGCAGGAGCTGCCCAGGGACCCTCCTTCAGCCCAGCAGGGACACAGGGATTCAGCCGGATTGTCCCTCAAGGACACAGAGACCCAGACTCACCTTTGGTTTTTAAAGACACTTGAAGGCACAGGAGGGGAGGGGCCCAGCAGCTTCCTGACCTGCCAGGACTGGCTTTTTGAGAGGCCCCATAGTAAGAGGGAGGGGCCACTGGAGAGGCTTAGCCCCCTGGCTGGCTCTGCCTGTGAACAGAAGGAAGGAGACACCCCTGCCCCTGGGGAAAGCGGCTCCGGGCACAAGTACCAATGCAAGAGAAAAGGAAAGGGAGGGCTCTCCTGGCAGAATGAAACTGGTTTGTGGCCCATTGTGCACAATGGGGAATGCAAACGTGGCAGAGGAGAGGTGTGGAAGGCAGAGACCCAGCACGCCCCCTGCTCCATCACTAGAAATGCTCTGCTGTGTGCTGAGTGTAAGGGGGCTATTCCCAGGCAGGTACCAGCTGTGCACTGTAGGCTCCAGCTGTTCAATGATGCAGCCTCAGCTCCACCAAGACCTTTCAGCTCTTCAGTTTAATTCTCTCCCAACTGAACTACTTTAGCAGCTGAGCCCTCACCTCTGAGGCTGCCGCTTCTCTCTCAGGGCACTTTTCTCAGCAGCAGCAGCGCACAAGAGAGAAGCTGTTGCCAGTGGCCCTGCAAGGCAAGATGAGTTTTCCTGCCTGACTCGCTACTTTGCCCCATTCCTGCCTCCCTTCCTGGGCTGACCCAGGAGCCAAAAGGGGATGCGGCTGCCAACGACAGGGAAGAAGCTGGGAGGCAAGGTGCTGGCAGCAAGAGATTCCGGCTGCCTCTTTGCCCTGGGTCTCAGTGCGCCATGCCGGCCGCCAGCCACCTTGACCGAACCTCAAACCAGCTGGACTAGCCAGCCCACATCACAGTGAGTTGCCTGTGGCCCTGTGATGCAGCTGCAGAGAGGGCCTTGCAGTTGCCTGAGGTGCCTTTCTGAAAGGGCCACTTGTGAGCTCATTTCTTATAGGCTGGCTAGCTCAGTTGGTTAGAGCGTGGTGCTAATAACACCAAGGTCATGGGTTCAAGCCCCATGCTGGCCACAGAGAGGTTTCAGTTGGTGACTCTTCCCCCCCCCCCCCCCCCCTTTAGCTGCCTGTTATGGACAGAAATAAGCAAAAGGCTGAGACCCTTCCAGGAAGTTGGCAAGAGGAGGCTCCACCCTGCACTGACCCAGTGGCTAAAAGGCTCTTGGCCTGGCTTGCTTCCCCAATAGCAGGGGAAACTCTTCTCTTCCCTCCATTGTCCCCAGTGGGGTGACCTGAGGCCAACAATTCCCCATTGGCCAGGGCAGAGCCTCCCTCTTACACAGTCAAGGAGCCTTGTCCCCCTGGTCCTGCCTCCCCCCCCTTCACTCAACTCTCACTGCTTGGTGCTGCCAGGGAGGGGCCTCACTGCTGGAGCCTGCTGGGCAGGTTCTGGCCACAGAAACACATCCCAGAGCAGGACGGATGCTCAGACCGACACCGAGGCTACATCTACACAGCAGTCTTTTTGCACAAGACCTGTTTTGTACAAGAGTTCTTGTGCAAGCAAGAGCACATCCACACTGCCATGTGTTTTGCACAAGCGATGTGCTTTTGCACAAGAGCATCCATGGCAGTGTGGATGCTCTCTTGTGCCAGAAACCCCTGTTGCCCGTCCACACTGCCCTCTTGTGGAAGAGATCTTGCACAAGAGGGCTTATTCTTTGTGGGGAGAGGAGTAACTCTTGAGCAATAAGCCCTCTGTTCTGCCGCTTTACTGTAAATTTACTTGCACAAGAACACGTGTACAGTGTAGACACTTTGCAAGTTTTTGCGCAAGAACGCTGCAAGAGGCAATGGCATCGATACCTACATTGGCCAGTGCCCCACTCCTCTTTTTTACAGCCAGGGGGCTAAGGGCCTCCAGTGGCCCCTCTGCCTTCCTACTTACTCTCCCTAAAAGCCAGCCCTGCCAGGGCAGAAAGCTGCTGGGATTCAGCCTCCCTTTGCCTGGCGCTGGCAGGAGCAGCAGAGACAGGCCCCGGGGGGGGGGGGGGGGCAGAGTTGCCGCATTGGGAAAGTGCCACTAGGCATGTGAGAATTCGTGAATCCCTCCACATGATCTCCAGCCAGCTGCCTTGGGCTGAGGCATTGGCCGCTTCCTTGCTGACCTAATGTGACTGGTTAGCCACTCACCAAAACACAGGCCTCGCTGTGAACATAAAAATGGCCAGACTAGGTTAGACCAAAGGTCCATCCAACCCCGTGTCCTGTCTGCTGACTGTGACCAGCGCCGGATGCCCCAGTGTGAGGGAACACAACAGGTCACCCTCACATGAGCCCTCCCCTGTCATCAACCTCCAGAGAAACAGAGGCAGGGACACCATTCCTACCCATCGTGGCTAACAGCCATTGAGGTTTCTAACCTCCATGAATCTATCTGGCACATTTTTGAACCCAATCCTGCCTCCTGCACCCCCACATCTGCAGTCCCATCTTAACTCCTGCACCCTAGGCCCCCCATCCTTTGCTCTGAGACCTCCACGCTCCACCCCAAACCTCTCCAGGGAACTGCAGCCCCTCGCACCAGGCAGCTCCTCCCAGCATTCAGGAGGCACCAGGCCGAGAAGACCCCGTCTCACTGACACTGGGGAGGGGCCTCACTGCTAGTCACTGTTTCCGTTCCATGAGCAGCGCGAGTTTTGTCCTGGGCACCAATGTTGAGGTGGTGGGGACCTGTGTGTGTGTGAGCCCCCTGGCACCCGCCAGCTCCTGCTGGGAAGGGGTTGGGGGACCCCTGGTCCTATATTTCCTGCTGGGGAGAAGTGGAGGTATCCCAGGCCCTATAGCTCCTGCCAGTGGGGACCCTGACCCCTTGTCTCCTGACACAGTTTCAGTTTTCCCCTGGCGGGATGCTCCAGACATGAGGGATGCCGACACATTGGCCCGGACTGAGCCAGGAGTGATGGTTTTTACGCATGCTGGGAAATGCCCCAGCTTGAACAGCCCCGCACCCGCAGCGCTTCTCTCCCGCACAGAGCTGCCGCCTCTCCGGGAGGTGGATGAACTGCAGGTGC
Organism: Pelochelys cantorii; assembly: GCA_032595735.1. Classification (NCBI taxonomy): domain Eukaryota; kingdom Metazoa; phylum Chordata; order Testudines; family Trionychidae; genus Pelochelys; species Pelochelys cantorii. Next base: position 13,685,327 of record CM064345.1, read on the forward strand.
GGGACAGCTCCCTGCCAGCAGGGACAGCAGCCAAGGCACCAAATATCGCTGTGTCTGCAGCCACTGTTGGGAATTGGGCAGGGAATAGGAGGCTTTTGTGTAACACACATCTCAGGTAGGACGGACCCTCACTGAGCCCAGACTGTGACTGGTCCTAGCCAGGAATGTGTCCCAGGGCTGGTTTTGTGACACTCTAATGCCGTGTCTAACTAGGCGTAAGATCGACGCTGCCGTGGTTGATGTTCCGGGCTCAAGGGAAGACCGGCTGATCGGAACTGAGCTGTTCAGAGTTTTGTAAAGGGGAACCACAACTTCTCTGGATATTTCCTGAGTTTTATATGAGGGTTGAGCAGAAGGGACGTTGTGGGCTCTGAAACAAGGTGGGTGGGGCAGGAGAGCAGCTTGCACTCAGGGGAATTAGCTCAAATGGCAGAGCTCTTGCTTTACATGTAACAGGCAGTAGGATCAATATCCACATTTTCCAATGACAGAGGTGTGCTTGTTCCTGTGTTGCACAGCCCCAGCCAGCCAGGGGGCTAAGTGCTTCTCAGGGCTTCTTCTCTCTTTCAGAAAGGCAGCAGGCTGGTTTCTGTACTGCACTGTGGGTGTTGCATTTGCCTCACAAGCAACAGCTCCCTTGCTAAAAGCCAGACAGGAAAAGTGCAGCCTGTAAAATGCAGAAGAGGGGATTCACCTGCATGGGGAGGGCACAAACAGAGGAGTGCTTAGCACAGCTGGACACAGAAAAATCCCAAGCTGTGGTTCTGCAGTCACTGGTTTCTCCTCTTCTGTTTCTTTTCAATTCACTCCAAACTGCCTCCCAGCTGTAGGTGAGGCTGAGTGTGTGTGAAACCAGCTGCGCTTTGGATGATTCTGTTCATTGTTTAAAAAGCCTCATGCACCTCTTCTGCCTGGGGAGGTGTGTGTAATAGACTCCTAGTGTGACATCACCGTTGGGTTTTACCCCTTGTAAACTCACCCAGAGACTCCTGACAAGTCTGTCTCCTGTGTCCATCTCCGCCTCAGGCCAAGTGTGTGCATGTTGCATATCTAAGGAAACTCCTCCTCCCTTTTCCTCTGCCAATCCTTCCCAAGCAAGCTGTACCCTTCTGTGCCAATATTCCAGTCGTGTGTATTATCCCACCAAGTCCCTGTGATACCAACTTCTTCCTGCTTATTACCCATTGTTCCTGTGTGTCTATACCAGCATCTAAGATGCAGATTAGATTTTGCTTCCCAGTGGTCCCTCGTCCCTCCTATATCTCTGCTGTTACAGCCTGCGCTCTCTCCCATTTCTGGCCCATCTCTCAGGTTTCCATTTTATTCACTTACCTGTGGGCTTTGGGCACCTGCCCACATCAAACCTAGTTTAAAGCCTCCTCACTAGGTTAGCCAGTCTGCATCCAAATACTCTTGCCCTTCCTTGACAAGTGAACCGCATCCCTGCTGAGCAGCCCTTCCTGCAACAGCATCCCATGGTCAAGGAAGCCAAAGGCCCCTGCCCACGGAGCTGTAGCTTTCTGTGCCCAGGGAGCCAGACACTGCCAGGGCTGAAAGGCAGGAGGGAAATGGGGAATGGCTGCACTTTGGGATTCAAAGGTGTTGTCTGGGACCTTGAAGAACAGTTTTAAAGAAACTTTGATGGTAGGCACCATGGTTTAGTTGGCTAAAGCACCTGCTCTATAAACAGAAAACCCTGGGTTCAACTCCTACTAGTGCATTGTTTCAGTCTTTACCTACATTTTCCTATGTCCTTGTGGGACACAGAAGAGGGCTCCCCTGGCCACCCATGGAACTGCTGGTTCAGGAAAAGGCTTATTGGAGAGGCGTGTTGGAAAGAAGGAAATGAGAATCCTGGAGCGGGTGCAGAGGCTGCTGTGACTGGCACAGGCAAGGCAGGGTTCTGACTGCAATTGCTGGGACAGGAGAGCCAGCGCCACGCGCCCTTGTGATTCCCTGGGGGTGTCAGTGCCCAGAGATCCTGCCAGTGCAACCTCTGCTGCTCCTGCAGCCATGGAGAGTGACTCTCCTCCCCTCTCCCTTGGGATGGGCAATGGCAACACATGGAGCAGCTGGGAGAAAAGTCCCAGAGAGCGGCCCCCTGGCTAAGATGACCAAGGCACCTGCCAGGTGCAGCGGAGGTGAGGGAGGCAGCCTCCAGTGGTCTCTAGCCAACGTGTCTGCTCTTGCCTCAGTACGTAGCTGGAGTTGGCTTCCTTCAGTCGAACTTGGCAGTGTCCCAACAGCAGGAAGCCAAAGGGAGCAAAGAGGAGAAGTGCTGGAAGCTGGTGGGGGAGCCCTCTGGGTTTGATCTAGTGAGTCTTAGTTGGAGTTGCTAAATTGAACTCCAAAAGATGAATTGCAGCCATTCCTCCACCTCCACTCACGTTTTCAGTCCCATGTCAGAGCAGCTCCCTCCCCCCCCAGCCATGCAATACAAACTAGGCCATTCCTCCTCCATTGGCTGTGGTTCTTGTTCTTCTGCACAGCACAGCCCCTGGAGACCAAGGACCTGCCAATGGACATTCAGATCACACCCTTTTTTCATTGATGGAAACAGAAACAAGACACACAGCAGGTTTGAACTGGTTTTAGCTGAGAGATAGGTCTGACCAGTTTATGTGCATTGGCACAGGAAAACACTAAGGATTTGTATTAATGTAAAGACCCCAACAATAGAAATCCAAGCAGTGATGGAACTAGAAAGGCATTTGGATTTAAACCAAGGACCCCTTGATCTGCAGTCAAACACTCTACCACTGAACTGCACCTCCATGCTGAAAAAGTGCCTGCATCCAGTGTTGGGAACTGGGCAGGGAACAAGAGGCTTTTGTACAACACACATCTCAGGTGGGATGGACCCTCACTGACCCCAGAGTGTGACTGGTCCTGACAAGAAATTTGTCCTGAAAGCAGCAGAGCTGGGGCAGGACAGAGAGTCCTGAGCAAGGAAGCAGCTGGAGAGAAGCCAGGAGAGCAGAGGCCAGTCTAAGACCTGAGAACCACAGGTGCCCCCCTCTCACCCCTCTTCCCTTCCAAAGGACCAGCTGTGGGTCCCATGGTGTAAGGAGCAGCATGTGGGACTCTGAATTCTGCAGTCTAGGTCCCAAGCTCAGTGGGAGCTGCTGGGGTTGGGCTGGCTGCTGCAAAACCCTCCCACTTCATGTGCTTTGGTTTCCTTGTCCTCAGGCTCACCAAGGGCAATTTTGTTTCTCTGCTGGGTGTCTGACAACCACTGGAGCTCTGTCTGCAGACAGGTGGGAGGGGCCTGATGCCATCACATCTGCAGGGAAGGTCACCCACCTGGCCCCTGAGCTCAGCCCATGCAGGAGGCAGCCAGACAGCATGAGCAGGTCAGATGGGGGGGGGGGGATTTGTGTATTTGGGGAAGGGTCCTGAGTCCTGGCTCCCAGCCACATTCCTTGGTACAAAGACCAATGTTCCCTACACAGAGTTCATTGTGGGAATAAGAGTTGGGGCAGCAGGAAAGGGGCTGGCCCCTCAGCATGAGAGAACAGGTGGGAGAAGATGGGAGTGAATCCTGCTACCTCTCCTGTGCAAAGGCAGCACTTTTCCAATGAAGCTAGCTGAGCTCCACCTGCAGCCTATCTCCAGTGCTCCTGCCACTCCTCCTGGCCCAAGTGGTCTAGGGCCTAGCAGCTTTCAGCCCTGGCTTTGTGGGAGGCCAAGTAGGAAGGGGCCACTGGAGGCCCTTAGCCCCCTGGCCTGCTCTGTCTGTGAGAAGGAGGGAAGAAGACACTCCTGTCACTGGAGAACAGGGGGCATGGATCCCCCTCTTTCCTGTCTGCTAAGCACATGCTCTGCCATTTGAGCTAATGCCCCTGTGTTGGTGTGCTACCCTCCTGCCCCACCCATCTCATTCCAGAGCCCACACCAGCCTTGTGGCTGCCCAGGGCACCATTCCAAAGGGGTCACTTGTGAAATATTTTCCCTGTGGGCTGGCTAGCTCGGTGGCTTAGCATGGGCCCCTATTAATACAAGGGGGTGGGTTTGTGGGCTCCTGCCCCAGTCTGGGTGCTCCTTTAGCTCACTGTCCAGGACAGCTGGTCAGAAACAAAAAATGAAACATGCTGAGCATTTTGCAGAGAACAGGCCAGAGTCCTGCTGGGAGAGGCTCCATCATGCACAGACTCTGTGCAGGGCCAGCCTGCTGGGAGGAGGCTTTGGCCATGGACTTTCCTCCCCTTTCTGTGACCTCCTGCACGTGGGGCTGAAAGGGACATGGGCTGCAGGCCGGTCCTGCCCAGCTGCCTTCCCCAGTGTGAGGAGAAAATGTTTATGGAAGGGCTCACACAGGGTACGTCTACACAGCAAAGTTATTTCGAAATAACTTTACTAGCATCTACACAAGCCAATCGCTATTTCAAAATTAATTTGAAATAGCGGAGCGCTTATTTCAAAAGTGGTAAACTCATTCCACAAGGAATAAAGCCAATTTTGAAATTGCTATTTTGAAATAAGTGCTGGCCACTCTGGCCTCAACCAAGAAAACTCCTCTCCCTCTCCCCCTCCCGGGAGCCCTTAAAGGGATAATAGAGTCCGGCCAGCCCAAGACCCCAGTGGTCCCAATATGAGCCAGCAAGCCACCCGCAGCCAGCCCTCCACCACTCCCCAGGAGCAGTTTGCCAGCTCCCAGGAGCCTGCCAGCGGCTGCAAAAGGTGGGCACCTTCCTCGTCCAGTGTGGAGATCATCCCCAAACATCCATGATCTCCGCACTAGATGGAGGAACACGGCCATTTGTGGCAGGATAGCTGCCAGCATGGCCAGCAAAGGCCACATCCGCCCAGGAGCAGGTGCAGATGAAAATGAAAGAGCTTCGGCAGGCATATGCCAGGGCCACAGGGGGCAGCTCCTAACCAGGGGCAGACACACCAAGCTGCCCCTATTTCGATGCCCTGGACCTCATCCTGGGGGGGTGGGATGGTCTGTGCCCCCCAGGAAGTCGTCAACCCTGGGGCAGAGGGCCCTGATCAGGGCATCGAGGAGGAGGAGGAGAGCCAGGAGGTGCAGCAGACCACACGGAGCATGCTGATCAACCAGGACCCCCAAGCCGCCCCAGCGGACCTGTCGCCGGTGTCATCCGAGGCAACAACAGGTGAGTGTCATCACTGTCCCCTTGTGTGGGGAGACGGATGGAAACCAGGGACTGAGCGTGTGGGCCTTGCGGTCCATGGATCACACAGCAAACTGTGCATGTGTGAGCATGTGCCCTGCCACCCCTGGGCATGTGGCCCCAGCTGGCTACCACACAGGAGCCTTGCCCTGTTAGCCACACGTGTTTATGTATGAAGGCACATGACAGTCTCCTGACCCCGGGGCGGGACACAGCAGGATGCCCTCCCTCCACAAGGCCACTCTACACAGAGGCAGGACACATCTCCCCCCCACACACACACACTACATACAGCACAGGGGAATGGGTGCGGTCTCAGGGCAGCTCCCACTCCCGGGGATAGCAGGACATCCTGAACATGGCCTCTGTGCTAGCACGTCGGCTCTGACGGTGCAGGGCATGGTCATCCTCACCTTGCAGAGGAGGGCTGGGCTTCACCCACTGTGTCCACAGGGATAACTGACCACTTCTCTTGTTTCTCCACAGTCACACCAGCTGTGCATGCAGGGCGCACCACCCCGCCCGGGACATGCTCCCGCACCCGATGGCTCCGCAGGACCACCCGTGCAGTGGAGGGTTATCAACAGCAGCACCTGGGGGCACTGTGAGCCCTGCACCGCACCCTCCAGCACTGGGTGCAGGAAGACCTGGAGCTCCGGCGGGAGCAGCTTGCCCAGGGCCGTGCCACCTGCCAGCACCTGCAGACCCTTGTGCAGAGCGTGCTGCCTCTTGCCACTCCTGTGCCTGCTGCCTCCCCAGCTACCGCTCCTCCTCCCACTCCTTCTCCCCCTCCTGCTTCTCCCTCCACACCCTCCCCGCCCTCCCCACACCCCCGGGGATGGCAAGGCCCCTGCACCCGTGGTGCTGGGAGACAGTTAGCCCGGTGAGACCCCCAGCCCTGAGCCCTGAGCTTCCCCTCCCTTTCTTCCCCTTACTTCCCACTTCCAGCTCCCCCCTCCCAGATTTCCCCCTCCCCCTCCCACTCTCTTACTTCCTCTCTCACGCCTTCTTTCCCCAGTCTCACCAGAGTTTCATTCCCCGCCCCCCCAGTTTTGTTAAATAAAGAGAGTTTGTGTTCATGACAATACGTGTATTTCATTGTACACCAGGAGGGGGCGTTAGGGAGGAGTAAGTGGAAGGACGTGAGGGAAGAATGAGGCACAAGCCCCCAGTGGGGCAGACCAGGGAGACTGTTAGTGGTCCTCAGGGTGGAAGCTCTTGTGCAGGGCCTCCTGGATACTGACAGCCCCCCCGATGGACCTCCCGGATGGCAGCCTGCAGAAAGCTCAGCCAGGCTCGCAGCAACGTGACCACGAGAAGCACCAGAGTGCCCAAGGGCAGCTCTGGCTCCATGTTGCAGAGTGCTGTGGTGTCCCGAGTGAGGGCAACAAGAGCACGCAGAGACACAAATGCTTTGCTGTCCCTCTTCGAGGTAGGCAAACAAGCAGGGAAACCCGGCTGTCCGGGGGGGGTCCCTTTAAGCACAGGCCTCAGATAGCCTCAGGCAGCAGCCACACAAAGTAACTCCTGACCTGATACCCTGCCGGACCTGGTTCCGGTCGGCCTTAAATGCGATTCAGTGCCCACTCAGTGTTTCGAAATGCAATGCTATTTCAAAATGCAGTTTGTGTATAGACACAGTGTTTTGAAATATCGTATTTTAAAATAACTATTTTGAAATTAGATATTTTGAAATAACACTGTGGTGGAGACGTACCCCTACACGCAAAATGGCCTTCGAGCGGAATACGTGCTCTCCGCTGTGCGGCCACCTGCCGGGCCCCGAGGCAGTGGTGTCCTGCGAGCCAAAGGGGGCCTCTCCGGCTCTGCTCTCAGAGGCCATGGTGGGGACCTGGGTTTCTGTAGTGTAGCGGTTTTCACATTCGCGTCACACGCAAAAGGTCCCTGGTGTGGAAACAGGCCTCCTTTTGCTGTGGGCGCTGGAAAAAGCAGGCTTGCGCAAGTGGGCAGCTGCTTGCCGCCTGGGCATGCGCTCGTGCCCTCTCACTCACTGCTCTGGGCCTACGGCAGCCTTTTGTCCTGCGTTCTCTCGGGTGCTGCTGGGAGAAGGAAGCTGGCCTAGTGGGGTGGGTAGCACGCTCTGCCCTAGCAGTGCCTCTGGAGCACCGCCACCCCCAAGCTTACAGGCAAGGGCAAGTGGTGCAACAGATAATGTGCCTGCCTATAAATCAGGAGATTGAGGTTTGATGCCTGCCTACTTTGAAGAGGATGGGAGTGCTCTTTTCCTCCTCTCCCCCCCTCCCCAAAGGCAGGTGGTGGGAAGGAAAAGCAAATTCCCTGGCCCAAAGGAAAGGGAGGCTGCCACCACTCAGAGCTGTTCCCTGTTGGTTCTGTGCACCTCCCTTCCCATTAGCAGGCCTTCTCACCTGCTTGACCCCGGTGTGATTTGATCACACAGCCTTCTGAACTAGAGTCAGACGCGCTGCCATCACACCATGAGGCCAGCTGGCTGATTCTGCAGCTCTTGGCACTGGGCAGAGTGGGGCTGTGAGGGCAGGCAGAATGGTCTCCCTGCTGCACGAGTCCCAGCCCAGCTGCCCTGTGACGGAGCGGACAGGGTATGGGCACAGCTGAGGGCGTCCGCTCAGGGCGAATTGCTCAGACTCAGGGCTCCTTACGGCCCCTGACTAAAGGCCCTTCCCAAACAGTCCACAAACCAGTCTCACCGAGCGCTTCAGCTGCCAAGCTAGCCAGCAAGAAGCCGCATGAGCAAAACCGCTCTGACACCCCAGCTCTCCCTGTGCCACAATCAGCCCCGGGCTTGCACACAGGTGAGGGGTTATAGAACCCAATCTCACCCTCCCCAAACGGGTTCTTCCAGTCCCAGGAAACCAGCCACAGGTCCCAATCAATTTACATTCTGGATCTTACTCACAAGATCACGCTGAGCCAATCCTTTAGAATCTAAACTCTAAGTATGGGTCCACGCTGCAGGCTTTTTGCGCAAGAAAGGTTTTGCGGAAGAGTTTTTGTGCAAAAGGTCTTCCACAAGAGCGCGTCCACACTGCCATGTGCTTTTGTGCAAGAAATGTGCTTTTGCGCAAGAGCATCCATGGCAGTGTGGATGCTCTCTTGTGCAAGAAAGCTCTGATGGCAATTTTAACCATAGGGGCTTCTTGCGCAAGAAATTCATGTTGCCTGTCTACACTGCCCTCTTGAGGAAGAGCTCTTGCGCAAGAGGGATTATTCCTCATGGGGAGAGAAATAACTCTTCCAGAAGAAGCCCTGTTTTCCGACGCTGTAGTGTAAATTTACTTGAACAAGAACGCGCGTGTGGTGTAGACAGCTGGCAAGTTTTTGTGCAAGACTGGCCGTTCTTGCACAAAAAGCCTGCAGCGTAGACATAGCCTAACGGTTTATTACTAAAAGAAAGAAAAGCACGAGAGTAAGGTTGTTAAAGGATAATGCATTACATGCATCGAATCACCCAGTTCTTGATACAGGCTCTTAGCAGAGATGCTATAAACTGCTATCTTAAAAGTCTCTGGTGCACATCCTATATTAAGATGGGTCCAAAGTTGTTTCTGGCTCATTGTTCCCCGCAAGGCTGCATCTGGGATCAGGAGCTGAACTCAAGACAAGATGAACTCAAGTGCCACATGGCACTTCTATACCTCTCCTGGCATCTTCCAAGCTGTATCAGGTCACATGGTCAGTGGCCTATCCCTGTGACCCAAGCCAGCAATCATGGTTGTGGCTGGGGTTCAATAAGGGCCTCGGATTCTGGCCACCCAGCATTCACTCTGAAGAGGCCATAATATGTGAGGGGGAATTTTCACTGGTCCCTTCTCTGAGCTGGAATCCCAGCTCCCCCAGCGTTCACTGGAAGGGGCCAGCCCAGCAAGGACTAAAAACTACTGCTCCAGGTGAGGTTTGAACTCACAACCTCAGCAGATCTCCTACAAGTACTGCTTATAACTACTGGGAGCCTGTGTATCATATTTCAACCCTCTGTTTATGCTGCACCCTAATTTTGAAATAAGATGCTACATCAGGGCTCTGTCTACACTACAGAGACAACGCTTTAGTCCCAGAGAACACAGCTGCTCTTCCGACGTGCTTTTTGGGCATCCTTTTGTAGCTCATTTTATGAGGAAGAAGGGATGTTGCACAAAAGGGTTTTTTTCCCCAACATTTGGCTCAGTGTAGACAGGCCAAATGTAGAAAAAGCCAAGCAAATTGGAGTTCACAATTTGCGTAGCTTTTTCCAGAAGAACAGTGTAGTGTAGACATAGCCTGAGTGTTGCACAATACTGGTACGAGACAGGGAGGAACAAAAGGGTCCAACGGCACCTGCAGCATTTCAAAACAACCCCCACCCTCATCCCCATGTACTAGCCCCTGCCCTCACTGGGGTCTGCAGGGAACTGTCTGGATTCAAGAACACCCCAGTATCAGCCTAAGGATTCCTGTTCTCTGTAAAGCTACCCTGGAAATCAGTGAGCAGCTGAAGTGACCGTAGTGGGATGTGAACCTACAACTTTTGAACAACTGCTTTGGCTGATACCAAGCACCCCAGCTTTGATAGCCAACCCACTTGCTATTACACTATAGTGCATCACAGGCTGCTACATTGGCTATCTCTGCTCTCTTCTTTGCAGCATGGTGATTGCTGCAGGAAAAGAAGGGGAACCTGGTATGTCTTTTTCAGGAGAGCAGGTAGGAAGAGGGAGGAGCCACTGAGCCCCCTGACAGTGAAAATGTGGGATAAGACCTGATCTGTAGCTGGAGTATGTGGGCATTGATCCCACTGCCTCTTGCACGCTAAGCAAGCGCTCTACCACTTAAGCTAATTCCCCTACCTGTGAGCACTGATTCTGCCTCACCCCCCTCGTTCCAGAGCCCACAATGTCCCTGCAGCTGCCCAAGGCTCCTTTCTGAAAGGGCCACTTGTGAGACTGACACCCGGGCCGGCTCGATGGGAGGTTTAGGACGTGGTCCTCATATCACACAGGCGCGTCTTAAGAGCAAGCCCCTTGTTTCAAACCATAACGGGTTCGCTAAGCCATGGTACCCTCGTCACCAGTGGGCTGTAAAACTGTTCTACTCTACGGTCCCAGACAACACCTTTGACTCCCAAAGAGCGACCATTCCCCATTTCCCTCCAACTTTCCCACCCTGGCGGGGTCTGGCTCCCTGGGCACAGAAAGCTACAGCTCAGTGGGCAGAGGCTCTAACATGCACCTCTCCCCCATCCGCTGGGACCGTAGAGTTGGCCTTGAGGTTGGGCAGGGTTGAGGGGAGGGACAAGTGCAGCAAACATTGATCACCTGGATTGTTAACCCCTTGTCTCAGGGTTTGGGTTGGAGTCTCCAGGTGGGGGCCGGCCTCCTTTGATTTGGTCCCTCCTGAGGGCACAGAATTAACAAGAGAGAATTCCTTAACCCCGCAGCAATCTGAGTTGGCCAAGGAGTTAGGAACAGAATTTTTTCTCCACATTTATGTACAGAAGCCAAGTTTCTAAGCGCTGTGATGCTGAGTGGTTAAGGTGTTGGACTAAAATTCCCTTAGAGTTTCCTTACATGGGTTCAAATCCTGCTCACAGTGAGGGATCTGTGTTTTGGCCACATTCCTTTTTAGGGTGACAAGCTACTGAAGTCCTGAGACACACTCCCCTTCTCCTGCTGTCACAGAGAGGCCATGGATGGTGCCTTCTGCTGCATTCCTGAGGTCTCAGGTAAACCCTTGGCTCCTGCCCCTAGCCCTGCCACCACTGCATGGCTCAGCCTTACTCCTGGTGGCTGCTCTGCTCTGGAGTGTGACAGGATCTGGGTGAGAGGTTGAGGAGTCTGGGTCTGTCCCCAGAGGTCCATCCCTGCAGGGGGGCAATGCTGGGGATGTGATGTGGATCACCCCTCCTGTGTCACAAAGCCCCTGCCACCTTCCCAGTGTTGGGAGTAAAGGTCTAGAGAAGTAGCAGGGGGAGGGAAGGCAGGTGTCTTATTCCCGCCTCTTGCTTGGCCTTTTCCCCCAAAGCATTGGCCAAGAGTTAGTAACAGAATATTTGTCCAAGTTTAAGTCCAGCAGAACTTGAGGCCTTTATAGGTGTTTCTGTGGTGTTGTGGTTATCACATTAGTTTAACATGCAAAAGGTCCCTCGTTCAAAGCCAGGCAAAAACACAGGATCTCCTCTTATTGCAGCTCACCTGGGTGCCCAGGTAAGCGCAGCTCCTGCTGCCTGACCTATGCCTGGGATAAGCCCAACTCCCATGCGACAGAGGGAGGTGACATCAGCTGAGAATGCCCCTGGGTAAGCCAGATGAGTTAGGCCAGGCACCTGTTGGAGGCTTTGCAGGAAGCAGGCCAGAGAGCTGATGGGAGGAGGCCACCAGCCTGCACAGACCCAGTGGCTAAAAAGGGACTTGTCCTGGCCTTCCTCCCCTGACCTGTTGGCAGCTGCTGAAGTAGCTCAACAGCAAGCACCTTAGATTAAACAGCTGAAAATCCCTGGTTCTCTCCAGGCTTTGGCATGTCTGGAAGTGCAGCAGGGGCCTCTCTCTACCACTAGATGTGCTAATGCCTGTGACATCCCCTCAGCCATTTCTGCCCAACCTTGGATGCTCATGTTCCTCTGATTAGCCCCCCTCACTTCCAGCCCTTCCTCAGAGTCACTGCTGCCTTGGCTAAAGTGCCCTGCCCCTGTGGCTGCTAGATGGATCTAGTCACATGTTGATTTACTGAACACCCCCACCCCACTTGGTTGCCTGCACCCAGATCAGTCCATGTCACTGGCTCAGGGGTTTCTCTCCCCAGCGCGCGGCAGAGAAATCCCTTGTTTGATAACAGGCCTCAGGGAGCCCAGAGCAGAAGGAGCTGGGATTCTAGTCCCATTGTTCCCCTCAATGCTCAGCCTCGGCCCCTAATCCTGAATCGTGACGTCTATATCCTCAACCCTACTCTGAGCCCTACCTTATCCATATGCCCCCCAAATCCCTTCCCTGAGCCTCCCACTCTACTCTAGAATTTCTTACAGGTACTGTCCTATCACAACCCCTCCAGCCACTTCCTTCCTTGAGCCTCCCTATGCCCAAGAGGTGGTGCCAAATACAACAGTCCCTCTACAAATATGTTACGTTCACCCCTGGGAGCAGCTCAGCCATGCAAAGGGGCTGCCTGGGGCAGGACATTAGCCCTGGAGGGCAGGGGTGGGTGTGGCAGTGACATCACAAGGGCCTTTTACAGCCCCTCAGCTTATTGGCTAATGGAGTTTGGGAGGCGATGACCTCACAGAGAGTCCATGACAATGGCCAGGCGGGACAGGCTGCAGGGCAGGGGCCATCTCAGAGACCCCCCCATTGCTTTCCTGCAGGGAGTCTCCTTCTTGAGATCTGCCCTTGAGGCCAGAGAGAGAATGAGGGTCACAAGCATGACTGTGAGGAGGAGCCTCGTTGGAACCTTCTCCTTTCCCTCGACTAATTGGCCTAGAAGACAGACGTCCCTGTGGAGAAGGGAAGAGTCACCGAAAGATTTAGCACTGACAGAGTGGAAGAGTTAGCTTGAGTGGTAGAGCGCTTGCTTAGCATATGAGAGGCAGTATGGGATACACGCTGTGTGAAGAAGAACTTTCTTTTATTAGTTTTAAACCTGCTACCCATTAACTTCATTTGGTGTCCTCTAGTTCTTCTATTTAGGGAACTAATAAATAACTTCTCTTTTTTCACCCTCTCCACACCACTCTTACCTTCTCCACAGGGACGTCTGTCTTCTCGGTCAGTTAGTCGAGGAAAAGGAGAACACTCCAACGAGGCTCCTCCTCACACTCATGCTTGTGACCCTCATTCTCTCTCTAGCCTAAAGGGCAAATCTCAAGAAGGAGACTCCCTGCAGCAAAGCCATGGGGGGTCTCTGAGACTCCTTGCAGCAAAGTCTCTGAGGTTTCCTCTGCCCTGCAGCTTGTCCCACCTGGCCATTGTCATGGACTCTCTGTGAGGTCATCACCGCCCAACCTCCTTTAGCCAATAAGATGAAGTGCTGTGAAAGGCCCTTGTGATGTCACTGCCACACCCACCCCTGCCCTCCAGGGCTAATGTCCTGCCCCAGGCAGCCCCTTTGCATGGCTGAGCTGCTCCCAGGGGTGAAAGTGACACATTTCTTACAGGGCCTGTTCCATTGGGCACCACCCCTTGGGCGGGGGTGAGGATTAAGGCAGGAAGTTGAAGGGAGGGGAGGGAGTTGTGATAGGACAGTACCTGTAAGAAACTAAAGTGTGGAGTGGAGTGTGGGAGGCTCAAGGCAGGGATTTGGGGATTGTGTGGTGGGGGTGGGGCTCAAGACAGGGGTGAGGATATGGGATGGTACAGAAGTCAGGGCACAGGATTAGGGATGTGGGGGGAGGCTTGGGGCTGGGATTGTGTGTGTGTGTGTTGAGGGGATCAATGGGACTAGAATCCCAGCTCCCACAGCTCTGGGCTCCCTGAGGCCCTTTAACACACAAGGGCTTTCTCTGCAGCACGCTGAGGAGAGGAACCCCTGAGCCAGTGATGCCACTTTGCCCAGGTTGGCAGGGACAGGAAGCAGGCCGGGTGCCCAGTAGCCCCAGACAGAGGTGCACATCTGCATGAGAGCAGCAGCTGTTGTGGGGCTCTAGAAATCTCCCCCTAGATCTAATTCCCCACGTGCCAGGCACCAGTCAAAGCCAGGGCTCTCGGGTCTCAAGCAGAACACTGCAGGGGGCGGATACGTGTCTATTTGACGCAGGTTCCTCACTCCCACAACCCAGACACATACTGTGGCACAAAGACCAACGGTCCCTGCACAAAGTGTGTCACAGGGATACGCGTTAGCCCCGGGAACAAGCATCTCCCTGCAGAAGAGACTCCCCTGGTATGGAGCCAACAAACCCAGGAGCCACCCAGCTCAGGATCCCCAAGCGCACAGACACAGACTCCCTGGCACAGGAGAATCCCAAGCCTCGGTTCTGCCGGCCAGCGGTTTCCCCTCTTTTGTTTCTTGTCAGCTCACTGCAAAACACCTCGCAATGGTAGATGAGGGTGAGTGTGGATAAACCCAGCTGTGCTGTAGAGCGGCTGTTAGGTGGGGAAAGAGAGGGGCCCCCTTGGCCTCCCCGAGCAACTTACACATGTAAGAAAACTGTGGTTGAAGGTACTTGCATGGATGTCAGGATGGCTGAGTGGTCTAAGGTGCCAGAGTCAAGGGCTTATCTTTCCCTTAGTTGGGTGATCTGGTCTCCAAAAGGAGGCATAGGTTCAAATCCCACTCCTGACATGTCCTTGGTTTTATATCTAGAGCAGTGACCTCATTTTCCTGTTCCCTGACATTGCGGGAGCACTTGCTCAGCATTTCTCTTCGGCAGCATCTACACAGCAGCGTTCCTTGGGAATAATGGCCATTATTCGGGAATAACAATGGGAGCATCTACACAGCAATTCCATTATTCCGACTTCTGTAACGCTCCATCCAGACCAATGGTCTGAGGAGCCAGGAGGTTTCCAGGCTGCAGACAGCCAAGCCACAGGCAAAGACAAAGCAAAGTCCCAGCCACTTCCTGCTCAGCCCAGCAGGGTCTCTGTGTGGCCCCCAGACCTTTTGTTTCCCGTTGCCCATGTGCAGGGGCCCAGATTCAGCAACACTCACAGGCCCCACAGGAGAAGGCTGGTTTGATGCTTCACCCCACATCCCAGCAGCGAGCCCCCAAACTTCCCCTGTGTCTGAGAGCCCAGTTTTCTGTTTGAATTTTGTGTGGAAAGTGACATCAGGCCTGGGCATTGGGATTATTTACCAGTTCCCCTTGCCCTGGGGCTTTGCTGTTCTCACAGCTGTGATGGCCGAGTGGTCAAGGTGTTGGGCTAGAAATCCAATAGGGTTTCTCTGAACAGGTTCCAATGTTGCTCACAGCAAGGCCTGTGTTTTGGTCACTCCCCCTGCTAGTGTAACCCTTCTGCCAGGTAGTGCCGGCAGCAGCCAGGGCTGGGTTCAATATCCAGGGGTTCCTTTTCATCCATCTCACACAAAACTGGTTCAAGCCCCCATCCAGTAGCCTGGGAAATCCAAATGCACCCCCTGGGTACCTCGGAGAGGCGATGCTTCCCCACTTGCCAGCACAGAGTCTGAATGTAGAAAAGAAACTGTTAATGAAAGAGGGCGAAAAATAACGTGGCATTAGCCTGGGAAAATACCACAAGCAGGGTTCAGAACCAACCCACAAGTAAGTCCCCGCTCAAGTGGATTGAGCAATGTCCTTTGCCAGCAATGTAAGCAATATAAGTCCAGCAATGTACGTTTCCCATTCACATGCCCAAACTTTCTCTGCACCTCACTCACAGTTGCTGCCCTTGCTCAGGGCAGGTAAGAGCTCAGAAGTGATTTTCAGAGCTCACCTCCCACTCTTGAGGTGGTGGGGGGGCATAGGAGGCCTCTCACTCACTCTGCTGGCCACTCGCCACTGCTCCTACCGGTCGCTCGCTGGCCACTCCCTCCAGACACCCTGCTGGCCACCTGCTGCTGTTCCTACTGGACACGCACCAGCTACCTGCTGTTGCCGCTACCGGCGGCCCTGCTGGCTGCTTGCTCCTGCCAGCTGCTGCTTCTACGACGGGGATGGGTCTGGATCTGGGCCAAACCCAGGGATTTCTGCTCTTTGTCAGTTTCCTTGGTGATTGCAGCTCTTGGCCTCCCACCTAAGCTGGCCAAAAGATTCCAGGCCATCACTGGAATAATATTTTGAAATAACAAAGAGACTCCTTATGGAGTCTGTTTTAGAGCTATCCTTAAAATGGGCAGTGGGGATGGGAGAGACAGGATGAACCAGTGTTATAACTCAAGCCTGGAAGACATGTGGCCTGCTGGTTCACGCTCCTTCCCCGCACCCCGAGTCCACTCCTCTTGAGTCTGGAAGGGGAAGGCTCATCCATCCCAGATTTTTTTTCAACGACAATGTCTCTCCTGCAAGCACTGGTGTCATATTTTACAATTCCTACAGTTAGAGATAAAATGGTTTGTGACCTCCACAACAGCCAAATTAGTTACAATATTCTACATTCCATTCTCACAACCGATCCTCCATCAGGCCTATAACACTGGTTGAACTGGATTTACATAGCCACACCCCGGATTCCTCTCCCAGCCCAGCATGAGCTGTATTTACATATCAACAGTTGATTATCTTGCAGGGCTACACAACTGAAGGAGTGTACCCACAGCCAGGACTGCTCTCCCCTTTCATCTGGCTGTATTGGAAGCAGTGGTTCAGAGCCTGTTTACTTCTGCAGTGTAGACATACCCTGAGGGAGTGGGGAGTGGTACAGGGGGAGCAGCTCAAACATGCCAAAGGGTTGGCCAGGAGCAGACATGAGCCCTGCAAGGCAGCAGTGACATCACAAGGGCCTTTTGCAGCACTTCATGTTATTGGTTGGGAGGCAGTGACCTCACAGAGGGTCCATGACAACAGCCGCGTGGGACAGGGGCAATCTGAGACTACACACTACAGGGTGTTTGAGCTGCTCCCCACGAAAAGCAGTGAGAGGGAGCCCTTGGCTGTGGGACCCACTTGTGTCTGTTGTTCAGGGTTAAATAAGCTCTCCCCCAGGAGGTTGCCTGTTCCCTTCCCACCTTGCATTGGCTGGGAATCAAATCAAGCAACAGACAGCAAACACCAGGCACTGTCATTGTCTGGGCTGCAGATAAAGACCCTCTTGGAGCTGTGGTCTAAGGAGGAGTCTCTGCAGGCCTCACAGAGGAATAAGAACATTTATGGCCCAATGGCCTTGCAAAGAAAGGCCACCTCCTTTCTTTCCTAGGACAAGTCAGAGCCCATTAGCAAATACCAAAGTCTAGGATTGACCCAGGAACCTGTAGATTTTCAATCTAACACGCTCCCAACCAAGCTACTTTGGCTGCAGCAAAGAGACCTCATAGAATCATAGAGCTGGAAGAGACCTCAGAAGGTCATCAAGTCCAGCCCCCCTGCTCTAGGCAGGACCAATCCCAACTAAATCAACCCAGCCAGGGCTTGGTCAAGCCGAGACTTAAACACCTCTAGGGATGGAGACTCCACTACTTCCCCCGGTAACCCATTCCAGTGCTTCACTACCCGCCTAGTGAAATAGTTTTTCCTAATATCCAACCTGGACCTCTCCCACCGCAACTTGAGACCATTGCTCCTTGTTCTGCCTCTCTGGCTTGTAATTCTCTGTCCGGGATATTTGGCAACTGGGCCGCACGTCATCATGCCCTGCCCAGGAAGGCAAGACTGGCCTTTCCACAGTGCCCCTCCCCCACGGCCCAGAGCCAAGGTTCCGTGTACGCCAGGCCTGGGCAATATAGGCCAGCGGGCTGGATCCAGCCCATGAAGCCACCCAATATGGCAGCAAGAAGCCTCAGGCAGATTCCCTGCTTGCCCTGCCCCCAGGCACAGCTGAAAGAAGGGTCTGCTGGGCCCTTTGTGTTTCACAGCTGTAGCGGAAAAGGCTTCATGCCTGGTCCCTGCTCCAAGCTTGTTTGTGGCCAGTGGGAGCTGCCTGCTTGAAGCCCTGGCCAGTCCACACAAGCTCCTATTCACCCAGGCGTATGACCTGTACCCCCTGCACACGGAAGGAGCTGCCTGAGAAATGTGCTTGGCTGCTGGGAGTGTCTCCCAGTCAGAGCCTGCCTCTGGCACCCCAGCCCCTCCCTTCCCTCAACCCACTGGTACCCCACGTAAACCAAAACCTCTGCCCCCCTGAACCCACACCCCTCCGAGATCCTGCAGCCCAATCCTCTGCCCCAGGTCACAACCCAACCCCCTGCAACCATTCCTGCACCCCAGTCCTCTGCCCCAAGCTCCTGTCTGCACCCAACTTGCATCCCAGACCCCCCACCTCCTCCATTAATAGCATGGAAAAGTGAAGCCCTGGGAGCAGTTCCCCATCAAAAGTCATTGCCCACCCCTGCCCTTAGCTGTGCAGCAGCCCAGCCCCACAGCTGCCATGTCTCCCCAGAGCCCTTAGGCTGGCACCAGGGAGGCCTGAGTCCAGGCAGTGCCCAGCGGAGCCCAGCGAGGGCAGAGGGAAGAGCTGGTACATGGGGTGGTGCTGGGGGCTGTTCTGAAAGGCTGCAGGCACCATTAGATCCTTTTGTCCTTCCCTGTCTCACCCCAGCACTGAGCAACACTCAGGCTATGTCGACAGTTGTGGCTTCTTGCGCAAGTAATATGCAAATGAGGCTAAGCATGGAATATCGCCGAGCCTCATTTGCATACCTAATGAGCCACCATTTTTTCAGAGGAGGCTCTTGCACAAGAAAGAGCGTCTACACTGCCCCTTCTTGTGCAAGAAAAACCCTCTTGCGTAATGCCGTTACACCTATTACTTTTCAGGAATAACGGCATTGCGCAAGAGGGTTTTTCTTCCACAAGAAGGGGCAGTGTAGACGCTCCTTCTTGCGCAAGAGCCTCTTCTGAAAAAAATGGTGGCTCATTAGGCATGCAAATGAGGTTCGGCGATATTCCACGCTTAGCCTCATTTGCATATTACTCGCGCAAGAAGCCGCAACTTTAGACATAGCCTCAGTGTCGGTCTGAGCATCCGTCCTGCTCTGGGACGTGTCTCAGTGGCAGGAACCTGCCCAGGCGGCTCTAGCAGTGAGGCCCCTCCCTGGCAGCACCGAGCAGTGAGAGCTGAGTGAAGGGGGGAGGCAGGACGGGGGGGAGAAGGCTCCATGATCGTATAAGAGGGAGGCTTTGCCCTGGCCAGTGGGGAATCGTTGCCTCTCCGAGGGGCCCAGGCCTGGTGGGTCATTTCCCCAGGTTACTGAGTGGGGGCTGGAGCCAGTTCTGTGTTGTCTCCTTCAATAACAAAACTGAACCAATGGGTTTTGTGCTAACCTGACACTGCACTGGGCTAGTTCTGTGTGTGCCATGGAGCTTCCTGTAGTGCTGCCCATGCAGGAGAGGGGAGGGCAGTTAGAGTCACCCAGCTCTGCCCCTTCTGAAAATGGCAAGTGTTGTCTCAGCAGTGAGGGAGAGGTGGGAAGGAGCCTGAAGTAACCTCTTGGGTCACAGCTGCTGTAACATGTGACAATGAGGTGAGAAAAATGACCAGGCAGTGGCCATGTGAAACTTAAGGTCGGTTTCCCTAACTGGGAATCAAACCCAGGCCACAGCAGTGAGAGTGCTGGATCCTAACCACTAGACCACACACAACATGTGACTTTGCTCACCTACACTAGCCTTTCACAGGCCATATTCTGTCCACTTCAGGATGGGGGTCCATTCTCCCTTGCCCAGAGGGGACAAGAACAGCCAAACAGAACATCAAAGCAGTCAGATTGGGCCATGCCAGTTGTCCAACTAGCCCAGGATCCTGTCTCAGGACAGCAGCCAATTTCATTGTCCCGAGGGAATCCTCAGGACAGACAATTGTTAAGTGATCCCTCCCTTCACCCATTCCCAGCTCCTGGAATACACCAGCTAGGGACACCTTCCCTGTCCATCCTGGTTAAATGCCATTCATTGTGGCCCCCAGGGCTTCCAAAGTCGAGTAGCTCTGCATTAAGGGTTCTTATGTATGTAAAGAACCTCAAGCAGTATAAAGCCAGAGTGTGATGGAACTGGAAAGGAAAATGTCTCTGCTAGAAGGAATTTTTTCCAAAAGGTCAGTTGGAGTTGAACCAAGGACCACTTAATCTGCAGTCAAACACTCTGCCACTGAGCTACACCCCCATGGAAGTAGACATATGCAGCCAGTGCTGGGAACTAGGTAGGGAACAAGAGGCTTTTGTGTAACACACCTCCTAGGTGCCACCCTTGGGCTTGGTCTCCAGACTGAGCAGGCGGGTGGCAGGGTTCTGATGCTGTCACATATGCAAGGCAGGTCACCCACCTGGCCCCTGAGCTCAGCCCATGTGGGCGGCAACCAGACAGTGTGAGTGGAACAGAGGGTCCTGGGGGAGGCGGGTGGATTTGTATATTTTAGGAAGGGTCCCGAGTCCTGACTCCCAGCCACGCGCCTTGGCACAAAGACCAATGGCCCCTGCACAAAGTGCATTGAGGGAATAAGAGTTGGGGCAGCAGGAAAGGGGCCGGCCCCTCAGCACCAGCGAGCAGGCAGGAGAAGATGGGAGCAAATCCTCCTACCTCTCATGCGCAAAGGGACCACTAGCCCCTCCCAACACTCCACCAGGCCCAGCAGCTCCGTGCCCCACTAGGTGGGTCTTTTCGGAGACCAGGGAGGAAGAAGGAGGGGTCTCTGGATGCTCATAGCCCCCTGACTCTGCCTGTGAGAAGAAGGAAGGAGAACACCACAGACACTGAGGAATGTGGCTATTGATCCCACTGCCTCTCACATGCTAAGTGAGGGCTCTGCCACCGGAGCTAATTCCCCCGGCTGTGAGCAGTTTTCTTGCCCCACCCACCACGGGTGGGCTACACGGGGCCAAATATCGCAAAAATCTCTTCCTCAAAAAGGATCGGCAGATTTGCATTTCTTCTGAGGGAAGGGATGTTGCGGGGAACACCGTCTTGAAGTAGTCTAGGCTAAGGGGCGATGGGACAGAGTTTCATGTAATAATGACAGGGGTGCAGAAAGCAATAAGAATTTTTTTTCTCCAACTCAAGATCCTGGGTGACAGAATGAAACTGGTAAGTAGCCAAATTAAAAATAAATGAAAAAGAAACATTTTTGCTCCCAGTGGAACTCCTTGCCAGAGGATGTTATGAAGGTGAAATCTACAAGAAGGTCCAAAACAGATCTGGATAATTTAATGCAGGAAAGGTCAATCAATGGCATTTAACCAGGATGGACAGGGCGGGTGTACCTAGCTGGTGTATTCTAGAAGCTAGGAATGGGCAACAGGAGGGATCACTTAACAATTGTCTGTCCTGAGGATTCCCACTGTGCAATGGAATTGGCTGCTGTCGTGAGACAGAATCCTGGGCTAGTTGGGCAACTGGCATGGCCCAGTTTGGCTGCTGTGATGTTCTGTTTGGTTTCTGTTCTTGTCCCCTCTGGGCAATGGAGAATGGACCCACATACCAAAGGGGACATAATTTAGCCTGTGAAAGGCTAGTGTAGGTAAGGAAAGAGCCCTGTTCATGTGTCCCTGATGGTGTAATGGCTAAGATTCACTACTTTCACTGCTGAGGCCTGGGTTTAAACCAGCCTCAGTGTCCATGTGACAACTGCCAAGTCATTCATCTTACCTGATTGTTACAGCAGCTGTTACCCAAGAGGTTAACTCAGGTCCCCTTTCCCACCTCTCCCTCACTACCAAGAAAGCACCTGCCATTTTCACAAGCCCTTCAGAAGGGGCAGAGCTGGGTGACTCAAACTGCCCCTCCCCTCTCCCATGTGGGCAGCACTACAGGAAGCTCTGTGGCACACACAGCACTAGCCCAGCGCACAGTCAGGTCTGCACAAGATCGATTGGTTCGCTTTGGTTGTTGAGGGAGACAACACAGAACTGGCTCCAGCCCCCACTCAGTAACCTGGGGAAATGACCCACCAGGCCTGGGCCCCTCGGAGAGGCAACGATTCCTCAGTGGCCAGGGCAGACCCTCCCTCTGACACAGTCATGGAGCCTTCTCCCCCTGCTCCTGCCTCCCCCCTTCACTCAGCTCTCACTGCTCAGTGCTGCCAGGGAGGGGCCTCACTGCGAGAGCTGCCTGGGCAGGTTCTGGCCACAGAGACATGTCCCAGAGCAGGACGGATGCTCAGACCGACACTGAGTGTTGCTCAGCGCTGGGGTGAGACAGGGAAGGACAAAAGGGTCTAACGGTGCCTGCAGCCTTTCAGAACAACCCCTGGCCCCACCCGCAAGTACCAGCCCTTCCCTCCACCTTTGCTGGGTTCTGCTGGGCACTGTCTTGACTCAGGCCTCCCTAGTGCCAGCCTAAGGGCTCTGGAGAGGACATGGCAGCTCCGTGGGCAGAGTCCTGAGCCCCTGGCTGGGCAGGGCCCATTAAGGAGCTGTGGGGCTAGGTGAGGAAAGCACAGTGGGCTAGCTACAAATGGAGTCATGGTTCGCATGGCAGCCAGCCAAGGGCTTAGGCTGGATTTGTGGATGTTCTTTACTGCTGCCCTGTCTCTGTTCTCCGACTCGCCCCTTTCCCGTCCCCTGGTCCTGCCCGGCTCTGACTCCTGCCTGGCTGCCTCCCACATGGGCTGAGTTCAGGGGCCGGGCTGGTGACCTGCTCCACCGACACCTCCCATCAGTCTGCTTCATCACTCAGTGCATGCCAGGGAGCTGAGTGATTGTGCTCTTGAGTGACATTCTCAGCCAGCCAATCAGCTTTGTGAGCTTTGTGAGGAGGATCATGGAGGCGGGGCTAAGAGCTCTCTTGTGAGGCCATAAAGGAAGCAGCCAATGCCCCATCCCCAGGGAACCAGCTGGTGACCATGTGGAGGGAGCCACTGCCTCTCCCCTGTGTAGCAGGCACTTTCCCAGTGGGGCAACTCTTCCCCCTGAGGCCTGTCTCCAATGCTTCTGTCACTGCCAGGCAATGGGAGAGTGAGTGGACCCCCCCAATGGGGCACAAGGTGAAAGACAGGCAGCTGGAGGCTCAGGGAGGGTGGTCCCAGGAGGCAGAGGGGCACCTGTGACTCTTGGCTGGCAGCTGACACTCTGCTCCTTACTTCCCTTCTGCTGCTTCACCTCTCAGGGCTTCTTTCTCTTTCCTTGTCCATAGCAGGCAGCTACACAAAGGCAAGTCACCAAACCAAACAGCCCTTTGGCCAGCATGGGGCTTGTACCCCTGACCTGGGCATTATTAGCATCAAGCTCTAAACAGCTGAGCCAGCAGGCCCACAAGGGGCCCATTGGGAAAGGCACCACAGGCAGCTGCAGGGACATCTCTGCCGCTGCCAAGGGCTCATCTCTGATGGGGCCACTAGTGACTCACTGTGATGTGGGCTGGCTAGTCCAGAAGTCAGAGGAGCAGGAGCCTGTGTGGGTTCGGGGGGAACTTGAGCAGGAGCAGGTTTGGGTTTGAGGGAGGGGCTGCTGAAGCAGGTGACCAGATGATTGGCAGCAGCGCTGTGGGCCGGGCACATGGTCCCGGTCTCCTGGACATATGGAGCCTCCCTGCTGCAGGGAGCCTTGGGCCAGCCACTGCAGCAGCAGGAATTTGGGCATCAGGTCACCCCATTGGGGAAAATGGAGGGAAGAGAAGAGTTTTGCCTGCTCTTGGGGAAAGCCGGCCAGGCCAAGGCCCTTTTAGCCACTGGGTCTGTGCAGGCTGGAGCCTTCTCCTACCAGCTCTCTGACCTGAGTCCTGCAAAGGTCTCAGCCTTTTGCCTGTTTCTGCTTCTCTGTCCATAGCAGGCAGCTAAAGTGTGTGGGGGAAAGCACCTGGCCTCCCAGCTTCTTCCCTATCAGCAGCAGCCGCAGCCCCTTTTGGCCACTGGGTCAGCCCAGGAAGAGAGGCAGGAATGGGGCCAAGTAGGGAGTCAGGCGGAGGGGGGCAGGCAAAGCTCATCTTGCCTTGCAGGGCCACTGGCAACAGCTTCTCTCTTGTGCGCTGCTGAGGAGAAAAAGGCCCTGAGAGGAACCAGAAAGACCAATTTAAAAGAGCATTTAGAGGGGGGACCTGTTAACACCAAGGGGGCAAGAGTGAGAGCCTGGCAGCTGCTGGGACCATGCACAAGAGCATCAGGGGAAGCAGCAAGCTCCAGCCAGCTTGTAAGTTCCAGGGCCCAGCCCCCTGCTGAGCCAGACAGCAGGAGGCACTAAATTCTTTCTGGGGAGCCTGCAGATAAGGAAGCAGAAGAACAGGAAGTGGGAGGGTTTTGCAGCAACCTGCCCAGCCCCAGCAGATGCCACTGAGATCTGAACTCAGATTGCAGGATTCAGAGATCTCAGTGCTGCCCCTTACACCATGGGACCCACATGAGCCAGCAGTGACTCAATTAGGCTGAACTGGATCCCCAACTCATGCCCACTGGGACCAGCTTTGCTTGTTTTCCTTCCACCCAGAGCCCCCTTCTTCTCCTGGGCTGCAAGGAGCATCCCTGAGACAGGCACAGGACTCTGCCTCCCCACAGCCAACCTCACCCCACAGGCTTTGGCAGAACAAAGAGGGGGGGCTCTGCTCATCCCACTGAGTCCCACAGAGGCATTGAGCTTCTACCCATGCCTCCCTGAGCTTGGCTTCCTTCCTCTGCCCCATTCCTGCCTCGCTTCCTCCTTGGGCAAGTCACACAAGGGCAGCAGCAGGAAGAGCCAGCCCCATACACCAGCCTCCCAGGGCAGGGGAGGCGAAGCCACAGTCCTGCAACAGGTGCTTGGCCCGACTCATCTCTCTTCCCCAAGCTGGCACCCAGGGGCATTCTCAGCTGTTGTCACCACCCTCTGTCACATGGGAGGTGATCTTATCCCAGGCACAGGCCGGGCAGCAGGAGCTGCGCTTACCTGTGCACCTGGGGTGTGTATAGACTACATCCCTTTTTCGGTAATGGGATGTAAATTAGACACGTTGGTATTGAGCTTTACAGAATCTTTTGAAAAACTGAGGAATGTGCATTTGGAAGAGGGAACATCAGTCTGTTGGCTTTTGCTAGTTTGCTCCAGTGGCCTAATGCACAAGGCAGTGGTTGCCTAAACCAGGGATTGTTGGTTCAAGTTCCATCTCTGATGACAGTTGTGATGTTTCCTGGTAGATGAAAAGTCTCTTTGGTTTCCTTTTCACCATGGCAACTGTGAGATGTTTGACCACTGGCCAGTGTCCCCTGGAATTGCCATTTTCCCCCAGACAGGACCCCTCAGTAGCAAACACTGACACTGGTGGTTGGTGCAGACAGGAGGAGAGTGTATCCTAAAAGCTGATGTGTGCAAAGTGAGGTCACGTGCAGAGATGCAGGCGCTGGCTTCTCTGTATGCACCTTGGCAACCGTTACCCATTGGTACCCACCACCTCTCACCCCCTTGCCAGCACCCAGACAGAAGGCCAGTGCACATGGAGCCAGCAACCATAGCGAGGGAGGCGGCTGCAGCACAATTCCAGGCCTGGGGCACATTGAACAACAGTTTGACATATTTTTAAAAAACATGAAAAACTTTAGGCTCCACCTACACTGCAGGGTTCTTGCCCAGGAATGGTTTTGGGCAAGAGTTCTTTCACAAGAGCACATCTACCGTGCCATACGCTTTGGCACAGAAGAGAGGGATAGCTCAGTGGTGTGAGTACTGGTCTGCTAAACCCGGACTTATGAGGTCAAGCCTTGAGGAATCCAGTTAGAAACGTGGGGCAAATCTGTCAGGGATGACTCTTGGCCTTTCTATGAGGGCCAGGGACTGGACTTGCTGACCTTTCTAGGTCCTTTCCAGCTTTGTGAGATTGGTATATCTCCTTTATAAAGAGCATCCATGGCAGCCTGCATGCTGTCTTGTGCAAGAAAGTTCTATTGGCCATTTTAGCCATAGGGGTTTCTTGCACAAGAAGTCTCTTTTGCCTTCTTGTGCAAGAGGGCTTATTTGTTATGGGGAGAGGAATAACTCTAGTGCAAGAAGCACTCTTTTCCAGTGGTTTACTGTCAATTTTCTTGCACAAGAATGCACATGCAGGATAGATGCTCTGCTAGCTTTTGCACAAGAACAGCCGTTCTTGTGCAAAAAGCCTGCAGCATAGATGTGCAGTGTGAAAAACCCCAAACCAACAAGCCCCACCTCAGCATGTCTCACTGAGATTTGAACACAGATTGCAGGATTCAGAGTCCTGAGGGCTGCCCCTTACACCATGGGACCTACACAGAGGCCTGTGTGTGGGCACCTGGGATACTCCGCTCTCAGGCTCGTCTCTGCACTCCTGGCTTCCCTCCTGCTGCTTCATCTCTCTGGCTATGACTACACGGCACATTTATTTTGGAATAAGTTGTTCTTGAATAATTATTCCAAAATAGCTTATTTCGAACTAGCACGTCTACACTGCAGGGAAACCTCAGAATAGTCCGAGCAGGCTCCCCAGTGTAGACGATCTACCTCGATTTAGAGCCCTGGGAAGAATAACTTAGAATGTCCCCGGGGAGGGGCTAGTTCAAACTAGCAGCAGTGGCGCATCTATACAGGCCTTATTTTAAAAAAGCTAATTTGGAACAGGCGTTATTCTTCGTACAATGAGGTTTGCAGAAGTCGGAATAAGCCGTCTGTTACTTCAGAATTATTTCAAAATAACGGAATCGCTGTGTAGACTCTTGCATTGCTATTGTGGTATAACGGCCATTGTTCCAAAAGAACTTTTGTGTGTGGACAGAACCTGCGCAGCCCAAGAAATGCAATTGTGGGGACAAGCTGCCAATCTTTTTGTCAATTGCAGTGCAGGGCTCTGAAGACACAGACCCAAGGAAACCACCTTGGTTGCCTTCTGCTAAGGCCAGGCTGCAGGGAAAAGACTTGCTTTTTCGAGCCAGAGTTGAACCAGCAACCTAAGGATCACTTGCCAAGCACACACTACCGTCCTCTGCTCTACCAGCTGAGCTATCAAAGGCTGCTTGAGTAATATGCCTTTGTCTAGGTTGTCCCTTCTGCAAGTCTCAGGGCAACTCCTCCCCCAAGTACACGGCATTGCTGATGAGGGGCAGAGGAGCACAGGGGCTGTCACAGGTACTTCACATGCAGACAGACCCCTTGAGTGAAACCTCAGCTAGATCCATCCATGTGACTGCAAAAGGAAGAAAGTTGGGTTCTTCTCATGTGTCTTCTTTGTTCCACGGTCTCTAGGGGTACGGTAGGAACAGGTCCACAAAAAAACAAACCACTTGAATGAACCTTGGTCTAGAAACACCCCTGAGGGTTTCCTTCTATCTTTGGCCTGGAAAGGTCATCTGTAACATTGTGGTTTCTCTGTAACCCTCTTGGAAGGCCTGTAGCTATTCAGTAGGTCTAAACTAAAGCCTTCTTCGGCAGCCAGACTGAAGAGCAGCACCAATTAGCTATAAAGCCCGGACTCACATGCTCACATTCCATCTAAATGACACTGAAATAGTGTCACACTGGGCTATGAGAAGGGGATCTTGTCCTAACGGCACCCACTGTTACCAGATAAGAAACAGATCTCAAGATGGGTAGAGAAAATTTAGTTAAACACCATTTTGTCTGGCAAGAAACTGCTTACCAATAGTTGTGGTTGTGCAATGGGTATTCTATGATTATTGTCCTCCCTTTCCTATTGTTTGTCTGTGTGATCGCTGTCTGGTTTGGATCTGTTTCTGTCTGCTGTATAATTAATTTTGCTAGATGTAAATCAATAAGGTGGTGGAGTATGATTGGTTTGGAAAATCATAATAGTATCTTATGACTGGTTAGTAAAATCATACTAAAATAATAGGTTAAGATATTGCTAAGCAGGACTCAATTTTCACGATATAAACTGGGGTCCAAGAAGGAGACCAGCAAGAAGAAGGAAAAGAGAACTCACCTGTGAAAGAGCCTTTGACCAGAGCATCCAGGACACCTCTGCACAACCCTGAGTAGGGCAACAAGCTACCCAAGCCCTAAGAACCCCAGCTCATAGTAGAACATGCCTGTCCTATCAGAAAGGACACCTCAAGAGCCTGTGTTTCTACTTGGCTTTGAACTAAGGAGCTGCTCCATGTTAAGTAAACACAATGACCACTACCCAAAGAGGCTTTTTTTTGTCTGTATTTAAACTTGGGCAAATATTCTGTTCCTAACCCTTTGGCCAACTCAGATGGCTGTGGGGAAAGGAATTCTCTCTTGTTAATTCTGTGCCCTCAGGAAGGGACCAAACTAAAGGAGGCCGGGCCCCCCATCCCACGGACTACAACCCAAACCCTGAGAGCCAGGGATTTGCAATCCAGGTGATCAATGTTTGCTGCACTTGTCCCTCCCCCCAGCTGTGCTAAACCTCAAGGCCAACTCTACAGTCCCAGTGGTTGGGGGAGATGTGCATGTCAGAGCCTCTGCCCACTGAGCTGTAGCCTTCTGTGCCCAGGGTCCCCACCGGCAGGAGCTATAGGGCTTGGGGTCCCTCTACTTCTCCCCAGCAGGAAATACCAGACCAGGGGTCCCTCCACCGCTCCCCAGCAGGAGCTGTGGGGTGAGGGGACCCTCTACCTCCCCCTCAGTAAGAGCCCACAGGTCCCATGGGGGCTCACACACACAGGTGCACACGCCTTTAATATCAGTGCCCAGGAGAAAACTCCCTCTGCTCCTGGAACAGGAACAGCAACGCCCCTCCCCGGCAGCACCGTGTCTTCACAGCCTGGGGATTTTCTGTCAGTTTGCTGGAGCAAATAATTAGCCCCTCACCCCTCTGGAGCCTCTGCCTTTTGTGGAGGTTCTCATCCTCAGGCTCTGCTTTCTCTGACTCCTGGGCCTACTGGAAGAGTAGGCCCCTTGGCTCTCACTTGGGACACCTGAGCTTTTAAGCAAACACCCCCCTTGCCATCTGCACCTAACATCAGCCTCTGCTAAGAAGGGGCCTGGACAGCAACTGTGAAGCCTCCTTGCCCACTATCTCACTCACAAACAGAACGTGAGTCCTTATTAAAGGCATCACAAAACTATCACCCCAGGCAGGGCTTGAACCCACACTCCCTGGTTTAGGAGGTCAGTGCTTTGTCCATTAGGCCATAGAAAAGTGTGCCAAAAATCACAAATTCACCCTTCTAAATGTCCAAAGACCACCTGCGCAACCACACATTTACTTCCTCAATTCAACGATCCCTGCCCAGTCCTTTCCCTTCAACAGGGAGGATGGATGAGAACACCACTTGTGCTCCAAATTCTTGGATCCTTCTTCCCAGTGCTACATAATCTGCAGTAACGCGCTCAAGGTCATTCTTGGCCGTATTGTTAGTTCCCACATGGAGAAGCAGGAAGGGGGAGCGATCTGAAGGTTTGATCAGTTTGGTAAGCCTCCAGGCAGGTGGCAGCGGCACACGGCTCTGGTGGAGCCAGCATCCAGAGGAGCGTTTCTGATATGAGCGTTTACTGACAGTGTCCGTCTCTGGTCTGATTTCACAGTGTGGTGAGACACTGGCACCCACAGCAGCATGGATGGGGTGGCTGGAGGGAGTGGCTGGCGGGCTGCTGCTAGGAGCAGTGACAAGTGGCCAACAGAGTGGGTGAGCCTCATTTGCATATCTAATGAGCCACCATTTTTGTGGAAGAGGCTCTTGCACCAGAAGGAGTATCTACACAGCCCCTTCTTGCACAAGAAAAATCCTCTTGCGCAATGCCGCTACGCTTAGCCTCATTTGCATATTTCTGGCACAGGAACCCGCCAGTGTAGACATAGCCCAATTGTTTTCACTGTCAGGGGGCTTAGTGGCTCCTCCCTCTTCCTACTTGCTCTCCCAAAAAAGACAGACCTGGCTCCCCTTTCTTTTCCCCCAGCAATTGCCATTTTGCAAAGCAGATACCAGAGACAGCAAAGGTGGCAATCTATGAGGCTCTGTGGTGTAATGTCAAAGCATCTTGGACTTCTAACATGTGGTGCTCAGTGTGAGTAAGGTCAAATATTCAAAAGTTATGGGTTCAAATCCCACCAAGGTCACTTTAGCTGCTTCCTCATTTCCAGGGCAGCTTTTACAGAACAGGTAATCCTTAGGATGACACCAGGATGGGCTTTAGTCCAGACAGCTCGCAGCAGACCCCAGAGAGGGTGAAGGCAAAGACTGTTCTGAAAAGCTGCAGGTGCCCACAGACCCTTTTGTCCCTCCATGTCTCCTACCAGTACTGTGCAACACTCAAGCTATGTCTACACTACACTGTTCTTCTGGAAAAGCTAGGCAAATTGTGAACCCTAGTTTGCAAAGCTTTTTCTGCTTCTTTTTTTGGAAGAGGCTTTGCCAACATTTGGCCTATTTACACTGGGCCAAATGTGGGAAAAAAACATTTTTTTGTAACATCCCTTCTTCTTCATAAAATGAGGTTCAGAGAGACACCAAAAAGGCATGTCTGCTCTTCCAAAAAAAATTCGGAAGAGCAGATGTGTTCTCTGGACTAAAGCGTTGTCTCTGTAGTGTAGACAGAGCTCTGATGTAACATTTTATTTCAAGTTTCGGGTGCAGCGTAGACAGAGGGTTGACATATAATACGCAATTTGAGCTACGGACATTGTCATTTTGACCTTATTTCGAAAAATGCTTTGGTGTTTACACAGCACCAAATTTCGAAATACCCTGCTATTCTGAAATGTCCCTTCCTCCTCATGGAACGAGGTTTACAGGGACGTTGGACTAGCGAGCCCATTGTATTTCAAGATAATGGGGCACTGTTAACACGCAGGATAGATAGTACAGATGCCTTAGTACCCCGAAATAGCCCTGCATTGTCAAGGTCACCTTACAGGACCACAGCAGGGGGCAGGTTTGATGCTGAATTTTCAGCCTTGTGCTTGTGGGACTCTGTTGCTGTCTACAGCCACACATAGGCCTGACCCTGCATCTCCAGAGCCCCAGCCCCTCACAGACTGCCAGACAAGACACAGAGCTGCCGGGGGGGGGGGCAGGCGTTTTCAGACTCACAGCAGGGGGCACAAATCCCTCTCCAGGGAGCCTGCAGGAAAGGAAGCCAAGGAAGGTGGATTTTGAGGGGCTTGTAACAACCAGCCCAGCCCCAGCAGGTCCCACTGAGATTTGAATTCAGAGTCTCCGCCTCTTACGCCATGGGACCTACACACGACACCTGTGACTCAGCTGGGCCAAACTGGAGCCCTAGTCTGTGCCCACTGGGACCAGCTTTGTATTAAGATTTTCTCCTGGGCTGCAAGGAGCCTCCCTGGGGTGCCCTGAGACAGGCACAGGACTCTGCCTCCCTGCAGCCAGCCCCGCCCCACAGGATTTGGCAGAACAAGGGGGGGAGGTTCTGCTCACCCTACTGAGTCCCACTGAGATGTTGAGCTTTTGTCCTGCCCCCCTCAGCTTGGCTTCCCTCCTCTGCCCCATTCCTGCCTCGCTTCCTCCTTGGGCAAGTCACACAAGGGAAGCAGCAGAAGGAGACGGCCCCATATGCCAGCTTCCGAGGGCAGGGGAGGCTAAGACACAAGCGTTCATCAGGTGCCTGGCCTAACCCATCTGGCTTCCCGAGGCTGGCACCAAGGGGCATTCTCCGCTGATGTCACCCCCCTCTGTCGCATGGGAGTTGGGCTTATCCCAGGCAGCAGGAGCTGCACTTATCTGGGCACCAGCAATAAGAGAAGACCTTGTGTTTCTGCCTGGCTTTGAACCAGCAACTTTTTGTATGTTACACAAATATGACAACCACTCCACCACAGCTCAGGTGTGAGACTTGGATGACTGTTCTGTTCCTAGCTCTTTCTAAAACTGCTCTGCAAGGGAGGGGAATGCACCTTGTGAACACTCCACCTCTTGTTCTCAGGGAAGCGACGAACCCAAGCTGCCAGCTCCTCATTCCTCACCAGCCCCTTAATATTTGTAGCTCAAAGCTGGAGCTGCTGTGGAAGGAGGTGAAGCTACAGAAACTGACAGGGGACAATCAGCAGGCGGAGGGTTATTTTTTCTCCTCCCTGGGCTGATGTGGCTAGAACTGAGGAGAAGAAAATCCTCTTCCCTTCTCCTCAGAAGATGAAAATTGCAGTTGGTTCTCTCTTTGTTCTACTGAAGCTGGACCCCAGGACTAGACTTTTTCTTTCTAAAACCCTGGTGAAAGCTGAGGTTGCCACTTCTTTCCCGACAAGGAACGGCCCCATTTCCATCTCTCCAGAGACAGGAGAAGGGCTCTGGCCTGTTCTCTGCAAAATGCTCAGCCTGTTTCATTTTCTGCAGGAGCGAGTGGGATCCATGCGCCCTGTTCCCCAGTGACAAGTGTGTGTCCTCTCCCCCCTTTCCACAGACAGAGCAGGCCGGGGGCTAAGCACCTCCAATGGCTTCCTACTTGACCTCCCACAAAGCTGGGGTGAAAAGCTGCTAGACCCCAGTCCTCCTGGGCCAAGCCATGGCAGAGGTAGCAGGATTCACTCCCATCTTCTCCTGCCTATGCCCTGGTGCTGAGGGGCCGGCCCCTTTCGTCCTGCCCCAACTCTTATTCCCACAATGCACTTTGTGCAGGAGCCATTGGTCTTTGTGCCAAGGTGCGTGGCTGGGAGCCAGGACTCAGGACCCTTCCCCAAATCCCCCCTCTCACCTGCTCACACTGTCTGGCTGCCTCCACCATGGGCTGAGCTCAGGGGCCAGCTGGGTGACCTGCCCTGCAGCTGTGATGGCATCAGGCCCTTCCCACCCGCCTGCTCAGTCTGGAGACAGAGCTCCAGTGGGCCTCAGACACCCAGCAAAAGGAACAAAAGTGTATTTGTTAAACCTCAGTGCATGCAGGCCAAAACACCAGGATCTTGTAACAGCCAGCAGAGCCCCAGCAGGTCCCACTGAGATTTGAACTCAGATTGCAGGATTCAGAGTCCTGAGTGCTGCCCCTTACACCATGGGACCTGTAGTGTAAAGATATGGTGGGCACCTCTGACTCTCAGGCTGGCCTCTGCTCTCCGGGCTTCCCTTCAGCTGCTTCATCTCTCAGGACTCTCTGTCCTGCCCCAGCTCTGCTGCTTTCAGGGCAAATTCCTTGTTAGGAACAGTCACAATCTGGGGGTCAGTGAGGATCCCTCCCACCTGAGATGTGTGTTACACAAAAGCCTCGTTTCCTGCTCAGTTCCCAACACTGGATGCAAACACATGGTTGCTATGGGGCTGTAACAAGTGCCCCCTTAAAAAGCTCATCAATTTAAATGAAACTTTGACATCTCCAAGTATGTCACACTTTGGATTTCTATTGAACAGGGATTCTTAAAATGACCACTCACCCCTAACGTGTTCCTGCGTCAATGCATGTAAACCAGAGAAACCCGTCCCTCAGCTGGAACCAATTCAAACCTGCTCTGTGTGTGTGTCTGGTTTCTGTTTCCATCCATTCAACAAGGGTGTGATCTGATCTGGATGCCCATTTGCACGTCCTTACTCTCCTTTGGCTGTGTCCTGCAGAAGAACAAGAACCATGTCCAGCTGGGGATGAATGGCCACAATCGATCTTACAGAGTTTGATTTAGCAAGTCCAACTAAGACTCACTAAATCAAACCCAGAGGCCACCCCCACCAGTTTCCAGGACTTCTGCCCTTTGCCCCCTTTGGCTTCCCGTTGTGGAGACATGGCCAACTCCAGCTACATAGGGAGGGATGGCAGGAATAGCAGACACATTGGCCAGGCACCATTGGGGGCTGCCTCCCTCACCTCCCCCATA
This sequence comes from Pelochelys cantorii, assembly GCA_032595735.1. Lineage (NCBI taxonomy): Eukaryota > Metazoa > Chordata > Testudines > Trionychidae > Pelochelys > Pelochelys cantorii. The sequence goes on from CM064345.1 coordinate 13,718,624, forward strand.
CCCAGCAGGTGCTTGGCCAGCTTAGTCATGGGGCCGCTCTCTGGGACTTTTCTCTCAGCTCCTCCACATGTTGCCATTGCCCATCCCAAGGGAGGGGGGACAAGAGTCACTCTGCACAGTTGCAGGAGCTGCAGAGGTTGCACCCTCAGGATCTCTGGGCACTGACACCCCCAGGGAATCACAAGGGCACTTGGCGCTGGCTCTCCTGTCCCAGCAATTGCAGTCAGAGCCCTGCCTTGCCAGTGCCAGTCACAGCATCCTCTCAGGCTTTAGGTTGGAGTCCCCAGGTGGGGGCCCGGCCTCCTTCAGTTTGGTCCCATCCTGAGGGCATAAAATGACAACAGAGAATTACTTTGCCCTGCAGCAACCTCTTGGCCAAAGGGTTTCAACCAAATATTTGCACAAGTTTAAGTGCAGCAGCAGAAAACACTCTGACATGTGTTTCTGTGGTGTAGTGGTTATCACATTTGCCTAACATGTAAAAAGTCCCTGGTTCAGAAACACAGTGTCCCCTCTTATTGCAGTTCCCCTTGATGCCCACAAGGCAGTTTCAGGGCCTGCCCGCCCGGTGCAGGGATGGGCGGCGTGTGTGCTGGCTTTCAGGGGCATGTGGGAGACACCTAAACAGGTGAAGCTGAGATGGGAGGAGGCAGGGCTGGGGCTGACACTTCGCAGTGGTGCCTTGCCTGGGACCAGGTGGTTGCGGCCACAAAGACCAGGGCCCACACCGGAAGTGCCACTACTGTGGCTGTGCACCTTCGGGGCAGTGTGGCTGTCGCCTTTGTTGCAAGGGGACACAAAGCCACATAACGTCCTGCCTCATGCCTAGACCCCAGCCACCCCATTCCCCTCACTTCTTCCCACCCAGCACCCCCAGCTTGCTTTGACACCCTCCCTTGTTCCTGCTCCCCCACCCTGCTCCTTCATCCACGTTCCTTCTGCTCCCTTTCTCCTGGCCACACAGGACACTCCTTGGCGCTTCTCAAGCCAGGCCCTGCAAGGAGCCACCAGGGCAGGAACCAGCCCTTGGAGCTCAGCTTGCAGCGCATCTGGTAGCTTCCCACCACATCTCACCTGAGAAGAGGTGACTTGTTCTCCTTCCTTCTTACCTTACGTCTCCGTTCCCTTCAAAGGTCTCCGCTGCCTCGGGACCCGCCTCCTCAGGGCGCTGCCCCTCTGCCACTGGGCTGGGAGGGGGAGACTCCACCGTCTCTGCACCTGGGCTGAGAAGTCTCACTGGGACTCGTCTGTTGATGGCGTTAGTCAGCCCGACGGCCAGCCGGATCCATTCCGTAGCGCTGCCTGAGAGGGAGCTTTACAAGTGCCCAGTGTTCATTGGTGTTTTCTGGGGCTTTGTGTAGGGGATTGGGCTTGGCCATCTTTTCCACGGGAAATGCCTCTTCTTTGGAACAGCAGCTCCCATGAGTTCATGGAACTTCTTCTTCTAAGCTTGAGAAAGGGACGACTAAGGGGCGATGGGACAGAGTTTTATGTAATGATGACAGGAGTGCAGAAAGCAAATAAGATTTTTTTTTTCTCCTACTCAAGATCCCGGGTGAGAGAATGAAACTGGTAAGTAACCAAATTACAAATAAACCAAAAGGAATCATTTTTGTGCCCAGTGGAACTCCTTGCCAGAGCATGTTGTGAAGGTGAAATCTACAAGAAGGTCCAAAACAGAACTGGATAATTTAATGCAGGAAAGGTCAATCAATGGCATTTAACCAGGATGGAGAGGGCAGGTATCCCTGGCTGGTGTATTCTAGAAGCTAGGAATGGGCGACGGGAGGGATCACTAAACAATTGTCTGTCCTGAGGATTCCCACGGGGCAATGAAATCGGCTGCTGTCATGAGACAGGAGCCTGGGCTAGTACCAGCCCTTCCCTCCGCCCTCGCTGGGCTCCACTGGGCACTGTCTGGACTCAGGCCTCCCCGGTGCCAGCCTAAGGGCTCTGGAGAAGACATGGCAGCTCCGTGGGCAGAGTCCTGAGCCCCTGGCTGGGCAGGGCTCATTAAGCAGCTGTGGGGCTGGGGTAAGCAGCTGTGGGGCTGTGGGGCTTAGACCAGGGGTAGGCAATGACTTTTGATGGGGAACCACTCCCAGGGCTGCACTTTTCCATGCTATTAACGGAGGAGGTGGGGGTCTGGGATGCAGGTTGGTGCAGACAGGAGCTTGGAGCAGAGGACTGGGGTGCAGGAACGGTTGCAGGGGGTTGGGTTGTGACCTGGGGCAGAGGATCGGGGTGCAGGATCTGGGAGGGGTGTGGGTTCAGGAGGGGGGCAGAGGGTTTGGTTTACGTGGGGTACCAGTGGGTTGAGGGAAGGGAGGGGCTGGGGTGCCAGAGGCAGGCTCTGGCTGGGCAAATTTTCTGGTTCACTCCTGGCCAGCAGCCCAGCACATTTCTCAGACAGCCTGCCTGCCCTGCCCCCACACAGGCTGCAGGGGCCATGTGGGTCAGTGAATAGGAGCCTGAGTGGAGCGGGGATGGTGTTTTACATGGCCAGAAACCAGCCAATGGATTGTGCCAGGTGCAGGGACACTAACAGCTTCACTCAGCTCTCAGGGTTCGTCTACACAGCGCGCTTGTTTTTCAATAGCTTGTTTCAAAGTAGCACATCCACACTACAGAGAAGCCTCGACTTAGAGCCCCAGGAGGCACTGGGCAGTAATTACATTGAATGGCCCTGGGCAGGAGCTATTTTGAAATAGCTGCAGTGGAGCGTCCACACTCCGGCTATTGCAAAATAGCTATTTCGGAAGAGGTGTTATCCCTCATGCAATGGGGTTTACAGATTTCGAACTCGTCCGTGGCTGGCTTTTGAGGTGAGTGAGTAGGAAGAGGGAGGGGCCACTGCAGGCACTTGGCCCTCTGCCTGCAAAAAAAAAAAAAAAAAAAGTAACTTATGGGTTACTGGAAAACATGGGTACCGATCCCACTAGTTCTGGCATGCAAAACAAGCACTCTATTACTTGAGCTAATTCCCCTGCTGCTTGTAAATACAAGCTTTTGGTGACTCTAAGTCAAGGTAGAGCATCCCCTGGCAGCTTCTTGTGCAACAACTCTTTTGCAGAAGAGTTCTTGTGCAAAAGGTCTTGCACAAGAGCGCGTCCAAACTACCATGTGTTTTTGTGCAAGAGATGTGCTTTTTGCGCAAGAGCATCTATGGCAGTGTGCACACTCCCTTGCACAAGAGAGCTCTGATGGCCATTTTAACCATAGGGGCTTCTTGAGCACGAAATTCATGTTGCCTGTCTGCACTGCCCTCTTGTGCAAGAGCTCCAGGGTTTATTCCTCCTGGGGAGAGGAATGACTCTTCTGGAAGAGGCCCTGTTTTCTGACGCTGTACTGTAAATTTACTTGCACAAGAACATGCGTGCAGTGTAGATGCTCTGTAAGTTTTTGCGCAAAAAGCCTGCAGTGTAGACATAGCCCCAGCGAGGGATTGCATCAAAGATCTCCAGCTGAGTGAAGACATGGCCTAATGGTGCAATTAGTTATATGCAGACACTAACAGCCTCACTGCTGGTAACTCACAGAGGCCCTTGATGCCCTAGAAAGGGGTGTGGCCAAAACACAGGCCCTGCTGTGAGCAGGATTTGAACCTGCACAGGAAAACCTTATGGGTTTCAAATCCAACACCTTAACTACTTGGCCACCCCAGCTGCAGGCAGTGGGACCCCCGGGAAACTAGTAAATAATCCCAGTGCGCAGGCCTAATGTCACCTGCCATAGAATTCACACAGCAAACCATTTCAACAGTTGTGCAGAGGAGTCCTGGCTGTTCTGGTCTTAGGCTGCTTTGGAGGTGAGTTCTGCTTCAAGGTCTTCTCCCCTCCTTCTTGGTCTTCCTTTCCCTTTTCCTTCCTCTTCTCTTCTGCCCTTTTCCTTCTTGCTGGTCTCCTTGTTGGACCCCAGTTTATACAGAGAAACTCAATACTGCTTAGTTCTACCGTAACCAATTATTTTAGTATAATTTCACTCACCAGTCATTACATACTGTCACAGAATGACCTAACCAATCAGACCCCACCGCCTTAGCTGATTTACACCTAGCAAAATCAATTGTACAGCAGACAGAAACAGATCCAAACCAGACTATCACACAGACAAACAATATTACTCGGGGGAGGCGGTGCAAAATGGAATCGATGAGGCCAAACTCCTTCGTGCTTCGCCAGGACCATGCACAGGACGGGCAGTGCCCCAGGGTCTGAATGCGCCCGGATCAGTCCCACACCCCGCCAGCCGATTCTCTTCCCCCTGCTTCCCCCCTGGACATCTCCGCTCACCCCCACCCTCTGTCAGCCTGGCGGTTCTCCCCCACTTCTCCTCCTGATCTCCCCTGGCCAGCCCTGCTGCCCACACCAGCCCTGCTTTCCTCCGCTCAGTTCTCCCGCCCCATCTTTCCCGGCCACCCCACTACCCCCTTCCCCAGCCAGCCCTGCTTCTGCAAGCAGAACCAGAGTATCCAATAAAACCCTGCACCACCACATCGTGTACTGAAAAGGGGCTCATTTATTTTCAGAAAGCCAGAACCATCTTTGGAATTTTTATCCGTATTCTCATTCCGGATGGTGAATGCACCAGGCTCTCGCCATTCTGACACATTGTAGTGCCTTTAAACCTCACTGTCACTGTCAGCAGTGGGGACATTTAAAAGGCACTCTTTTTATTCAGGATTTCTGTGCTCTGATCAGTCCACTCCCCACTGCATTCTCTGCCCCCTTCCCCCGGCCAGGCCAGCCTGCCTATTCTCTCCTGATCTCCCCTGGCAAGCCCTGCTTCCCCCCAGCCCTGCTTTCACCAGCCAGTACCCCGCCCCCTGCAATATCCCCTTAGTTTAGGCCTACTGAAGAGCTTTATATGGCCTTCCAATAGGGTTATAGAAAAGCCACAGAGGACTTTTCCAGGGGAGAAACATCAGGATCCATAAGCACAGACAAGGAAAGGTAAACACAACTGTGAAGGGACTTGAACCCTCAATCTTCTGATCCGAAGTCAGACGCCTTATCCATTAGGCCACACAGTCTTGATTTGCAGAGTGCTGGAGTTCTTGCAATGTGTGGGTAGGGAAAAGTCTACCTAGTCCATAAGCTTTTATTATTTTCCTTGTTTGGGGGTTTAGAAATCACGTCTGAGCTGGTGAATTATTCTTATTTTGTGTAACTAAGGATTGCAGCCCAGGGATTTTTCTGAGTCTATGTTCCTTCATGGCTATCTACCACTTAGGCTATCTGCCATAGTGCGCCTCTCTTCCACAAAAGCTCATGCAAATGAAGGTCAGGGATTAGCATATTGCCATGCTCATTTGCATAATTAATTGGGGTCCATTTTTGCGCAAGAGGCTTTTGCGCAAAGAGGAGCTGTGTAGCCTGGGGTTCTTCCTGCCTCCTGCTTCCCCTGGCTGCAGCCTGGCCTTGGCCTCTTTCCTCTCAGCCCCACGGGGCCAGGGGAAACACAGGGGGCCATTTCAGAGTCTGGTTGGTGGCGGTGACCTGTTCATGCCGTGATGGGGGAGGGGAGAGTGTCACACGACTTCTACTAGAGCTGGTATTTAAATAAAAACAAAAAATAAACAAGCAGCTGGGATGGGGCAGCTGGAGGGAGCCAGGAGAGCAGAGGCAGCCGGAGAGCTGAGAGTCCCAGGTGCCCACCAAAAACATCAGCTATTTGTCCCGCGGTGCAAGGGGCAGCACTCAGGGCTCTTAACCTTGCAACCTGCGTTCAACTGTCAGTGGGACCTTCCTGGGCTGGTTGTTGCAAAGCCCTCCCGCTTTGGGTTTCTTGTCCTCAGGCTGGCGAGAAGAGATTTTTGTGCCTTTTCCTGGGTGTCTAATGCCCACTGGTGCTCGGTCTCTCATCTGGCTGGCTCAGATGAGCTGGGGCCATGAAACCTACCAGCCTGCCTAGAGATGCAGGGGGCTGAGGTTGTGTTTCTCGCTGCTTCCCCTGATGCCCTCAGGTCCGGTCCCGGCAGCTGCCAGGCTCTGCCTATTGCCCCCGGCATGTGCTAACCCATCCACTGGGTGTGGAGCTATTGCCTTGGGCGTAGGAACTGTCTGGGAGAGCAAGCAGCACAAGTGAGAGGCTGGACCGGTTGGTTTGGTTCTTTTGGATCTGCCCCTCCTGCACCCCTAGAGACATTGAAACAAAAAAAGACACATGAGAAGAACCCAACTATTTTACTTTTGCTGTGACATGAATGGATCTAGCTCAGGGGTCCTTCTGCATGGGAAGCACCCCTGTGCTCCTGGGTTCTTCTGCCCCTCGCCTGCAATGCCATCCACCTGGGGGAGGACTTGCCCTGACACTTGTAGATGGGCCAACACGGACAAACCAGCATCACTCAGGCACCTTTGATAGCTCAGCTGGTAGAGTGGTGAATTGCAGTGCGTGCTTGGCAAGTAATCCTTAGGTTGCACTGCAATTGACAAAAAGATTATGGGTCTGAGCTGGTAATGGCGTTTCTTGGGCTGCACAGGCCTTGAGACCCCTCCGAGGCTGGACTAAAATAAAAAAGGGCTGCACTTTGGAATTCAAAGGTGTTGTCTGGGACCATGAATTAGAACAGTTTTAGAGACACTTTTTTCAGAAGAGGCTTTTCTGACATTTGGCCCATCTACACGGGCCCAAATGTGGCGAAAACCTTCTCTTTGGGAAGAACCCTTATTCCTAATAAAATGAGGAATACAGGCTTTCTAAAAAAACAAGCCCACTTTTTTGGAAACTGATTTCAAAAAGTTGACCCATTCCATGGATGCAGCAGAGTTTTTTACAGATACAAAAGGTATCCTGGAAAAGCTCGATATTTGGCATATAGCCAAGAAGGGTATCTGTACTGGAGCTTTCGACCAAGAAGGCCGCCATGGCTTAGCTGGCTAAAGCACCTCCCTTGTAAGTAGAAGGTCCTTGGTTCCAATCCCAGTGGTACCTTGCTGTAGCCTTTGATCATGTTTTCCTATCCCCTTCTGGGACACAGAAGAGGCCTCCAGTGGCCACTCATGGAACTGCTGGTTCAGGAAAAGGCTGATTGGAGAGGACCTTTGGGAAGAAGGAAAGGACAAGCCTGGGGCAGAGGCTACTGTGACTGGCATTGGCAAGGCAGGGCTCTGACTGCAATTGCTGGGACAGGAGAGCCAGTGCCACATACCCTTGTGATTCCCTGGGGGTGTCAGTGCTCAGAGATCCTGCAAGTGCAACCTCTGCAGCCATGGAGAGTGACTCTCCTCCCCCCTCCCTTGGGATGGGCAATGGCAACAGGTGGAGCGGCTGGGAGAAAAGTCCCAGAGAGCTGCCCCATGGCTAAGCTGCCCAGGCACCTGTCAGGAATGGAGGAGGTGAGGGAGGCAGCCCCTAGTGGTGCCTGGCCAATGTGTCTGCTCTTCCCACCATCCCTCCTTAGGTAGCTGGATTCGGCTTCCTTCAGTTGAGCTTGGCTGTGTCCCTACTGCAGGAAGCCAAAGGGAGCAAAGAGCGGAAGTACTGGAAGCTGGTTGAGGTGTCGTGTGGGTTTGATATAGTGAGTCTTAGTTGGGTTTGCTAAATTGAATTCTGTAAGATAGATTGTGACCATTCCTCCCCAGCTGGATGTGGTTCTTGTTCTTCTGCCCAGCACATCCCATGGAGACCATGGAGACCAAGGACTTCTTTTGAAATAACCCTTAAACCTTATTGTATAAGGAGTAAGGGTGATTTTGGAGGAAGGGTTTTCTTTCCAAACTAGCCAATTAGCCCATTAGCCCATCATAAGACGGGGTTTTCAGGTCTCTCCTTCACGTCGGTCTTCTCTCCTGGCCTCCGGTCTCTCGCTCCGTCTCTCTCTCTCTCCTGCTCCTACTGCCTCCCCTCCTCTCTCTCTCTCAGCTCTCCTCCACCTCCTACCTCTCTCTTTCTCTTTTCCTCCCACTCCTGCCTCTCACTCGGGGGACCGCGGAGCCCAAACAGTCGACTGGGTGCCGCACTCCCCATGCTGCATGGGGAGCGCAGAGCCCAAATGGTCGCTTGCACCACTTGCTCCCATGCGGCGGCCTGGCTGAGTGGCGCAGAAGTCAGCCGAGTGCCACGGCCAGGTGGCGGGGCCTGGAGCCGTTGTCACGCCGCACGTCACCACCCTACCCCCCTTTCCTTCCTGCCGTGGCGCTCGGCTGACTTCTGCACTGCTCAGCCAGGCTGCCGTGGGGGAGCAGGGGGAGCAAGCTGTTTGGGTTCTGTACTCCCCATGCAGCACAGGCCGCCCAGAGGGAACAGCCAGCATTTCAGCAACAGTGCCGCCGAGAGGGAACAGCCCACATTTCAGCATTACAGACTCTCAGACACTGAGCTACTATATATATGATAACCGTGTCAAGACAGCGTTTCTTTTTTCGAAATAACGCTATTTGAAATAGCGCCACAATGCAATTATGCAAATGAAGCCCCGGACATTCAAATCCACGCTTCATTTGCAATTTCGCTCGTCTGGATTTGCATTCCTCCCTCGAAGGAGGAGCGCAGTGTGGACAGACCCTGTGTGAAAAGAAGGGAAGAGGACACTCCTGTCAGTGAGGAGCAGGGGGCATGGATCCCACTCGTTCCTGCAAAAAAATGAAACAGCTGAGCACTTTGCAGAGAACGGGCCATAGCCCTGCTGAGAGAGGTTCCATCATGCACAGACTGTGCAGGGCCAGCCTGCTGGGAGGAGGCTCTGACCATGGACTTTCCTCCCCTCTCTGTTACCTCCTGCATCTGGGGCTGAAAGGGACGTGGGCTGCCGGACAGTCCTGCCCAGCTGCCTTCCCCGGTGGAAGCAGAAAATGCTCATGGAAGGGCTCACACGTTGTCCCCAGTGCACTGGCCTGAGGGCCTGAATTCTTGCTGCCCCTGGGTGCACCCAAATGCCCCTTCTGGGGGGGGGCGGGCAGGCTCCCCAGCTTACACCCTTCCTGTCACACTTGGTGCTGTGAGAACAAAGCTTGCAAAGGAGTTTGAATTTCCTCCATCTCCCCTTGCTGCTGTGCTACTAGAAATCCTGAAACCAGCCCCGTGTCCTGTCACTGTACAGATAGCCCTGTGATGGGGTATGCGAAAGCTTGATCTATATGGCCTGGCAAGCTCAGTTGGTAAAGCGTGGGACTGTCAATCTCAAGATCGTGGGTTCAAACCCTATGCTGGGTGGTATACTTCTTTAACTCATAGTCTCAGTCTACATGCAATTCACGCTCAGCTTTCATCAGGGTTTTCGAAAGAAAAAGTCTAGTCCTGGGGTCCAGCTTTAGTAGAGCCAAAGAGAGAACAAACTGCAATTTCCATCTTCTGAGGAGAAGGGAAGAGGATTTTCTTCTCCTCAGTTCTAGCCACATCAGCCCAGGGAGGAGAAAAAATAACCCTCCGCCCGCTGATTGTCCCCTGTCAGCTTCTGTAGCTTCACCTCCTTCCACAGCAGCTCCAGCTTTGAGCTACAAATATCAAGGGGCTGGTGAGGAAATGAGGAGCTGGGAGCTCGGGTTAGTGGCTTCCCTGAGAACAAGAGGTGGAGTGTTCACAAGGTGCATTCCCCTCCCGTGCAGAGCAGGGTGTTAGAAAGAGCTAGGAACAGAACAGTCATTCAAGTTCCACCCCCACCGAAGCGTGTTTCTGTGGTGCAGTGGCTATCACGGTTGCCTACCATGCAAAAGGTCCCTGGTTAAAAGCCAGGCAGACACACAGGGTCTCCTCTTATTGCAGCTCCCCTTGGTGCCCAGGTAAGTGCAGCTCCTGCTACCTGGCCTGTGCCTGGGATGAGCCCAACTCCCAAGTGACAGAGGGGGGTGACATCAGCTGAGAATGCCCATTGGTGCCAGCCTGGGGAAATGAAATGAATCAGGCCAGGCAGCTGCTGCAGGCTTGTGGCTTGGCCTCCCCTGCCCTGGGAGGCTGGTGTATTGGGCCGGCTCTGCCTGCTGCCTCCCTTGTGTGACTTGCTCAAGGAGGTCACGAGGCAGCAATGGGGCAGAACAGAGCCCCACCTTGTTCTGCCAAGACGGGTGGGGTGGGGTGGGGGGGTGGGGTGGGGCTGGCTGCGGGGCCGCAGAGTCCTGTGTCTGTCTCAGGGCATCCCAGGAATGCTCCTTGCAGCCCAGGAGAAGGGGGCTCTAGGTGGAAGTAAAACAAGCAAAGCTGGTCCCAGTGGGCATGGGCCAGGGCTGCAATTTCACCCAGCTGAGGCAAGAGTGACTGGTGTACGTCCCATTGTGTAAGGGGCAGCGCTCTGGACTCTGACTCATGCAATCGGAGCTCGAATCTCAGTGGTGTGGCTTGGTTGGGTGCTGCACACCCCTCACACTCCATCTTCCTTTCCTGCAGGCTCCCCAGAGAGGAAGTTGTGCCCCCTGCAGCCCTCTCTCTTGTCTGGCAGACTGTGAGAGGCCCTGGTGATGCAGGGTCAGGCCTATGTGTGGCTGTAGACAGCAACAGAGCGTCGCAAGAGCAGAAAGCTGAAAATTCTGCATCAAACCTGCCCCTGCTGTGGGCCTCTAAGGCGACCTTGACGCTCCAGCGCTATTTTGGGGTACGTAGACATGTGTACTAGCCATCCTGCGTGTTAACAGTGCCCCCTTACTTTGAAATACAATGGACTCGCTAGTCCAACGTCTCTGAAAACCTCATTCAATGAGGAGGAAGGGACATTTCGGACTAGCAGGTTATTTTAATATTTGGTGCTGCATACACACCAAAGCATTTTTGAAATAAGCTCAAAATGGCAACTTCCGTAGCTCGTATTGCGTATCATATGTTAACCCTCTGTCTATGCTGCACCCTAAACTTGAAATAAGATGCTACATCAGGGCTCTGTCTACGCTAGAGAGACAACGCTTTAGTCCAGAGAACACATCTGCTCTGCCGAAAGCTTTTTTTGGAAGAGCAGACGTGCTTTTTTGGCATCCCTGTGAACTACATTTTATGAGGAAGAACGGCTGTTCTTAAAAAGGGGTTGTTCCCGACATTTGGCCTAGTGTACACAGGCCAAATGTCGGAAAAGCCTCTTGCAGAAGAAAAAGTTACACAAATTGGGTTTTGAAATTTGTGTAACTTTTTTCAGAAGAACAGTGTAGTGTAGACATAGCCTGAGGGTTGCACAGCACTAGTAGGAGACAGGGAGGGACAAAACTGTCTAACGGCACCTGCAGCCTTTCAGAACAACCCCCAGCCCGAAATCCAAGAACCAGCCCTTCCCTCCACCCTCACTGGGGTCTGCTGGGAACTGTCTGGACTAAAGCCCACCCCAGTGTCAGCCTAAGGATTGTCTGGTCTGTAAAAAGCTGTGCCCTGGAAATGAGAAAGCAGCTAAAGTGGCTCTGGTGAGACTTGAACTCACAATATCTGAATGTTTAGCTGGGTTCACATTAGCCACTGCAATTTAGAAGTCCAACATGCTTTCTATTGCACCACAGACCCTGCTGGACTGCTGAGCTTGATATCTCCACTCTCTGCTTTGCAGCATGACAATTGCTGGGGGAAAAGACAGGTGAGCCATATCTGTCTCTTTTGGGAGAGCAGGTAGGAAGAAGAAGGGGGCCACTGAGCCCTCGACAGTGAAAATAAAGGAAGAGAACTCAGCTGTAGATGGAGAATGTGGGTATCGATGCCACTGCCTCTCACATGTTAAGCAAGTGCTCTACCACTTGAGCTAATTCCTCTGCTTACAAGAGTCCTTACTGCCCCACCCACCTTGTTCCAGAGCCCTCAACATCCCTGCAGCTGCCCAAGGCTCCTTTCTGAAAGGGCCACTTGTGAGACTGACACCCGTGGGCCGGCTAGCGCGGAGGTTTAGAATGTGGTGCTCGTATCACAAAGATGCATCTTAAGAACAACCCCCTTGTTTCAAACCATAATGGGCTCGCTGTTCCGACGTCCCTGTAAACCTCATGGCATGAGGAGTGAGGGACATTTTGGAATTGCAATTTATTTTGAAATAAGTGCTGTGCAAATAAGCTACACAATTTGCATCGCTTATTTTGAGCTATGGAACGCACCCCTAGTGAGTTAGAGCCTAGATCTACCCCCAGCACCCTGTCCCACTCACTGATGTACTGATAATGATAGTTTGTTGTTGTTGTTGCCTTGGAAACTCCCCACACACCTTCCCCTGGGGGCCCTGGGCAGCCTGCTCACATTGCAGAGCTTACTTTGAGGTGAAGGTGCTGTGTAGACATCCTGTTGAGGGACAGACTGCTGGAGGGAGGCTCCAGCCACCTCCTTTCCTCTTCTCTTTCAAGCTTTGTCTGTACTCCAGAATTTTAGTGCAAAAACTCTTGGGCTACGTCTACACTGCAGGCTTCCTGTGCAAGAAGGCTGCGTCTAGACTGTCATGATTTTCCGCAAATGCTTTTAATGGAAAAGTTTTTCCGTTAAAAGCATTTGTGGAAAAGAGCGTCTAGATTGGCACGGATGCTTTTGCGTGGAAAGTGCTTTTGCGCAAAAGCATCCGTGCCAATCTAGATGCCATTTTGCGCAAGAAAGCTCCGGTGGCCATTTTCACCATCGGGGCGTTTTTGCGAAAAACAGTTTTTACCTGTCTACACTGGCCCTCTTGCACAAAAGCATTTGTGCAAGAGAGCTTTTTCTCGAGCGGGAGCTTCAGTGTATTTGCGCAAGAACACTGACAATCATACATTACATTAGATCGTCAGTGTTCTTGCGCAAATTCAAGCGGCCAGTGTAGACAGCTGGCAAGTTTTTGCGCAAAAGCAGATACTTTTGCGCAAAAACTTGCCAGTCTAGATGCACCGGAACTGTTTTGCACAGGAGTCCTTGTGCAAAAGGTCTTCCACAAGAGCGCGTCCACATTACCATGTGCTTTTGCACAAGAGATGTGCTTTTGTGCAAAAGCATCCATGGCAGTGGGGACGCTCTCTTGTCCAAGAAAGCTCTAATGGCCATTTTAACCATAGGGGCTTCTTGCGCGAGAGATTCATGTTGTCTGTCTACACTGCCCTCTTGTGGAAGAGCTCTTGCAGAAGAGGGCTTATTCCTTGTGGGGAGAGGAATAACTCTTTGGCAGCATCTACACTGGCATGGTTTTGCGCAAATACTTTTAATGGAAGAGTTTTTCTGCTAAAAGTATTTGCGCAAGAGAGAGTCTATACTGACATGTGCTTTTGCACAAAAGCATCCGTGCCAGTGCAGACACTCGCTTGCGCAAGAAAGCTCCGAAGGCCATTTTAACCATCGGGCTTTCTTGAGCAAGAAATTGATGTTACCTGTCTACAATGGCCTCTTCCGCAAGAACACTTGCGCAAGAGGATTTATCCCTGAGCGGGAGCGTCAGAGTATTTGTGCAAGAATCACTGATTTTGTACATTACAACGTCAGTGTTCTTGCGCAAATACTCACAGGCAGTGTAGACAGGTGGCAAGATTTTGCCAGTGTAGACACAGCCTTTCAGAAGAAGTTCTGGTTTCTAACACTGTGCTGTAAATTTACTTGTGGAAGAACGTGCATGCAGCGTAGATGGTCTGCAAGTGTCGACATAGCCTTGAAGCATCTGCACTATGAGCGTGTTTTTGTGCAAGTAAAGTTACAGAGCATCAGAAGAGAGGGCTTTTTGTGCAAGAGTCGTTCCTCTTTCCACGAGGAATAAGCCTTTTTGTGCATGAGCTCTGACTTTTTCCAGGAAAACTACAAGCATTGCTCTGTCACCACTGAAAGATGTTACAGCAGCTGTGACCCAACAGGTTACTTAGAGGCCCCTTCCCAGCCTCTCCCTCCCCACCAAGACAGCACCTGCCATTTACACAGGCCTTTCGGAAGGGGCAGAGCTGGGTGACTCAAACTGCCCCTCCCCTCTCCTGGGTGGGCAGCTCTGCAGGAAGCTCTGTGGCGCACACAGCACTAGCCCAGCGCACAGTCAGGTCGGCACAAGATCCATTGGTTCAGTTTTGTAGTTGAAGGAGACAACACAGAACTGGCTCCAGCCCCCACTCAGTAACCTGGGGAAATGACCCACCAGGCCTGGGCCCCTCGGAGAGGCAACGATTCCCCACTGGCCAGGGCAGAGCCTCCCTCTGACACAGTCATGGAGCCTTCTCCCCCTGGTCCTGCCTCCCCCTTCACTCAGCTCTCACTGCTCGGTGCTGCCAGGGAGGGGCCTCACTGCTAGTCACTGTTCCTGTTCCAGGAGCAGGGTGAGTTTTGTCTTGTGCACCAATACTGAGGTCGTGTGTCTCTGTTCGGGTGAGAGCCCCCGCGGCGCCTGCCAGTTACTAACAAATATCTTAGCTACACATTATGGGAGAAAGATACTAACCCAAGGGACAATTAACACTGGGCTGCGGCTAGTCTCTGCCTCCTGCAGGGCCACTAGGGAACAGATGGGGGACAAGGCATGAGGCAGATCCAAGGGGCTGGCTAAATCCAGTGTGAGAAGCACTTGGAAAAAGACCCAGCAGCAGGTGAGAGAACAGCATGAAGACATCAGGATCAGGACCAGAGCAGTATGGCTATGTCTACATTGGCAAGATTTTGCGCATAATCATGCCGCCTGTCTACACTGGCCGCGAGTATTTGCACAAGAACACTGACTTTGTAATGTACAAAATCTGTGGTTCTTGCGCAAATACTCTGACGCTCCTGCTCAGGGATAAGCCCTCTTGTGCAAGGATTCTTGCACAAGAGGGCCAGTGTGGACAGCAACGTTAATTTCTTGCACAAGAGAGCATCTAAACTGGGACGAATGCTTTTGCACAAAAGCACATCTCTTGCCCGAAAGCACATGCCACTGTAGATGCTCTCTTGTGCAAATGCTTTAATACAAAAATTCTTACGTTAAAAGTATTTGTGCAAAATCATGCCAGTATAGATATACCCTACAAGTAAATCCAGAAATTAAACAAAAGCCAGGACAAAATGATAAAGTGAAAACCCCCTTCTTCTCTCCTGCAAAACTAATTTTGAACTTTTTAACAATAGCCAACCACTCAGCCTGTACTCTCTTCCTCCAGTTTCCTAACAGGAAAAAAGGAACAATCATCCATAGCAAACAGCAAATACATTAAAGCAACACTGCCTGCTTGTGTCATGCTCAGAAGAAAACACTATCACTCATCCTCATGGCTAGCAAGGCCAATCACTTTCAGCTACATTTCTCTACTTACCAACTATAGAAATGACCCCTGAAAGTACAGTCTTAACAACACTCTCTTCGCTACACACCCACACTCATGTGCATTCACTTTCTCCTCGTGGGGAATGTTTTCACACAACACTTAGAAAACTAAAGAACAGAAATAATCTCAGCAAAGTGCTTGTCCCATTCAAACACGCTCCACCCGATTTAGAAATCTCTATATTTGAATATGCTTCCTGTCCCTGTTTACAGCAACACGCCTCCTGATTAGCATGTGGAGCACCTGGCAGCCAATCAAAATCTCCTGCTGTTTCTTCCTGAAACTGCAGTTCCTGGGGCTCCTCTAAGTCAGTGGTAACAAACTGCCAGTCCGCAGACCAGCAGGGTCCAAGAACCCCTGCCTGCTGGACAGAGGTGGAAAGTAACGAAGTAGAAATACTTGATCACACTGCTCAAAACCTTATTTGCGTATTTGTGTTTTACTCAAGTAATTTATTTTTGTGATACTTTGACTTTTAATCAAGTTGGGTTCTTTTAGAAAATATTGTACTTTTTACTCCACTCCCATTTCCAGAAGCGCTGGGTTACTCACGACTCGCAGCATTCTGATTTGCTAAAGCCCAGCTGCATGTGCAAGCACCCAGTCATCCAAAAAATAGCCAATCCACAAGCACAATGCCCCTGCCAAGGAAGAAGCCTTTTAATAGCTGCACCAACAGCCTGTTATTCAAAACTCGGCAGGCCCTGCCAGCCTGAGATGTGAGCGACCAGGGTGGCTGCCCAGGGCTCCGTGCTGAGGGGGGTGATATGAGAAGTCTCATGTGACCTGACCTGGGGCCAGGCAGCTAAACAGGAGGAAAACCCAGCAGCCAAGGTCAGGGAGGACAGAGGCACTTACTTGTGCCAGGTAAATCCTCTGCTCTGGTGGGAGCAGCAGCAGGGTGGGTGGATGCCTGGGGCAGGGGTTCCCCATTCTCCCTGGGACAGAGGCCCCTGTGGAAGCCCTGTGGGGAGAGGTGGGGCAGGCTGTGCTGGAAGAGGCTGGGGGTGGGCGGCTGACGGGGGTGGGGATTGAAGAAGTGTCTGTGTGGGCAGTTGGGCAGCCAGCTCATCAGTGAGCAGCAGAACACACGGGCCCATCGCCCCCCAGGCGAGCTCCCCAGCTGCTCTTCCAGGGCTGTGGCTGACCAGCCTGCATTGATGCCAGCCTGGCTCAGCTCTGCCAGCGACCTGCCCAGTCGCCTTCCTGCCAGGGGCTGCAGACGTGTCTGCTGGGATAGGGAGGAGGGACGTGTCCACTCAGCCAATGTGAGGGGGTATGTCTTTGGGACAGAGGATTTCTATTCCTTCTCTTCTGTTTTTGTTTGGCCCTGGTGGTCAAATGGACAAGGCAGTGGATAATAGAAGCAGGTAGTTGTGGGTTCAAGTCCCACCTGGAGCATAGAATGGTAACCTTCTGAGTGTTTACTGGGAAGCACTGGCTTGCTTTTCCCATGGGAACTGAGAGATGGTTCCCCAAGAAATGCCGCATCCCATAGGACAGCAGTTGTCTAGTCCCACCAGTTCCAGGAGTTACTCAGACAGAGCAAAGTGGCTGGAACAGAGCAGAGCCTGAGGAGGGGCAGCTCTGGCAAAGGCTCAGTAGGAGCAAGGGGGGAGCTACTTTGGCCTGGCACTTCTACAGAAGGTACTAAGGCCTTGAGCATGGGGCTGGCATTGGGGGAAAGTTCCCTGAGAGATGGGATGGGGAGCAGGCTGGGCTAGGATGGCGCCTTTCTCCCTGCTCTTGCCCCCAGACAACATGGCTGCCGGGCCTGGGTGCGGGCAGACTGGCAGTTGCTGCAGCAACACAGGGGCAGGAGGCCCCACTGATGTGTGGGGGGGAGGCAGCCCCACCAGCAGGCACAAGGCTGGGCCAGCATATGGGGGGAGGTGTTTGACTGAGTTTCCCTCCTGGGTTGCCAGGTGTCCAGTTTTGAACCAGACAGTCCAGTATTTGAGCTTTCTGTTCTGGAAACAAACAGAAAATAGAAATGTCCAGTATTTTTATAACAATAGTGTAGATTGTGATGTGATGTCAAGTGTGTCCAGTATTTTTGTTGAAACCATCTGGCAACCCTACATGGAGCCCAGGTGACAGGACACCTCCTAGTACTCACTGCTCCTAGCAACACCCTCACATAGCTCCCCCCACCATGGGGCAGGCAGGAGAGGATGGTTACCCCCAAGTGACAGAGGGAGGGACAAAGGCTGAGCAAGGCAAAGGGCCTTGTCTGACCTCACACAGCCAGTCTGGGACAGCACTGGGAACAGGACCCAGATGCCCTGATGCTGAAACACCCCCTCAGTCTGGAGTTTCACACCCTGATGGATCAGAATAAAGTGTCTCAAAGGAGCTACAGCCCCACAGCCCTGCCTAGGGATTGGCTCAGCCAGTGGGTTAGAAGCACCAGGACACAGAGAGACTCAGGAGCTGCTCAGAGAGAACCCCTGGCTCATTTAGTGGGACTTAAGGCCAACAACCAAGCCCTGAGTCTCCTCCCTGCTCAGCCAGTCAGAACCAGGACTCTGAATCACAGAACACTAGAACTGGCAGGGACTTTCAGAGACAAAGTCCAGTCCCTTGCCCTGGTAGCTGGACAAAGCACCATCCAGATGGATGTCTCTCTAAATAGGAAACTACCAGGAGTGGGGTTTGAACCCACATAGACAAACATTGATTGGATTTTAAGTCCAATGCCTTAACCACTCAGCCATCCTGGTAGCAATTAAAAGCATCGACGTGTGAAAGTTTTCTCGCCAAACAGCCCAGGGACTCGCTCTCAGAGCATCTGCCCGCCCCATCTCTGTACCAGGGCTTCCCACCACAGGCTTGGGGGGTCTGCTCTATGGGGAAGGGGAGGGAGGTTCTCTCTTACCTCCCCCCCCAGGCGTTGCCCACCCTGGTGCATGTGCTGGGCTGGGCAGCGGCTGGCCAGGGGAACTGCCCTGGGAGAGGTTCCCGGGGAGCAGCTTTCTACAGCCCGGGCTCCGGGGGCCCAGCAGTGCTGCACCCAATGCTCAGGCTCAGGGGATCTGCCCGGAACCAGCCCCAAAGGCCCCGCAAGCAGAGGCCAGGAAAGGGGCCAGGCTGAGGGCTTCACAGAGAGCAGGCCAGGGACCTGGCAGGAGGAGGCTCCAGCGTGCACAGAGCCTGTGCAGCAATGCTTTTTAGGGAGGTTTTACTTTAACCCCGAAAAATGGGAACAAGTGGGTCTACCTTTCATCCTCTCTGAGAGGCAGGAAGCGCTCGATCTTATCCAAACAGCCGAGAAGCAACGCTTTACGGCAAAAAACACAAGGACAGCTCTTAGTCCGTATCCCTGGGCAACGTAGAGCGTCCGGCAGCCACTTCCCTGTTTGCTGCTCTTCAACTTAGCCCACGAGATGAGAAGCTGCACTCTCCCACCCAAAAACCTCTGGCACTCATCTCTCCCCAGCTTCTTCCTGACCACTCATTTGAGTCCTTTCTAGGGGGGAGCTTCTAGGAAGCAGCATTCCTGGCTGTAGGGTAGGTCTGGGTCCCTGCAGCCTTTGAATCCATGTGAGATGTGATCCCAGGGGAACCATCTCCTGGAGCTTCTCCCTGTCCCATGGAGCCCAGGGCAGGGGGAAACAGGGCCGGTGTCTGTACGGTGCCAACGTGTGTAACACATGGCAACATTTCTCCTTCCTCTGCCAGAGAGGAATCCAGATCATTCCCATGAGGCCACATGCAGCTGGGGCAAGGTCTGGAGAGGTGAAGCAGCTGATTGGCACAAGCAAAGAGAGTAGAGTATCAACTATGAGCTGAGAGCCTCAGGCACACAGCAGAACTTTGACTTCTGCCAGCTGAGTTGAAATCTCAGTGAGACGTTCTGCTGAGGTGTTGGTTTGTGCAAATCCTTCAGAATCGATCTTCTTGCCCCTCTCCTCCAATTCCACTTTGTGCTTCTTGACTTTTTCAATCTAAGGACTTTGAAGAAGCATTTTTCAAGACCTGCTCCAGTGGCGCAATGGGTCAGCGCACAGTACTTATATGGCAGTACTTGTAGGAGACATGCTGAGGTTGTGAGTTCAAACCTCACCTGGAGCAGTGGTTTTTAGTCCCTGCTGGGCTATTCCCTTGCAGTGAATGCGGAGGTGGGGCCAGGATCAGTGAAAATTCCTGGTTTGCATAGTATGGCCTCTTCAGAGCAATTGCTGCATGGCCAGGATCTGAGGCCAGCTGGCACAGAGAGGGTTGGACCCTTGACCCTTTTTCTGACTGGGTCTTGTTGCCCATCTTCCCTCCCACATCAGCATCTGCAGCCCCTTTTAACCACTGAGTCAGCTTAGGAAAGAGGCAGGAAATGGGACAAAGTAGCGAGACAAGCTGAGCGAGGTAGGAAAATTCTGATCTCTGCATCTCTCCCGTGTGAGGGAGTTTGTCTTGTTTGGTTTAATTGTTCTTCCTCATTTACATGTGTAAGCAGGGTCAGGATAAGCTCTACCCTGACAACTGGTGGTGAACTGGGGTGAGTGGTGCAAAGAGACTTCAGAGGCTTATCTCATTTGCATAGATACACCCAATTTGCATAGACACACCCACCCCACCTAGTATGTGCTCACAGCAGCCCAAATGGTCACTTTGGCCACTGTGGGATCCCCAGTCTCTCTGTTATTGAGGCAGGGGGGATAAAAGTGTTGTTACCCTGCTTATGTGAATCAAGGACAATGGAATGGTGGAACTGTTTATGACAGAGGGATTCGCCATAAACTAAGCAGCACTTGCTAGACAAGGGGCATGGGTTCCAAACCCCATCAAGTTAAGAGAGACTGGGGTTAGGTTTTTGTGGTGGGTAGTTGAAACAATGGTGATTGTGTCTTTTCCACTGTGGAATATCAGAGCTAATTTAGATTCTATTAGAAGTCTAGTTGTGAGCTGTTAAGTTATCTTCACTGTGGGCTAGTGGAGCAGTAACACTGAGGTTTCTCTATTGCAAACTGAAATTGCTGTGGGGAGTTTAGTACTATGCTGTGAAAGAGCTGAAATCACTGTGGCTGAGGGGAGCCTGGTGCTATGCTGAGCTATTAGCAGAGTGGCTGGCAGGGAAAGCCAGCAGGTGGACAGCAGAGTGGTTTGTAGGGGTGGCTGGTGGAGCAGCTGCAGGAGCAACCAGCTGGTGAGTGGGGTGTGGACTGAGACAGCTGGCGGAGCCGGACAGTTCGGGGGACAGCTGGGGCGGCTCACTGGACAGCAGGTGGAGTGTGGCGGAGTGACTCGTGTTGACATCAGCAGCAGAACCCTACGGAGAGGAGGAGCCATCGGCGGACCACGTAAGGTGTATCAATCCCCACCCCCTCCAGGTTGGGAGGGTAAAACCCTGCCGGGTGAACTTTTGAACTCTGGGGCGGCACTGACTCAGGGCAGAGACTCTTGGGGTGTTGGACTTTTGGGACTTTGGGTGATTCGTGGGTGGGGGGTGGGTCTTTGCTCATGTTTGGTCTATGAATCCGAGTTGTGGTGTTTTCCCAATTTAATGCTGATGTCGGTTACCTCGTGTTATTAAAGGTTTGCTGCTATACTGAGGCTCTGTGCTTGCGAGAGGGGAAGAATTGCCTCTTTGAGGCGCCCAGAGGTGTATGTAAGATTTCCCAGGTCAGTGGGTGGGGGCTCGAGCCGCTGTTGTATTACCTTGTTGGGAGGAGACCCCTAGATACTGAACCCGGCCCTTGCTGCTATTAACTCGGCCTGGCAGAAGGGTTACACATGTAATGTTATGATGGTGTGTAGGCCAGTAATTGGGGCCACTAAATGGAGTCAGCGACCCGTGACCGAGGGATCCGTGTTGGATCCCCTCAGGCGCTGGCCGCTCAGAGACCGGTCAGAACTGGATTTTCCCGCCAAGCCGCACGAGGGTTCCATTCTCCTCAGACTGGCCCCGCCCTGGCGGCTTTATAAGGGCCCAGTCGCCTCAGCCTCAGGGCTGCCAGCACCCTAGTAGCAGCAGGTCCCTCTGCTCTGCCCTCTGACAAGGAGGGACAATTCCAGCAGCACCTGCGGGGGGGCAGGAAGGGAATTTTACTGTCCTCACCCACCCACACACCCTGCCTGTAGCACCAACAGCCTGCGACTCCCCTTCACACACCTGTCTGGGACACGACACTGTGGGACACCCCAGGACTCCTGCCCAAAGGCCCCAAATCAGCCAGAGGGGAGAAAGGCCTGAGCACCCCCTCTCCAAAGCGCCACTGCCAAGTCCTCAGGAGAGAAAGGGCCCAGTACTCAGGGGTAATTCTTACCATTTTAACACACTGAGCCACAGGGTTTGATTTGGTGGGTCTGGGCTTCAAGCGCCTGTTTGCACTGCCACTGTCACCAGCACAGCATGTAGTCAGCCTGTGGAACTCCTTGCCAGAGGAGGCTGTGAAGGCTAGGACTATAATAGAGTTTAAAGAGAAGCTAGATAATTTCATGGAGGTTAGGTCCATAAAAGGCTATTAGCCGGGGGATAAAATGGTGTCCTTGGCCTCTGTTTGTCAGAGGCTGGAGAGGGATGGCAGGAGACAAATCGCTTGATCATTGTCTTCGGTCCACCCTCTCTGGGGCACCTGGTGCTGGCCACTGTCGGCAGACAGGATACTGGGCTAGATGGACCTTTGGTCTGACCCAGTACGGCCATTCTTATGTTCTTATGTTCACATTATAGCTGCATCAGGTTATCTCCCCATTTCTCCCTCTGCTTGATGGAGCCTGGCACAGGGGCAGGTGGGGAAGAAAGGAGGGTGGATCTATGGATTTTGACCAACACTCTGGTGAGGAGATAAGAAGCATTTTAATTGCTCTCTTTCTCAATGTCCTCTGGGCTGGAATTCCAGCTTCATAAGCTAATTGTAAGGGTAAGGTTAGTGTCAATCACTGCTTTAGGTCAGCCTTGAACGCAAAACCTCAACACTTCTTTTCAGAGCATTGCCTTACAAGTACTGTTTGCTAAACAGATGGCCTACTGATGCTACCTCGAGGTGTTTGCAAGTATTTGAGCAAGAACAGCCGTTCTTGCACAAGAAGCCTGAAGTGTAGACATAGCCACAAAGTTTTTCAAGAGGCACTTAGGCTACGTCTACACTGAAGGGTTCTTGCACAAGAACGGCCATTCTTGTGCAAATACTTGCATGGCATCTACACTACATGCGAGCTCTTGCACAACTAAATTTACAGTACAGCATCAGAAGAGAGGTCTACTTGAGCAAAACCTCCGATGCACCGTACAAGGAAGAAGCCCTCTTGTGCAAGTGCCCTTAAGTCCCAGTAAATGAGCCAGAACCAATCCTGTGCTTGGGGAATTGTTCTGCTACGTCTACACTGCCCCATCTTGTGCAAGAACATATGCCAATGAGGTGCGGCAATATTCATTGCCGCACCTCATTGACATACTTAATGAATTGCCATTTTTCCACAAGGGGCTTTTGCGTGAGAAGGAGCTGTCCAATGCAGCCAGCTGAAAGGGGTGAGCAGTCCTAGGTGTGGGTACACTCCTTCAGTTGTTTAGCCCTGCAAGATAATCAACTGTTGATATGTAAATACAGCTCATGTTGGGCTGGGAACGTAATCTGGGGTGTGGTTATGTAAATCCAGTTCAATCAGCGCTATAGGCCTGATGGAGGGTCAGTTGTTGGAATGGAATGTTGTGTATTGGAACTAATTTGCCTGTTGTGGGGTCACAAACCTTTTTATCCCTAAACATAGGAATTGTAAAATATGATACCACTGCTTCCAGGAGAAACACTGTCATTGAAAAAATCTGGAATTGAGGAGCCTTTCCCTTCCAGACTCAAGTGGAGTGGACTTGGAGGGGGAGCAGGAGCTTGAACCAGCATGCCATATGTCTTCCAGGCATGAGCTGTAAGACTGGTTCAACCTGTCTCCCCCCTCCCCTGTTCTAAGTATAGAGCTAGAACAGATTCCGTAATGAGTCCCTTTGTTATTTCAAAATATTATTCCAGTGGGGGCTGGAATCTTTTGGCCAGCCTAGGTGAGGGGCCAAGAGCTGAAATCACTGAGGAAACTGACAAAGAGATGAAATCGCTAGGTTTGGCCCAGAGCCAGATGCATTGTACATGCAGCAGCTGGCAGGAGTTTACAGAAGTCAGAATAATGGAATTGCATTGTTATTTTGTAATAATGGCCGTTATTCCCAAGTAACGCTGCTGTGTAGGTGCAGCCTAAGAGAAATCCTAAGCAAGTGCTTCTACAATGGCAGGGGAGACATCAAAATCAGTTCATTCCTCTTGACAGGATGTGTCATTTGAACCCACACCTCCATTCAGAGACCAAAACACCCCACTGAGGGAAAGACAGAACCTTGAGTCTGGTGCCGTAGACCACTCAGCCATCCTGACTCCCATGGTGGTAACCTCAGCCGCAGTTTTCTTATATGTTTGAGTTGCTCAGGGAGGCCAAGGGGGCACCTCTCCTTCCACACCAAACAGCCACTCTACAGCACAGCTGGGTTTATCCACACTCACCCTCACTCACCATTGCGAGGTGTTTTGCAGTGAGCTGACAAGAAGCGGAAGAGCGGAAACCGCTGGCCGGCAGAAATGAGACTTCGGATTCTCCTGTGCCAGGGAGTCTGTTCAGTGCGCTTGGGGATCCTGAGCTGGGTGGCGCCTGGGTTTGCTGGGCTCCATACCAGGGGTGTCTCTTCTGCAGGGCGGTGCTTGTTCCTGGGGCTAACGCTTATCCCTGCCACACACTTTGTGCAGGGACCCTTGGTCTTTGTGCCACAGCACGTGCCTGGAATGTGGGACTGAGGAACTTTCCCCAAACAGACAGAAACCCCTCACCCCCAACACTCCGTTCTGCTTGAGACCCCAGAGCCCTGGCTTTGACTGGCTGGTGCCTGGCACGTGGGGAATTGCGGGAGGGGAATTAGATCTAGTGGCAGATTTCTAGAGTGCCACAGCAGCTGCTGCCAGCGTGGGGATGTGCACGTCTGTCTGGGATTACTGGGCACCCGGCCTGCTTTGCTGAGTCCTGGATTCAGCTTTACTGAAACCCCCATCATTCGCCTGCACCCAGGTCAGTCCATGTCACTGGCTCAGGGGTTTCTCTCCCCAGTGCGCTGCAGAGAAAGCCCTTGTGTGTTAACGGGCCTCAGGGAGCCCAGAGCAGAGGGAGCTGGGATTCTAGTCCCATTGATCCCCTCAACACACAACCTAAGCCAGGCTACATCCCTAATCCTGTGCCCTGATTTCTGTACCTTCCCACATCCTCACCCCTGCTCTGAGTTCCACACTCCCCAAATCCCTGCTTTTAGCCTCCCACACTTTAATTTCTTACAGGTACTGTCCTATCACAACCTCTCCCCCCACCCTTCAACTTCCTGCCTTGAGCCTCCCTACGCCCAGAGGGTGGTGCCCAATAAAACAGTCCCCTACCAGCCTGACTAGAGATGCAGTTGTGTTTTTGATGCTTCCCCTGATGCCCTCAGGTCCCGTCCCAGCAGCTTCCAGGTTCTGACTATTGCCCCCTGGCCTCTGCTAACCCATCCATTGGGTGTGGAGCTATTGCTTTGGGCACAGGAACTGTCTGGGAGAGCGAGCAGCACAAGTGAGAGGCTAGACCAAGATTCACTCAACCGGTTTGGTTCTTTTGGGTCTGCCCCTCCTGCATCCCTAGAGACATTGAAACAAAAAAGACACATGAGAAGAACCCAGCTATTTTACTTTTGCTGTGACATAAATGGATCTAGCTCAGGGGTCCTTCTGCATGTGAAGTATCCCTGTGCTCCTGGGTTCTTCTGCCCCTTGCCTGCAATACCACCCACTTGGGGGAACAGTTGTCCTGACACTTGTAGATGGGCCACCATGGACAAAGCAGCCCCACTCAGTTGGGAAGAAGGAAAGAACAAGCCTAGAGCAGGTGCAGAGGCTGCTTTGACTGGCACTGGCCAGGCAGGGCTCTGACTGCAGTTGTGGGAGAGAAAAGTCAGCACCACATGCCCTTGTGATTCTCTGGGGGTGTCAGTGCCCAGAGAACCTGCAAGGGATGCAAATGTAGACAAATGAAATTGTAAACGAAGCTGGGATTTAAATATCCTGCACTTCATTTTCATATTTGCAGACCGGTGCTATTTTGAAATACTTTATTTTGAAATACACAATGGGCTGTGTCTAGACTGGCCAGTTTTTCCGGAAAATCAGCCGCTTTTCTGGAAAACCTTGCCAGCTGTCTACACTGGCCGGTTGAATTTCCGCAAGAACACTGACGATCTAATGTATAATCGTCAGTGTTCTTGCGCAAATACTATGACACTCCCGTTCGGGCAAAAGCCCTCTTGTGCAAATGCTTTTGCGCAAGAGGGCCAGTGTAGACAACCCAGAATCGTTTTGCGCAAAAAAGCCCCTATGGCTAAAATGGCGATCGGGGCTTTCTTGCCCAAAAACGCTTCTAGATTGGCACGGACACTTTTCCGCAAAAAGTGCTTTTGCGGAAAAGCGTCTGTGCCAATCAAGACGCTCTCTTGTGCAAATAGTTTTAACGGAAAACTTTTCCGTTAAAAGCATTTGCGCAAATTCATGCCAGTTTCGACGCAGCCCATGCTGTTTAGATACGCTTATTTCAGGGGAAATCCTGAACCCTGCCCCTTACACTATGGGACCATCACACTGCTACCTGCTTGAGGTTCTCAGCTGGTAGCTGATACTCTGCTCTCTTTGCTTTTTCCATTCAGCTGCGTCACCTCTCCAGACCCTGCCCCATCTGTATGTGGCTTCATGGGAATGAGCTGGCTCCCTCTCTGGCAGAGGAAGGAGAAACGTTGCCATGTCCCTCCTGCTTAGCTGGCTGGCCCCAGGTAAGGTCACATGAAATAATGCAAATACATCCCCATCAGCCCATAGCCACTCTTCCATATCTAGGGCCAGCACTGGGTGGGCATTAGTCAAAGAGGCAGCAACTCACAGGAAGAAGTCGGGGGCCGGGCTAATTAGATTATCTTCATTTGTCAATGCCAAGCTGTGGCCAAAAAGGGTGAGAGGTAATGATCATACTCAGGAGTAACAGCAGGTTAGGAGATATGCTCCTGCCACTTGCTGGCATATGCCAAAGCCTGGGATTGAACTAGGGACCTTTAGATTTTCAGTCTCATGCTCTCCCAACTAAGCTAATCTGGCTGCTAGATACAAGCTTCTCCGGCCTGTAATTCTCTGTCTGGGATGTTTGGCAGCCGTGCTGCACAAAATGTACGTTGTCATGCCCTGCCCAGGAAGGCAAGACTGGCCTTTCCACAGCGCCTCTCCCCGACAGCCCTGAGCCGAGAGCCAAGGTTCCCTCTAAGCAAGTCCTGGGCGATATAGGTCAGTGGGCTGGATC
The DNA here is from genome assembly GCA_032595735.1 of Pelochelys cantorii. NCBI lineage: Eukaryota > Metazoa > Chordata > Testudines > Trionychidae > Pelochelys > Pelochelys cantorii. Next base: position 13,745,086 of record CM064345.1, read on the forward strand.
CAGCCCATGAAGCCACCCAATATGGCAGCAAGAAGCCTCAGGCAGATTCCCTGCTTGCCCTGCCCCCACGCACAGCTGAGAGAAGGGGCTGCTGGGCCCTTTGTGTTTCACAGCTGGAGAGGAAAAGGCTTCATGCCTTGTCCCTGCTCCAAGCTTGTTTGTGGCCCATGGGAGCTGCCTGCTTGAAACCCTGGCCCATCCACACAAGCTCTTATTCACCCAGGCATATGACCTGTACCGCCTGCGCAGGGAAGGAGCTGCCTGAAAAATGTGCTTGGCTTGGCTGCTGGGAGTGTCTCCCAGTCAGAGCCTGCCTCTGGCACCCCAGCCCCTCCCTTCCCTCAACTCACTGGCACTCCCTATGATGGAAAAGGGTAAAGACTTGGCAGATTTCATGAATACAGAGGTGGGGTTTTCTGACTGGGAATCTAACCAGGCCACAGCAGTAAAAGTGCTGAATCCTAGCCACTAGAGCACCAGGACTGGAGCTCTTTGCTCAGCTACACTAGCCCTTCTCAGGCCACTTTCAGGACGTGGGTCCATTCTTGGAGAAGGCAGGTGATGCCGGCGTATTTTGTAGCTTCAGGTTCTACCAGAAGATGCCTCCCAGCACTTTCCCCCTGACTGCACCCTCAGGGCCGGAGACATGGACCTGCCCCTGTGCATCGTGGGGGATGCTGCCTGCCCTTTGCTCCCTGGGCCGATGAAGCCCTACACAGGACAGCCCTAAAGCAAAGAATGTTTCCCAGGCAGGCTCAGCAGGGCCCGCATTGGTGTGGAGGCACATTCGGGCCCCTTAAAGAGAGATTCCACTGTCTGTTCCCCTGGCTGGACCTTTGTGAGTCGAACGCCACCCGAGTGTCCTCCAGAATAGTTGTGAGACCAAGGCGGAGATATTCTTGCCCCCTGCACAGCTGGCCTGGTCACTCCAACCCTGCTGCTTCAGCCCCCTGCCAGTCTCGTTCCTACTCTTCCCTGCTGTCCCATCTTTTAAGTGGAGTACCAGGCAATGTTCTCATGATGATCTAACAACCCTTCAATGACAAGAATGCCCAGCCTCTTGTTCTTAGTCACCCAGCCTGCCTCTTTCTAGTACAAACTCCCTCTCCCAAAGGCAGAGCTGCAAGCAGCTCAAACTCTGTTGCATTTAAGACCAGCCTCTGGAGTCAGATCCTGCAGCTTTAAGCAGAGCTCCAGTATGAAATCCAGAGAGTTCAAACTCTCCCACTGCCTTCCCAGTCACAGTGGCCTCTGCAACTGCATTAGGAAGAAGGCTTGTGGTTTCCTTCTTCCTAATGCTCCTCCCCAATCATCCTTTTCCTGAACCAGTAGTTCCATGAGTGGCCAGGGGAGGCCTCTTTTGTGTCTCAGAAGGACTTAGGAGAATGTAAGCAAAGGCTACAACAAGGCACCACTGGGAGTTGCACCTAGGATCTCCTGTTCACAAGGCAGGTGCTTTAGCCAGCTAAGCCATGGTGCCCTCCTCAGACAGGGTTGTTCTGGTTTATGGTCCAGGACAACACCTTTGACTCAAAAAATGAGGCGTAACATTACGTCAAACCAAAGGCTTTGGTTCGAACTACCACGTCCCGGTGCACACTTCCTGGTTCGAATCAGGTGTGATTCGGACTAGCGTACCAGGCGAGATCTTGCTAATGAAGCGTGGGATATTTAAATCTCCGCTTCATTAGCAATTTCGGTCACATACATTTGCATCCCTAGTCCGAACTAGGGAGCAAATGTAGACATACCAAAACAGCACTCCGAACTGAGCCCGTTAAATAACAGAATATTTAATTTCCATCATAAAGTGTAACAACTATTTCATTTCATGTCGTGATATGTATCATCATAGCTTGTTTGCTAAATCAAGAAGATGGACAATTTTGTTTGCCTCAGAGGAACAGTTCCATGTAAGATACCAAAAGGCTACATAATGTGTTGCAGTGTTAATGTTCTTTGTATTTGATTTCATATTAAATACATAAAGTCACATACCTTGTTAATTATCCCTTGTTTCAGTATTTTTTCTTCTATAAAATTATAAAACTATATTTAGCTAAGCTGTTTGTGAGTAACTGGCGGGTACCACAGTAGCACACATCCACTACCACCATGCCACGGTGATGCACATCTACACAAGTGCACACGATTTCACTAGTGGTGCACATTATGAAACTCACTCCGCCCATGGATGGAAAATCTCAGAGGGAACATGGCCCTCCACCCATCTTCTTCCCCCCATTGGCAGCCGCAGTCTCTTTCAGCCACTGGGACACCCCGGGAAGAGAGACAGGAATGGGGCCAAGTGCAAGTCAGGCTGAGGGGGGTAGGCAAAACTCATCTTGCCTTGCAGGGCCAAAGGCAGCAGCATCTCTCTTGTATACTGCTGCAGAGAAGAACATGCCTGAGAGAACTGTCAGCCTCAGAAATTTCAAAGCAGTTGCTGAAGTAGCTCAGTTGGGAGAGCATTAGACTGAATGTCTAAAGGTCCTTGGTTCAATCCTGGGCTTTGGCAAAAGCCTTCTTCCTCGTGGCTTAGTCTCTTTTGGCTTCTCTCCATCTCTAGTTAGCAAGCATCTGCAGTCAGAGTTCAAAGGCTGTACCAAGAGGCTAGGAATGACATCATAAAGACCATGATATTTCAGGGTTAGAAAATGGAAAAGGGATTTCATGCCACCTCAGAGATTGTTGACACAGTAGAACAGGGCTCTTGGCTTCAGCTGCTCCCAGCCTTGCTTCTCTTTTTTTAATTCCATGCCCCCAGGAAGGAACATTAACAGAGCTTCCCTCGGACTAATTCTGAGGCTTTCCCATAGTGAGGACACGCTATTTCTATTTTCTTAGACTGGAAGTTATTAAGCTGATTTAAGCAATTTCAAAATAGTTTACAAGTATAGACATACCCTTATAGTCCTGGTCTTCACAACATCCTCTGGCAAGGAATTCCACAGGTTGACTGTGCGTTGTGTGAAGAAATACTTCCTTTTGTTTGTTTTCAACCTGCTAATATCATGGTGCCCCTCTAGTTCTTCTGTTATGGGAACAAGAAAAATACCTTTTCTGTATTCACAGTCTCACCAACAGCCATGATTTATAGACCTCTACCTTATCTCCACTTTTCTAAGGTGAAAAGTCCCAATCTCTCCTCATATGGCAGCTGATCTAAACCTTTCATCATTTTTTTGTCATTTCCAATGCCAATGGGAGCTGCCTGCCTGAAGCCCTCCACTCAGTCTCTTACTCCCCCAGGCACCTGACACCTGCAGCCTGTGCAGGAAAGGAGCTGCCTGGGAAATGTGCTTGGCTGCAGGCCAGGACTCAGCCATGTGAGTCTCCCAGTCAGAGCCTGCCTCTGGCACCCCAGCCCCTCCCTTCCCTTCATCCATTGGCCCTTCCCATGATGAAAGAGCAAAGACTTGGCAGAATTCATGAATACAGATGAGGTTATTTTCCCTGACTGGGAACCCAACCCAGGCTGCAGCAGTGGAAGTGCTCAGTCCTAGCCACTAGACAGACAGAAACTTGCAGTGTTGGCTCAGCTACACTAGTCATTCCCAGGCCACTTTCTGTCCCCTTCAGGACGTGGGTCCATTCTCGGAGAAGGCGCGTGATGCCGGCATACTTTGTAGCTCCAGGCTCTACCAGAAGATGCCCCCAGCACTTTTGCCCTGGATGCGCACTCAGGGCAGGAGATGTGGATATGCCCCTGTGCATCGTGGGGGATGCAGCCTGCCCTTTGCTCCCCTGGCTGATGAAGCCCTGGACAGGACATGTTGCCTAAAGCAAGAAACATTTCCCAGGCAGGCTCTGCAGGGTCCACGTTGGTGTGGAGGCGCCTTCGGGCCCCTCAAATGGAGGGTCCGCTGTCTGCTCCCCTGGCTGGACCTTGGCGAGTCAAACGTCTCCCAAGTGGTGGTGGCCTGTGGTGTTCTCCAGAATATTTGTGAGCACAAGGGAAAGACGTTCCTGCCAGGGTGGGGAACAGAAGCTGAGCAGCTCGCAAGGGCCCTTCAGCAGCAGCACATGGCTGCCATCCAGCAGCCCATCAGGGGGCTTGTGCATCTGAGAGGCCCTGAGGGAGAGTTCCAGACAAAGACACCTGTGAGACTCTCCCCTGGGCACCCCCACAAGGGGCCTCTGTATTGCCCCTCTGTGCTTTCCCCCCACACACACACACCCTTCCCCTGCCCACCCTTCCCACTTTCCGCTCCCGCGTCCCCTGCTGATAAAAGAACAGGACTTTACCCTGCTGAAAGAGCAAACTCTCTGGATTATATGTGGGGAATGTAGAACTGGGGAGGAGCTGGGGAAAGAACCTGGAAAATGGGAGAAGGCTGGTGGAAAGGGGAGGAAGACGGAGGTGGGGCTCAGGGATGGGGCTGGGACTAGCCACTGACTCGGATGGTCCCACTGCCTCATACGCAGGGAGCTTGGCAGCCATGGCGTGGTTCCAGGGAGAGAAGCTGGAGGAGGAGGGACAGGTGTGGGTTCAGGAGGGGACTTGAACAGGAGACAGGTTGGGTTTGGGCTGCTGAAGCAGGTGACCAGGTGGTTGGCACCAGCACTGTGTGCTGGGCACACGCTCCAGGCCTCCTGGACATATTGAGCCTCCCTCTGTGCCTTGTGCTGGGGAGCCTGCCCCCCGCAGGGAGCCTTGGGGTAGCCACTGCTGCAGCAGGAATTTGGGCATCAGGTCACCCCATTGAGGACAATGGAGGGAAGAGAAGAGTTTTCCCTGCTATTGTGGAAAGCAGGCCAGGCCAAGGCCCTTATAGCCACTGGGTCTGTGCAGGCTGGAGCCTCCTCCTACCAGTTCTCTTGCCTGAGTCCTGCAAAGCTCTCAGCCTTTTGCTTGTTTCTGCTTCCCTGTCCACAGCAGGAGGCAAGAAGAGGGTAAGTCAACAAATCGAACAACCCTGGCGCCAGCATGGGGCTTGACCCCACAACCTTGGCATTATTAGCACCATGCACTACGCAACTGAGCTAGCCGGCTAATTAAAATAAAGCTCACAAGTGGCCCTTTCAAGAAAGGCGCCTCAGACAGCTGCAGGAATGTCTCTGCAGCTGCCAATGGCTCTTCTCTGACAGGGCCACGAGCGACTCACTGTGATGGGGACTGGCTAGTCCAGCTGGTTTGAGGTTTGGTCAAGGTGGCTGGCGGTCGACATGGTGCACTGAGACCCAGGGCAAAGAGGCAGCCGGAATCTCTTGCTGCCAGCACCTTGCCTCCCAACCTCTTCCCTGTCAGCAGCAGCTGCAGCCCCTTGGTCAGCGTGGGAAGGGAGGCGGGAATGGGGCCACGCCATTTTGCTCACAGCGCACTACATCATATCCTGCACGTGCAGGCTGGCTGCACACAGCATCCCAGCATGCACATGCTAGCGGCGGCCGCTGAGCACAGGGAGTGGCTCCGGCAGCAGCGACGGCTTCATGTGCGGTGGCAGCTCAAATTTTCCTAGGTCCTTCTGGGACACAGAAGAGGCCTCCCCTGGCCACCCATGGAACTTCTAGTTCAAGAAAAGGCTGATTGGGGAGGCGCATTGGAAAGAAGGAAACCACAAGCCTGGAGCAGGTGCAGAGGCTGCTGTGATTGGCACTGGCAAGGCAGGGCACTGGCAAGGCAGGGCTCTGACTGCAATTGCTGAGACAGCACCACACGCCCTTGTGATTCCCTGAGGGTGTCAGCACCTAGAGACTCTGAGGGTGCAACCTCTGCAGCTCCTGCAGCCATGGAGAGTGAGGGTACGTGGGCATCAGGTGCTTCTCACTTGTGGTTTCCTTCTTTCCAACACTCCCCTCCAATCAGCCTTTCTCTGAACCAGCAGTTCCATGGGTGGCCAGGGGAGGCCTCTTCTGTGTCCCAGAAACACAGAGGAAAATGTGATTAAAGGCCACCAAAAGGCACCACGGGGAGTTGAGCCCAGGATCGCCTGTTTACTAAAACAAGGATTTTAGCCATCTGAGCCATGGTGCCCTCCTCATGGAGTGTTGTGAGACTGTTCTACTCTATGGTCCGAGACAACAACGTTGACTCCCAAAGTGCAGCCAGTCCCCATTTCCCTCCAGCCCCGGCAGTGTCTGGCTCCCTGGACACAGAATGCTACAGCTCAGTGGGCAGAGGCTCTAACATGCACATCTCCCCCAGTCGCAGGGGCTGTAGAGTTGCCTTTGAGGTTTGGCATAGGGGTCGGTAACCCACAAGCAGCAAATGAGCCGATTTCCCATGGCATGTGTGGTGAGAGCTCAGCTCTACCCCTTGCTCCCCTGCAGCTGGGAGCTTGTGCTGGGTCTCCAGACTCAGCCTCCTGAGTTACTGCCCCAACCCCCTCCAGCGCCCAAACTCCTTCTCATACCCCCACCCCACCCCCTCTCCTGCTGCCAAACTCCCTTAGAGACCCTGTCCTCATAACTCCATCCAGCATCCCACTTGCTGGCAGCCCTGTCCCGCACACTGAACCCTTCAGAGTTGTCCCCACCTCAGAGCCTAAATGAGTCCACAAAATCCACTAAGTCTGCAGCCCCAGAAAAGTAAATCTGAACCTCAGTCTTCCCTCTCACTTTCCCTCATGTCATGGGGGGTGGAACGCTAGAGGAGTGAGGTGTCTTCGTTGGGGCCCATATCAGAGAGGGCTGGGGGCCTTTGGAGGACTTTTTTTTCTCACTTTTGTGGCCCCCGATTTTTCTGTGGGTCAGTGGCCGTCCCAAAAAAGGTTCCCCAGCCCTGCCATAAATAAAGAAACACTGGAACCTTTTGTGCTGGCCATAATGTTTTCCTTTATTTAAAATAAAGTTTGATCAACTAACATGCGACAGTTCAAACGCTTAATGTATGTAATAATTTAAATTAAACTATTCTCCCCAGCTATAATTATGTCATTAGTGGTGAGTGTCCATTAGCAACTGATAGTCCATGGAAAGGTTTGTGGAGGGCAGGGTCTCAACAAAGGGGTGGGGGTCTTGGGGAAGGGATGGGATAGATCCTGGCTTGCCCTGACATTTAAAAAGTGACTTTGGGGGCATGTGGCACCCTGAGCAGCCTCTGATGTTCCCTGTTTGAGCCCCAGAACCAGGCCTGAGTGGCCAGGGGCGGGGGGAGCAGCGGGGGAACAGCTCACACATGCCAAGAGGCTGGCGAGGGGGACATGAGCCCTGCAAGGCAGCAGTGACATCACAAGGGCCCTGTGCAGCACCTCACCTCATTGGCTGGGAGGCAGTGACCTCACAGAGGGTCCATGGCAACAGCCAGGTGGGACAGGCTGCAGGGCTGGGGCAATCTCAGAGACCCCCATGGCCTGGCTGCCTGGAATCTCCTTTGGAAGGTTTCCCCTTGAGGGTCCCATCTGGGACTGTCTCACTGGAGATTTCCCCTTTGCCCCAGCTGCAGTGGGCAGGGGGCTGGGGCAAGCAGGGATACAGGAGGTGGTTGGCACTCAACTTCTGGGAGAAGCAAGAGGAAGGGTTACATACAGCTGATGAGGATGGGATTTGAACCCATGCGTGCAGAGCACAATGGATTAGCAGTCCATCGCCTTAACCACTCGGCCACCTCACCTGAGCTGTAAGCAGTTGCTTCAATCCACACAAAGTCAGCACTTCAGGGAACCTTTGTGCCACTTGCTCGCTGGCCAGGGACACGCAGGGCGGGAAGGTTTTGGCTTTTCACAATCTTCCCTGGGCTGTTGTACAAAGCTCAGTGCTCGTAACAAACTCAAAGATCCCCTGGCTACATCTACCCTGCAGGCTTCTTGTGCAAGAACTGTTAGATGCAAGAGTGCGTCCACACTGCCATGTGCTTTTGTGTAAGCACGTGCATGGCAGTGTGCACGCTCTCTTGTGCAAGAAACCCCTGTTACCCATCCATACTCCCTTCTTGTGCTATTGCACAGGAGGGCTTTTTCCTCATGGGGAGAGGAATAACTCTTGTGCAAGAAGCCCTCTTTTCCTACATTTTCCCATAAATGTACTTGCGCAAGAATGCGCATGCAGTGTAGATGCTCCTCAAGTTTTTGCGCAAGAAGCCTGCGGTGTAGACGTAGCCCCTGGGTGCCCAGAGATGGGCTGGCTAGTCACAGCCTGGCTCAGAGCGCTCTCTGCAATGGGAAGATGTCCATGGAGCAGGCAGATGGCAGCGGCACACGGCTCTAGTGGGCCGGGGAAGGAGGCCCAGCATCCAGAGGAGCGTTTCCAGGAGAAGTGTGAACTGACAGTGTCTATCTCTGGTCTGTTTTTACCATGTGGTGAGACACTGGCACCCACAGCAGCATGGATGGGGTGGCTGGAGGGAGTGGCTGGCGGGCGGCAGGTAGGAGGAGTGGCAAGTGGCCAACGGAGTGGGTGAGATGCCTCCTGTCCCCAACCCTCCAAGAGAGGGAGGTGAGCTCTGAAAACCACCTGTGAGCTCTTATCTGCCCTGAGCACGGGCAGCAGCTGTGAGTGGGGTACGGAGAAAGTTTGGGCATGTGAGTGGGACACGTACATTGCTGAACTTACATTGCTTCCATTGCTGGCAAAGGACATTGCTCAATCCACTTGAGCGGGGACTTACTTGTGGGTTGGTTATGAACCCTGCTTGTGCCCAGGGCTGACAAACCTGCCACACAGAATTCACACAGCAAACCGGGCTCTCAGAGCACAGGGGGAGTTTGGGGGCTTGCTGCTGGGCTGTGGGGTGAAGCATCAAACCAGCCCCCTCCTGTGGGGCCTGTGAGTGTTGCTGAATCTGGGCCTCTGCACCTGGGGAATGGCAAACAAAAGGTCTGGGGCCACAGGGAGACCCTGCTGGGCTGAGCAGGAAGTGCCTGGGCCTTCACTTTGTCTGTGCCTCTGGGCTTGGCTGTCTGCAGCCTGGAAACCTCCTGGCTCCTCAGACCACTGATCTGGATGGAGCGTTACAGAAGTCGGAATAATGGAATTGCTATGTAGACGCTCCCATTGTTATTGCAGTATAATGGCCGTTATTCCCAAGGAACGCTGCTGTGTAGCTGCATCCTAAGAGAAATGCTGAGCAAGCGCTTCTACAATGGCAGGGGACACACGGAAATGAGGTCACTTCTCTAGCTATCAAAAAGAGGACACGTCAGAAGTGGGATTTGAACCCACCCCTCTATTCAGAGACCAGAACACCCAACTGAGGGAAAAAGCAAGACCTTGAGTGGGGCACCTTAAACCACTCAGCCATCCAGATACCTGTGTTGGTACCTTCAACCACAGTTTTCTTACATGTGTGAGTTGCTCGGGGAGGCCAAGGCAGGCCCCTCTCTTTCCCCACCTAACAGCCGCTCTACAGCACAACTGGGTTTATCCACACTCACCCTCCT